>VXAD01006416.1:618040-633460 GCA_013399195.1 Dicrurus megarhynchus
CTGCCTTGCTGTGACACTGAAGCCACGAGAGAACTGTTTAACTGTTTTCATGTGGAGATGTCTCCATAGCATGAGTAAGAGAGACTCCTCTCCCTAAGTGGACTGAGAAAGGTTATTATAGAGATGGTAAACTGACTCTGGAAAACCTTGAGGGTTGTTTTTTCACGTTGTCGGTGGGAGGAGGGAAGAAGGTGGGGGGAGGAGAAGTGTTCTGAAGGTTTAGTCTAACTTTTTTTTTCCTGCCTTTTAGTTCTGTTAATAAACTTCTTTATGCTTTTAAGGTTTAAGTTTTGTGCCTGCTTTGCTTTTCTGGTTCTTATCTCACAGAAGGAAAATAAGTAAGTAATGGGCTTTTTGAACCAAACCACTACAACTATGACTCTTACAACTAGTTTGCATACAACTTATCAGCATTACCAGCAATGCTTGGTAAAAAAAAAGCTGTGTTTTTTCATGCTTCCCAGTGAAGCAGAAAGTATATGCAAAGCTGATGAACGAGGCTTATATTTATCTCAGAAAACCAACCAGAAGTGGACATACCTGTCACCAATCAACCTTTCTGAACATTTTAAAGAGCAAGTCATGTTCCACAGAATTCCATGGAAAAGTACATAATGTTTTGAACTGCTAAAAGCTATTTAAAATTATTTTATGTGAGATATTAAACAATTTATATAAATACTTACAGCAGCAGGAATGAAATATTCACTTTTTATATAGGCAGACTCTCTCTAACATACTCACATATACACACACAAATACCCATTATATACTTTTTTTGCTTCTAATTCTTAGCAGAGTATCACAAGCTCACTTGATGTCCCCAAATGCCAAATTTTAAGTTTACATAACACATGCAATACAGCAAAGAGACAGAAACACTCTCCCTTGGGCCCCTCTGAGGAGGTTGCCACAAACTGTGCACTCTAAGAAACACCAGCAAAGCTAATGAAATTGATTTTACTCAGTAAAATTAAGTATAGGTATTCCAAATTCAAGAAGAACACTGCTTATATGAGGAAATGGAATACATTACTTAGGGATGTTGATAACCTAGACACCCTTGCTGTACTGCTTATGCAAAATGCCACCAGTTTATCTAGTGACATTACCAAATGGTCACACAGAAGATTCCTCTATAGCTTAGAGTCACCACAGGCTTTGAAAAAGCAGCATAACTGAATTTTGGGTTAAAAAAGCACCACGTACATGCTGGCACTGATCAAGCTCCATCTGTGCCTGAAAGAGAATTACAGTGAAATAAGTGCCTGTCAAGTGCTCTCTCAGTCAGCTCAATGCCCTTGAACAGACATCCCGTCTGACACACAAATGAAGAAAACTTCGGTGTATTAGTTTACTCTTCAAATCCTTTCACTGGGAAATACTTTTTCGTTTTCTCTCTTAATTTAATGGCCCACCAATATTTGGCGGAAGAACGTTTTAATTTTGATATTTTTAGACATTTTTGCTTCTGTTAAGATTAAAAATATCATAATAAAGTATGTATAGCAGTGGTCAAAAATGCAGTTTTTACACTCATGAATGTAGGTATGCACAGAAGACCCAACAACTGATAATTACATGTATTTCTATTACCCAATAAAATCTCTTGCACTCCAATACAGTAAGGCGACCTCTGCAGAAGACATTTAAGTGTGCATTCAAAAGCACAGAGATATAGAAGCACTTACATTTGCACTGTGATCACTTCCACTAACACAGATGACATCTTGTTTTTGAATTGTTAATACTTCTTTTGTAAGCTTCAGTCGAATGTCATAAGCATTTTCAGATACTTCATCATACAACAATGCAATACCAGTTTTAGTCTGCAAAAAAGCAAGGCATACACAAAAAATTTAAGAATATGAACATTTCATAATGGTGAATAACAAGCTCTATCTCATTCAATACGTAAAAAGCATACAAATGAGCATTATTTCCAGAAAGCAGAAAACTGGTCTGCTTTTCAGTCTTCAAATGGATTAGCCACAAAAAGCCTCTTTTGCACTAGAAAATACAGGCTAAGTGGTCTTTGAAGTAGACATTAATATGCAAAGAGGTAAAAAAAAAAATATTACAAAAATGTCTCAATTGTACTGTTCCACAAAGGAGTGCTGCCAATTAATGATGTCCTATTTGATTTTAATTATACAAAGACTTACAAAACTGTATTAGAAACAGATAGATATGTATAAATGTATGTGAACACATTTTCCACTTCCAGCAAGATGTGGGGAAGTGAAATATTGTTCCTGTCTTAAAGATGTTCCTTCCACTCTGTCAGAAAAAGAACTGTACTCTTTTTAAGGTTGCTGAGATACAAAGTTCTGTTACAGTAGAAAACAATGTTTTCACATTTTAAAACACATATTTAAACACAGTTGTTACAGAAGTTATTTTGTTTAGGTCAAGATGGACATTTATTTCTTAAGTTACATCATCACTGGACTAATAAGTAGTAACCTCTATAGAATAGTCAAGTATTTGGTATAAACAATGTTTTCTCCATGAGTAGTAGAAAAGAAAATTTATTTTAATTTCTGGTTTATTTACTTAAATTTTCCACTAATATTCAGTCAGCTATTTCTTTAAACAAAAACCGTGGTATTAGGAAAGCTTACAGCTATTTGTTAAAATATGCAGACAAATGAAATTTCAGATTTTTACATTCACTGCACAGAAGACAAAAACAGCTGTTCTGAAATGAGTGATCATATTTAAAAGTAGTATTTATTAATTTATAATGTATATAACTGTTGGGCTCAATGAAATAAGAAAGCCATATAAATATGAGTACCTAGCAAAAGATGCTGAGAGTATGGAAACTCTAGGCAAGATTGAAATGAAAACAAGCTTTGAGATACCAAACCCCAGTTACTGAACCACTGGAAAACAATGGTATAGCCGACTGAAGGTAATCCCCTTTGATGAAACAATACCCTCTGCTTGCAGAAAGGTCCAAGGGTCAGAGCAGACCCTGCCAACTTGGCAGAGGGTCCAAAAAGCAGTTTTTAGAGTTTAAAATATAATGCCATATGGTAATGCAATGATTCTTATAGGCTGTATGTAAATGCTATAGGATTTGTAGCTTGTTCTAGATTGGTTAATGTAAGTTAGAATATTCAGCACAGGAGATGATTTATTGCTATGTAAACAGGAAAAAAGGTATTCTGTATTCTGCATTCTGTATTCTGTTCTATTCTGTACTCTGTATCCTTCTTCTCTGCTCTCCAAGCTGCGTCTGGCAGCTCCTAGCAGGTCCCCTGCACCCCTGCTCTTTCACAATAAACCTCATGCTCTAAGACCTGACTTCAGAGATCTCCCGTCTCCACTCCCAGCTGTCCTGGACAGAAAAAACAACGACAAAAAGCTGAGAATAACAGCATCATCATAACACTGCACGTTATGCAAGTGAAGAAAAATCAAGTATGATTTAAGTTTTAGCTGCAGTATTTGCTTTTAAAAGATTTAAAATTAAGTTGTTCATCTATGTTTTCTTAAATAGCAGACTGTATAAAGAACAAAGTAATGGAGTTAAAGAAGAAAGATGTCCTGTGTACTGAATGAAAGGTTGAGGGATTTTAAAATAAAATTAAACATGAAACATTAACTCCATAACATTTCCATTTCTATAAAAATAGGGAGAGAGGTCTGTGGTGATTGTCAATAAAACCTTTCAGTCTTTAAAAGCAGGATCAGCTTAAGCTAAAGGCACTTAAATTTGGTGTAGCTCTAGGCAGCAACTGAGTGTCAAAACCTCCCTTACAGCAGAAATAGAAAATGCAGCCTAGACAGCAATTACATTTATTCTGAATTATATACACAGCAGTTGCTCAGGTGAATTGTTCATGTAGTTGGGCTATTCCTGGGCTCAAAGAATTGTCCCCATGTAGGTCACTCCTGCCATTTAAGACACTGAGATATCCTAAGACCTCTGAGAATGTAAAGCTGACACAAGCTTTTTAGGATATTCAGGTCCTTTTCTAGCTGGAGGCAAGACCAGATTTCCACATTTATAATGCTATACAAACATTGTTCATGTCAACAGACATCCACATGTAGGTATCTTCAGCTTGTAATGGATGTCACAAAAGATTTACAGTGCAGAAATCACAGAACAGCTTGGGCTGGGAGGGACCTTAAAGATCATCTACTTCCAACACCCCTGCCATAGGCAGGGACACCTTCCACTACACCAGGTTGCTCAAAGCCCTGTCCAGCTTGGCCTTGAACACTTCCAGGAATGGGACATCCACAACTTCTCTGAGCCACCTGTTCCAGTGCCTCACTACCCTCAGAGTGAAAAATTTCTTTCTAAAATGTAACTTAAACCTATGCTCTTTCAGTTTAAAGCTATTCTGCCCTGTCCCATCACTACATACCCTTGTAAAAAGTCCCTCTTCAGCTTTCTTGAAGGCCCCCTTTAGATACTGACAGGCTGCTTTAAGGTCTTCTGGCGCCTTCTCTTTCCCAGACTGAAAAACCCCACTTCTCTCAGCCTGTTTTTGTAAGAGAAACCCACATCTAAGACAGCTATTTAGAATCTGTCAAGGCAGTGGTGAAGCACCAGACACCTCTGAAACATGATTCTATCTGATCTGTTTTATACATCTATCTAAAAGAGAACAAGTGAGTCATAGCTCTCTATTTTGAGTCATAACGTAAATATAAATAACAACTCAAATATAAGTGTCTAATTGTGGGCAGACATATCTATTCAGTGTTTGCTGGGTATGCCTAAGGGAAAGAAAGTTCAGTGATGTAGAGAGGCTTTATACTTTCAGATGAAGTATAAAGCCTTAATCGTTCTGACTTTTTGGAATCCAACATTTCTTTATTTTTCCAAGATTTTGAGTCTTTTTACATTTTCAGCATGTGTGAATGTCTTATCAATACATTTTTGTGAATGACAACATATGAAAACTATGCCAGTACCATCTGCCTAAAAGCCATGATGCCAGCAGGAAGTATTTCCAAACAGTAGAACTACAGCCTTGAAAAACCACTGTCCCTGAATTTTGCCGTTGTTCCGATGTTGTGCATCACTGTCCCACCTGGACTGGTGACCACTGTTACTTTTGCTGTGTACCAGAGCATGCTTTACAGAAACACTGGAAGAACAGAGCTCTGGAGCACTCTTTATACAGCCTACACTCAGAACAATTCTCTGGCTAGACATTGTTACAAAAGTTTAGAAGAAACACAATGAAAAAAACTCTGAACTTTGATTTGTAACAGATGATCAGGTAACAAATGAAATTTGCAGACTGACCTATTAAATAGTTTAGCATTTTCCATCACGCTATTTCTACTGAAGTCCCACTGAAGCTCATCTATTACTATTAAAATCCAATACCTACATTACACTTCATCTAACTCCTGACACAACCCAAGATGACATGCAGCAATACATAATTTGCTTTCAGAATCAATAACATTAATCTGGATTTCTCTCAGCCTTTTGAGTCAGCTTTTTTTTAGACCATTATAAATGGCTTTGAATCAAATTGGCACATTCCCTTGTTCTCTCTTTGTGTCAAGGAGATGGCATTCATAACTCGAGTGGGCAAATCCCAGTCAAGACAAAAGGTTTCTTCAAACAAGAATCTTTAAATGAGAACTTAGTCTTTGCATGTATATTTACATCCCACATTTTAACTAGCTATGTTTGTCCCAATTTCTCATTTAAAAA
The DNA here is from genome assembly GCA_013399195.1 of Dicrurus megarhynchus. Taxonomy (NCBI): domain Eukaryota; kingdom Metazoa; phylum Chordata; class Aves; order Passeriformes; family Dicruridae; genus Dicrurus; species Dicrurus megarhynchus. The sequence continues at coordinate 623,736 of VXAD01006416.1, forward strand.
CCGTCTATACAGTAGCCAGTCTAGGTAACTGGTATCAAAAACTGAGGACTGAAAAGTCAAAATAACTCCCCAAAATGATATAGTATTGCTAGAGATCATATGCTTTGTAATAAAAAGCATGCAGAAAGTTCATAGGGAGTTGTATCTCAATAGGGTTTCAATAGGGTTACACTGAGAGGTAGGGGAATATAAATTTAAATTCACTTGGGCAGAAAAAGAAATTAAATGTTGATTTTCATATCTCTGACAGTTTTCTAGACACTGGCTTCAGGAAAAGGAGTATGTGGGTGTTCACGGGCATGTTCACTACGTGGTGGGAGGAAGAGAAAAGGAGATCAGTAGTATAAGCATCACAGTAGCTGTGACTTTTAAGAAAGCATAGACACTGCTCTGTTTTTGAAAAACAGAAAAAACCACTGAAACCTACTTTCTCAAACCAGCTCAAAACCTGTCAATACCACAGAAAACATTCCTCTCTAGAGGGAGCTAGAACGGCAGATGAATTCTTTTATCAGTTTTATTGTTGACTACTTCAGAAGGTCCCTAGCCAGTGTAATTGCTTTAAAGCACTCCCTGTTCAGAGTAATGTTTTGGGACCCTACTCAAAGTACCATGACTCTTTCAATGTGCTATATCTGCAGTCTAAAGCTCACAGCTGCAAATTCTGCTTCAAAGTAGGTATCTCTACAACAAACTTCAGTCTTACTGGCATAAGATACTTCTCTTTACTGCTGTAAGTTTTATTTTGAAATAGCCTGCAAAAAAATTCCTCTGCATTGGTTCTCCAGCAGAAAACACCATTTGCTAATCTTGGTCCTTAATAAAGATATCCATAGCTTCAAGCGCACTGCAGTTCAATTTTTATCTGCTAAAATTCATTCATAAATGACCTTTCTTTAGTTGTAAATAAAATTCTTTAAGCACTATATTTGAACTTTTTTTTTCCCACTGAAATGCCACATTATATTTCCAGACTAATATTTTATCAGCAACATTTACACCTCACAGGTCGAGTGATAAAATTCTCTAATCCGATTTCATTTTTTAAATGAAATTATCTCTGTTGAAATTACATATCTGTGGTATACTTATGGTTGGAACACTTGCTGAGGGCACAGAAGAACTGGAGTCACTGATTTTTATCCTATATCACTTAAGATTAGGAAGAAAGAGAACTTCAGGCAGTCCCACATAGTGCCCTGAGCACGCAGTTACAGCAGGCTCAAATCTACTCTCTCTCTCACAACTGGTTTGATGTTTTCTACACCACATTTGTTATCATAATCAAAAGAGAAAGATACTTTCTCAGAGAATGACAGAATTCAAATTTAAAATATCCTTGACTAACATAAAAAAGATTTAATAAGGGATGAAATATAAAGGAAAAAAAAGTGCAAGGTGTTACACTATAGGAAGAACAGTCAACTGTATGGAACAAGAAAAGCTTTTCTTCACCATTTCTTAAAGAATGGAAACAGATATGTAGCAGTGAGGATTGGCAGAAAAATACGGGCATCAATATTTTGTTGTTACAATAAAGGCAAACACGTGCTTTCTTCACATTCTTTCCCACTGATTTACTTTTTCTCAATATTACAAGACATTATCTAAAAGTACAAACAAAAGTACAGTTCTTTAGCTGGGTAGTAGAGAAGGTTCCTTAAACACTGCTGAATGATGAGGGAGCAAAATTTCATGCCCATGAAGTAATCCATCACCGGCGTTGCATCTAATACATCTTAGTATATTGTTTCCTTTTATACAGTATTATGTCAGTGTTGTTTCACGGCTACAGTATGTCAAAGAGGTAATGAGCTGAAAAGGGTCACGAGAAAAACAAAAAAATTAGAAGTGGTCAGAGATCTGTAAAATAGGATGTGTAAGTAATTCAAGACAAATTCAGCTGTTTAGCCTAAAGACAGCAAATAAGAGAACATAGTGACAGTTCTAAGTACTTCAAAATCTATTACAAAGACAAATAGAGCAATCAGGAAAGAAAATAATTCAGAGATCTCCTCCTTTGAACATATTCCGGTTACAAGGAAATGGAAGTCCTTGAACAGATTGCTTGGATAAATTATGGACATCCATTGCTAATAGATTCTGAGAGAAAACTGAACAAACATCTGCCCAAATGGTACCACTATTAATCCTCACAAAGGGAAAATCCCAAGAAAGAAAATCTCCTTTAGATCTATTTCACGCTAATATTCAAAATTATGTGCCTTCTTGCATATGACTGAATATCTTCATACAGGAAAAAGCCTGACTGGCTTTACAAGGACACCTGGACTGAACAACTTGCAACTGCCATAGGATGGGTGAAAAATAACCATTAAGGCCTGAAGAAATTTATCACTTAGGGGCCCTGAAAATGGATGAGTGACATTTACAACAAACCTTGTAAATAATCGTAATTTTCATAGCACTTAATCTGAAAGATGACTGTACCCTAAGAAGAAATGTGCTCATGTGTTTTATTGTCCTGGATGGGCAGAATTCGCCCAGCCCCAGCCAGGACGCAGCTTGTCCCCGGATGGAGAGGTGGGGGCGGCACCATCGACAAGGAGTGGCAGAGGGTCCTGGACTGAGAAACTCTATTGTTTAGCAGTCCCTCCCCTGCCTCCCTTTCCGATTGGTTGTTGGCTGCCATGGCTCTGCCCCACCCCTGACAGGGGAAAACCACGCGGCAGAGCCCGAGAGAGAGAGAAAGAGCACATGGTAGAGAGACAATAAACAACCACCAGACCCCACGTGCTTGGCTCTCCCGTCTCGCCTTTTTTCTCCGCTCCGGGAGGTCGAGGGGGTGCCCCGAGGGACCCCCTGGGACTGTGGCTGCATTCGCTAAGAGCTGCCAGCGAGGACAGCCCGAGAACGAGCACAGCAGTCTAGAAAGGTATTCTCAAACTCATAGGGAACTGCGTGGCCACGGGGGGTAGCTCCGAGCTCGCCAGCACCCTCAAAATGAGTATATAAAAAACAATACCCATGTCTTTCATGATGAAAAGATAATTCCAGGCTTAGGGGGCCTTGAGTAAGAACACAAATACACACTTTTCAGTGGACCAGCATGGGACAAATGGGTAAAGGCAGTAGATAGTGAGAGCAGTAACACATCTGTGGAACACAGAGAATCAATGATTCCATTAGCACCACAAACACACAAAGAACCATTCAGTAAAACTAAAAGCAGACAGAAATAAATTGTAACTTTCTGAAATCAGTTGTATAGAGCTCCCTTACAGAGTATGTTTTTTCCTGTAATTACACATGGAGTTGTCCTTATTCTCAGCTTTAAAATACTACAACTTTTACATCTAATGACACTGTTTCACAAATGTAGACAAAAAAAGTTAATCTCAATACTTTTTCCTTTAAGAAATGCTGACTATAATGATAATGAAGCCCTTAAACAGACTATTTGGAGGACAGGTTATGGTTCCCTGATACTATGAGGGTGAGGGGTTCTGTGAACAAGTCAGAAAAAAGATCTCAAAAAATGTGGAGAACAAAATGGTATGGATTTGTCCCATATCTCAGAGTAGTTCAAGACTCCTGTATTAGGAGAGAAAACATCATTGTACCATCACATGTAGGAAGGGATCTGGAAAGGTTTGAAGCCCAACCTCAAAGCAAGGCAATTCTGTGACCATACCGGCTAAAAGCCTCTAAGGATGGAGGCTGCTCGCCACTGCTGGGCAACCAGCTCCACTGCTTGACTGTCCTCATGAGGAAAGGCTTTCCATTTTGTCCCATTTCAAGTTCCACTTGTTGTCTCCTGTCCACCCAGACACGCTGGTTCCATCTTCTTGATCTCCTCATTGACATGGAAAGGCTGTGTTTAGGTCCTGATGAAGCTGTCTCCAGGCTGAACAAGCCCAGCTCCCTCACAGGGAAATTGCTTCCAACCCCAGTCAGCTTGGTGGCTCCACAACAAACTTTCTCTACGTTATCAATGTCTTTTTTGTACTGGGGGAATCCAAACTGCATACAGTATTCTAGACAGTCTAATGAGCACTGGGTAGAGAGGGATAGTCCCTTCCCTTGATCTCCTGGTTGTGCTCCTCCTAATACAGCTCAGGATAACATTCACTTCTCTGCTGCCAGTGTCACCGCTGGCTTAGGTACAACTCACTACTCATCAGGACTCCATAAGACTCTTCATAAGAGCTGCTCTCCAGACAGGCAGGCCCCAGGTCTGTATCACTGCCAGGGGCTCTTCGTTCCCAAGTGCAGGATGTGGCACTTGTTGGATTTTATGAGTTTAGTTCATTAATTTCTTGAATTTCCAGCAGTCTGTTTGTCAGCCTGCCTAGGTGTCTGTCAGTGGTATACTGACTGCACCCTCCAGTTTGGTGTCATCAGCAAACCTGAAATCCAAGCCCTCTGTGCCCTCTTCCAGGTCACTGACAAAGATGTTGAAGAAGATGGGTCACAGGATAGACATCTGAAGAACACCACTTGCCACAGGAATCTAGACAGAGGATACCTCATTAACCACTACCCCCAGTCTGAGTATCGAAGCAGTTGTCTACCCACCCATCTAGATGGAGGCTATGGCAACAGCATAGCAAACAAACATTTATTTCCTTACACTAAAATACTACTAATACCAGTAACAAAGTTAATAACAAAACTGATTCTTTGTTTTAAAACACAAATGCATAAAAAACATGTTAATTAAAAAAATCAGGAAAAAATCATCATGCTTACTGCCACTACAGGTAAAAATGTCAGAAGATGGTATAGAAAATATCTGGATGAGAGCAGTATCAAGTATCTCTCTGCTCTAAAGTACTACTGCCCACTCTCACCAGTACCAAGACCATCCAATTCCTGCGTACAGAAGGATGCAGCAATGCCCTTACATCCATTAGGCCCAGCAGTCCTGCTCACCCCATCTCAGCATCCAAAGGCCAGGACACACCTACAGTCATGGCAGGGGCCACAACCCCCCTTTCACACCCTCCACATGCAGGCACACATGTAGCCCACCAGCAGCTGCCTCCCTTCCCGAAAGAGAAGCACTGCAGCTGGGAAACAGCACCAACTTCAGCACCGCTGCAGATGATGAAACTCGTGGTCGCCCCAGCGGTCCAGCCCTTACACTGCTGCTCATGTCTGAAGGGAAATATTTTTAAGTGGCTTAAAGGGAAATATTTCAAATTAAGATAAAACCAAGGTAAGTCTGAATTTCATTCCAGTTGGAAAGAAACTGCCAATGTTAATTTTTACCACTGAATTATTTTTAGTATCACAAAATCAACAAAACTCCACCTTTTAAACTAGAATAATATACAATCAAACTGACCTAATAGCTACCTAACTTTTATGATGTACTTGGAACACACACAGCTTCTTTCAGCTCCTATTCAAAACAAGCACGCCCACAAGCCAAATGCACAGAAAATTACGGAAAAAACCACAACTGCTTTATAGCCTCATTAAGAAGCTAGTAAGAGTACTTATGATTGTCATACCATTTTTCAAGACTGATATTAGATCATACATTTTTATTAGAGCCATAACTCCATTTCATAGTTTCATAATGTTCACAATCGTTCTCAGTGAAGAAAATCACAAATTTCTGATAACCCTTTTCAAAAAAGTGATTCACATTCACAACAAAGCCAGTGGAATATTATCTGATGGACATCATTGATTCTCATGTAAGTCAATTAAGACTAAAGATACTGAATTAAAATGTACTGTAAATTTTGAATGCATTCTTTGGTAAGAATCAGCATCAGAAATAAAGATGGTCAAAACTAGATATTTAAGAAATATTTGAGTGAATTTTTCCCAAAAGCATTGATTACATCTGCAATATGCACCTTCAATATTACTATTTTCATAAAGTTGGGGTTTTTTTTACATCTGCATTTATTAATAACAATATTATGGATTGATATTTCAATACACACAGTTGTAAACAGTCTATTAGCATTACAAGTTTTTAGAAGATTTTTACTTCAGCATGACAATATCACTTTCTAACAACTCAGAACAGAGTTTTTACTAAATTTTCAAGTGGCATACTCAAGGTAACAGAAGTTTGAAAAGATGCTCTCAATATACAAATTTAACAGTCTATTTTGCTGCTTACATCACAGCCAAGCCAATAGTCAAAATAGCCTTAGGGATACATATCTGTTAATGACATTAGCCTTGCAAGAAAAGTGATTAATAGCTGGCTCACAATATCTGTGATCTTAATCAGTAAGCACTAATATCTTGTTTAATTACTGCAAGCTCGGTATGTCGTGAACTAATTAGATATGATTGATTGTTGTCATTCTCATGTTACTCTCAAAACATCAGACACAAATATTTGAATTCTGTACTGCACATTTGAAAAATAAACTTTCAGAATGTCACATCAGACTAAAAATTGCCTTCTTAAAAACTCTTAACAAATGCTAATAGAGACACATGGTTAAATATGTTCAAATAGAAATTCTATCCCAGAAAACTGCCAAGGCTCAAACTATTAGAAAAATTGCCTACTTTTATTTTAATTTAGATAGTATCTTTAAGTAAATAGCTTAAGAATATAAAACCTCAGAATATAAAGATGCTCCTATGCTTACAGAAGTTTCCTACTAGTCAAACAAGAAAGCATAAATTTCATACTTCAAACTAAACCACTTTGCAATAGTTGGAAAACCCCACAACATTCCCTTCAGAGATTATTTAAGAAGCAGATTATCAGAAAATTAATGTGATTATTTCTATTGCTGATTAATGACTATTCCTGTTGTTATATCAAAAGGCAAACAAAAAACTGAGAGCATAATAAAAAAACCTCACCCATTTTCTTAACCTAGAATAACCAAGTAAGGGCAATATCAAGGCATCACTCTTTTTTTTTTTTTTTTTAATATAATAGCAGATGTTGGTTCATCCTGCTCCTGCTATCCTTCCCCTTCAGACTGATACAGGTCTACCAAATTCATTCTTTTTCAAGCTTTTGCATAAAATTGTCAGGGTTTTTTTTATTCTATTAAACTGTTGTGTTACGCTGCCAGAACCAAGAAGAAAGCCATATCTAACTGCTTAATTTCTGAATAAGGTGGAAAAGAACTAGGTCCCACTAGGAAAAAAGTACTAAAGCTTTCTGCAGAAGAGAAAAACAAAACAAACAAACAAAACAAGAACAAGAACAAAATAATAATAAATATCCAGTTTCGAGATCTTAAGCAGTTATCCTTCAGAAACTGCAAGTATATAAAGAAAATAGCATAGAAGGAAAAGGAAACCTAGGAGCAACTGAAGGGTCTTTGCAATATCCAGTAACTGAAGAAAAACTGCAGGTAATTTAAACATTGAAAATTCAATGATTTATATGAATTCAGACTTCAGACAAAGATTTCTTAAGATGGAGAATATGTACTTTTCTTACTTTTCAAAAGCAAGAAAAAATGAAATCAGTAATAGCAAGTGAAGATACAGATTCAGGTCTCATTTTAAAAACAATACATGGTCTGGGATGAATGAATGTTTGTCCAGAATTCAAAGAAACTCCTATTTTTAAAGAATATACAGTCTAGTCTAATTAGCATCAAGACAAACAAGAAGATCAGTACTAAGAGAAAAAAAATCTGGAACTGATGCTAAATCTGATTTTGACAGCTGCATATAAAACTTGTTTCATATCTTTCTCAACTTCAATAATTTGCTGATTGACAACCAGCACATGCAACTGATTGATACAAAAGCCCTGTAACCATTTGACTGAAGCCTATGGAGGTGCATTTACACATTTGGATGCATGTATCACAGAACGAAAATAAAACTAGGAAAGGAAACCAGGTAGGAAACAATCAAACATTTCTGAGTAAAAAGGATTCAAAGTAATATGCTTGACAAAAGAGTTGGACATTTCAAGGGTTTTGATAAAATGTTGCCAAAAATCTGTATTTCAGAGTGATAAATGTGCAGCAGAATTTACTTTTATCCATAACCATCTGTCTGGTGTCATCTGTCCCTTGATGCTGTTTAGTCACAGAGCACTGGACTGCCACAGTATTTGGCTGACACCACATGGAAAGTCTCATTTGCACAGGCTGGGGGTAAAGATGATCTGTACTGCAGAGCATGGCAAAGGTGGCTGAATGGGCTCTGACTGGACTCGTAGGTCAGCATGGCACAGTAAAGGCCTGGGCAGCGCCCCTGCTGGGCCTGCAAGAGAGACAGCATGAGGGGAGCAGGCAACCAAGGGAGGAGCATCAGCTTCTCTGAGCACAGGTTGCAGCAGCAGTGAGTTAGGAAAAGAGACCTCCTGCATAAAGTTAAGCAGCAACCAGTGCTTAGCAGGGAAGAGCATTAAAAAGAATTCAGACGGCAAAGAGACACCAGAATTTTTAACTCAAGGACTTCAGGAAATCTTACAATAACCCCCCTGTTCCAGAAAGGTATTCACCAGAACAATACAAGCAAACTCCTATCACATGAGAAACGGCAGGAGAAAAGAATGGGACTGAGGGGATTTATTTTAAGTTTGGAACATGGAACCAAAGAACTAAAACAGACACAGAAACAGACAAGAACCCTGACAGTTAAAGGAAGATAAAGCAGATATTTTAATTGTTGCTTCCCAGACAACATCAACAGCACCATGAAGTCATACCAGTACTATGGCAGAACTACTGTCAGGTTATCCTAGAAGTATTTCACAGCGGAAAGGCCAAAGGAAGTAATGTCCACAAGTGCACTAGTATTTTGGTGATGAGACACTGAGAATACAAATTCCTTTGTTGTGTATATTTGAAGCATATTCATGAAGTCCTGTGCTCAGAAAAGGTACATAATCTTAAACACTATTAACCGGTGGACAGTTTTATGCAAGTATAAAAGTCAAATTTGCAGGGTAAGAGACAGGATTGCATTTTGTACAGGAAAGCAGGAGTGGAGGTATGGATGTGATAAGACAGAAGAACAGTTCTTGGTATAACAAAGCTTAGTTAGGGAAGAGGAAGAGAAGACTTTAGAACAGAAAACAGTAAGCGGAATTAACAGTAATAAAAGGGGAAAAGATAAAAATGAAAGAAAATGAATATTTAAAAATAAAAGGTGATTTCTAAAAATAGTATGCTTAAGAAAAAGAGTAGCTGCCCACTGACAAACACATCTACCTTTTGCAGGAATGATCACCTTTTTTGCAGGAATGGTCCATAAAAGAATCTGACATATTAACTCTAGTCAGGATATTAAAAATTTGTGTGGAAAATGGAAAAAAAATTACAAAAGCTGTGTGCAGCAAACGTGCTATCCAACATTGGAAAGTGCAGCTAAACAAGAAGCCATAAACCAGCCAGTGGTAAACAGGATCCTGCCTGAGGTTTACCACTGCTTCTCCCACTGTCACACGGCTCTCTGGGATGACAGTTAATATAAACTGTGCCTTTGCACTCTACTATTTCCTTCTCATCCTGGGCCAGCACACAGATGGATGAGTCAACTTAAGGATCACAGATCATTGCTTACCTAATCCCATTTTTGCAGCCACACCTATACTTATGTGTGTTTTATACCCCTTTTACATACTGCCATACTTTCTATTACCCCTATTCTGCACAGCAGAAAACAAGAAAACAATGTGCTTTTCTATGGAAGTGCTAAGGCAAGAAAAAGTTTCAGTCTGTTTGTGACATACTGGTTTATTCCTACTGCTGAAAACTTACTGTGCTTTCTTTTCTTTTTTTTTTTTTTTTTTTTTCAATGCC
>VXAD01006416.1:633467-932097 GCA_013399195.1 Dicrurus megarhynchus
TTTTTTTTTTTTTTTTTTGCAATGCCATAGCACATAATGCATTACGTCAGTATTTTCTGCTTTGCAGTAAGGATTTTTTGATTAGAAGTTGCAGTACAGGGCACCTCCCCTGCTTCAGCTTAGGTTCTCTTCATTACATGAATGTCAAAGGCTTACTTTAGCCTTTGTTACCCTCCTTTGATTTCTGTACTACAGGGATACACATTTTCTGTATTCAGATGATTCTTACCGGTGTTAATGGGCCATTAAAAATCCTGGGAGTAATCTTAGATAATCTCGCTCCATTGCTTGTACCTGAAACTCAACTACTATTTTCTTCTTATAAAAGAGAAACAGCATTCTAGCACAAATGCTGAAAAAAAATCCTAGGGATTTCATTTTAATCCCAATGAAGCTGAAGTCAATTGAAAATTCTCAGTCAAGTCAGGCTTTCATTGTAAAAATAATTAGTTTAATTTGTCACAAATGTTGACAGCTTTTCAAGTTGCAACATTCATAGCATAGTTATTACCATAACTATAAAAGTTCCTTCAGAAGGACATATTTCAAGATTCTACAAAGTTTACTTACATAAAATCCACGTGAACCATTTTGTCAACTGTTATCAAGACCCCCCCAAACTATGCTGGTTTTAATACTCATTAAAAATTTGTTCAAGTTTCTGAACAAGCAAAGGGTACATTATCAAATTATAAACATATATTTATGTTCATCATTTAGAAATGAAAATGATATTAAAAATATCTAAGTGGTATCATTTTAAATTCAACTACTTCCAAGACAATCTCAGACTAACAAGGGCCAAATTACATACTAAATACTTCAGGTTAATAAAATGAAAATATTTTTGATAAAGAATGAGGAAACAATCACACACAAATGAAGCTTCAGTAACTGTGTTTAAAAAAAAGACAGAAAAAACTGAATATAAAAATGAAACCCTAATCAGACAGTACAGGCAGCTTTCAAAACATTATAGTTGAACTACAGAGTAGATTTCTATGCAGATGTTCCAAACAAAATTATGAAAGGGGAAAAAGGAAAAAAAAAACCAACAAAAAAATCACAATTATACCAAATAATCTACTTAAAGATATGCAGAAAATCCATATTAGCAGCCATCTTTATTGCTTGTTTTCCTGATTGTGGTAGGGTTTTGTTTTTTATTTTTTTTTAATGATCAATTAAAAAAACAAAAGCAATGTGGATCTTTTTTTTCTGAAATCTGATTATTATTTTAAGCATGGAAATGTTAATCATATTTACTTTTCTGTTGTCACAAAGTGAGGTTTTTTCGTTTGTTTGAGACTGTACACTTAATAAAAAATTCTCAAAATTACAGGAAAACACTAGACAGAAACACTGAGCGGCTAAAGATGGAAGGGGCTTCTGGAGATGATCTAATTCAAATCCCCGTGCAAATCAGAATATTAAGTGGTTGGAATGAACCTTAAAGATCATCTAGTCCCAACCTCTCCTTCCATGGGCATGAACACCTCCCACTAGACCAGGCTGCTCTGCTCAGGATCACATGCAATCAAGTTTTGAGTATTGTCAATGATGGAAATCTCTGATGAACCAGTTTGGGGCCTTTTCCAGTGTTTGACCACCCTCACTGTGAAAAATAAAAAATAATCCTCGTTCAACAGAATTTCCTGTGTTCCAGTTTGTGTTCATCGCCTTTTTCAGTGGGCACTTCGGAGAACGCTCTGGCTCAGTCTTCATTGCCAGCTGCCAGCTGGGAATTTTTCCACATTGGTAAGGCTGCTCTGAGCCTTCTCTTCTTTAGCGCTACAGTCACAGCTCTCTCAGCTTCTTCTCATATGCCAGATGTTCCATGTCCTTGATCTCTTTGGCCCTTTGCTGCACTTACTCCAGCATGCCCATATCTCTCCTGCAATGGGAAGCACAGGACTGCACACAGGACTCCAGATGCTGCCTCGCTATGCAGTGCTGAGCAGAGGGGCAGGATCACCTCCTCCACCTGCTGGCAATGCTCTCGCTAATGCAGCTGAGAGAGTCACCATCTTTAGCCACAAGGCTGCATTGCTGGCTCAGTTCAACTTGGTGTCCACTAGGATCTGCAGGTCCTTTTCTGTAAAGTTGCCTTCCACCCTGTCAGCCTCCAGCTGCTACAGGTGTCTGCAGTTATTCCTTCCCAGCTGCAGGATTGTGCACTACCCCTTCCTGAACTTCATGTTAGCCTACTGTCCAGCCAGTGCCAGTCTTTCTGAAAGGCAGCACAGCCATCTGATATTACCAGCCAGTCCTCCCAGTTTTGTACCATCTGCAAACTTGCTGAGGGCTTCTCTGTCCCATCATCCAGGTCATCAGATAGTAAACAGTACTGGATCCATTATTGATTTCCTCACTGTAGCACTAATGACCATTCTAAACTTGGACTTCATGCCACAGATCACAACTCTTTTGACTCTGGCCAGTTTTAAATTCCACCTCCCCATTCATCAAGTCCATACTCCATCAACTTATCTATGAGGATATGATGGGAGCCAGTATAAAAAAAATTGCTAGATGCAAGATAAACGTCCACTCTTAGCCCCCCATAATCCAATGACTTCATTATGGATGACTATGATGTTGGTAAGATGAAATTTCCCCATTATAAATATTCCAAACACCTTATTGTCTATCACATGTTTGGAAGTAGATTCCAGGTGAATTTGCTCTATTACCTCTCCAAGGATCTTGCCAAGGATCCACATTTATTGCCCTTCTGAAAGACATGCTCTCCTCCATTTCCAATGGCCATGATGTCTCAAAAATTATCAGGAGAGGCCTTGCAATAACATCAGCCAGCCCCCTCACCACTTGTGAATACCTTCTATGAGCTCCCACCCACTTGTGTACGTCTGGTCTGTTTAAGTGTTCCGTAACCCGATTATCCTCCAACAAGTCAAAGTCTTGCTTGCTCCAGATTTTCCTACTGGTAGAGGACACCTCAGTTTGCAGATGCATTAGACCATTACAGGTGAAGAAGGCACTGAGTACCTTGATCTTTTCCCTATCCTTCATCAGATTCTTTGTCCAACTCAGCAGTGTCCCTTTCCTTCTGATGTACCTGTAGAATCCTTTCCAGTTACCCTTCATGGCCCCATGAGATTCAACTCCAGGTGGGCTTTGGCTTTCATAACCCAACTCTTATATGATGATACAGTATCTCTACATTCCTCCCCAGTCACCTGTCCCTGCTTCCACCTCTTTTCGGCTTCCTTTTTGTATTGGAGTTCAGTGAGAAGTTCCTTGTTCATCATGCAGGCCTCCTGCTGTCTTTGCTTGTTGGGATGGACTATTCTTGAGCTTAGGGGAGGTGATCCTTGAAAATCAATGAGGGGATCTCTCCTAGATGCCTCTTCTCTCTAGGAGTTACATGTATCCCATGGGATTCTTTCAAGCTGATCTCTGAACAGCCCAAAGTCTGCTTGCCAGAACCCCAAAGTCAGGATCCTGCTTTTTACCTTCTTCTCTCCTCCAAGGGGCTTGAACATTCATCATCATGTGATTGAGTAAGGGAAAGAAAAGTGACTGAGAATATTGTCATCAGATCTGGAAAAACTACAAAAGTTTATTAAAACTTATAGGTAAATACAAGTTCTTATCTGAAAATAGGCAGTTGATGAAGAATTGAAGGAAGCTCTTGCATTTGGAAAAAAATATGATTTTTTAACATTTTTAACTTCCAATTTCAACTTAAAGTCGTATATATTACTTACATCATTCACAGAATTCCTTTCCATGCTAAAGCCTCAAAACAGTTCCTAACTAGTTTGGTTAGGTTACAATAAAATTTTGAAATATCAGTATCTACAAAGCCAAAGTAAGCACCAACTCTTGCCATTCTCCTCCAGGAAACAGGAAATGAACATTCTGAATGACTAGTCCTGCAGCTTCAGTAAGAGATTATAATATTTCCAGTACACACACACACACACACACACACACAGACACACACACACACACACACACACACACACACACGTGTATTTCTACTTTTTCCCCACAGAAAAACACACACATATGGAACATACATAAGGTAAAGTAGCTAAGACTGATATGATCTTGTAAGGATAGTGAAAAAAGATAAAATTTTATAACACGATGAGTTGGAAAGACCGGTTTATCATATTGAAAATTTTGTCCAGTGAAAGCACCATACTGCTATGATTAGACCAGGTCAGTCACTTCAGCTCTTTGTGTAAGGACCTCTAAGTGCATATGAAGACTGGAACTCCAGATATGAAATCAGTTCTGTGTACTCCTACGGATATTTTTAGGCATTAGATTTCACTTGTTATGTTCTCACAGGAAGGCAGTGTATACATTAGAAAAATGTTTAAAATTATTTTGAAATAACTCAAAAATATGCAAAATGCAGTATAACTGTAAAAATGCTCAGCTAAGTTCATAAAATGCCTGTCAGTCTGTAAGTGAACAACAGATTTTCCTCTGTTATGTTCTTGCTTCCATCCAAGGGTCATAAAATTGGCTCACTCCACACAGAAGATAATGGATATGATAGATAATTGGCTCTCTCTGGAATTGCTAAGTCTATGGTCATAAGAGGATACACCAGCTAGTAAAACAACAGCCTGAAGTGTCTTTTTTATGGTAAGAAATGTTTAAGGCTTTAACGTAAAATGAAGGATACAGCAGTCAAGAATAAGATATTTCTTAATTAAGAGTAGATGGAACACAATAACTCCTATTGACCATTTCTCTACTTCATCAGCAGTGAATAAACGAGGAGTTTTGGGACTGAGATAATACAAACCTGTTCAAGTTAATTTAGGGCAAAATTCTGAAATAAACCTGTAAGGAGACACAGATTGCCTAGTTGCTCTAACATGCTAGAACAAAAAGGCAAGTGTACTCTCATTTTTTCAACCAAGTGTCTCTACATAAAATATGAGCACAGAGCATATGGAAACAAGCACAGTGGTATAAGCATATTCTGTCGCCCTTTAAAAACCAGGTTTTGGAAACTCTGGCTTGAGGGTGAACTTAGAACAGCTTATTTAGTATTAGGCAGTAAGGTTAAAACAGATGAGGGATAAAACTGCAGGTTCCAGGGCATCCATGTCAGTGGCATCCACCTGATTAACTACTTGCGCTTCTGACAGACATTTATTTTTTCATTTTTTTTAAAAGGGGTTTCAGCATAATTGAGCATTTGATAAAGGGTGGGAACAACGGTTATAAAATTAAGAAATTAATAAAAAATATTTTAAAACATCAATAAAAACAACAGGAATATTTTCATGAGTCTGTATCTTATAAAATGCATTTTTTAGTTAAATAAGCAATTATTGAATTGCAGTTACAAAATAAATTTTTCATTTTCCATTATATGTGTCCAACATACCTTAGGACTGGAACAGTTAATTCTTTGTGAACAGCTTCAGTGCCTTTTACAGTCAAAAGCAATATGAACAAATCTTTTAAAAGTTATGGAGGTAGAAAAGGGATTACTAATCCTCCTGCTAAGTGGATTTACTGATTGTACATTGTACGCAACAACTAGAACCTTAATTATGGACCAAAATCCCTTGTTCTCTCTGTACAGAGGTACAGAGATAACAGAGCCCAAATTCATCACACCAAATTCTAGGTACTTTACTGAAATCCCTAAGATAAGAACATACATACAGCAACCTCCCTGAGGTTTCAGTGAACAAAGATAGTGATCCCCAAAGAACTCAGAGATTAACCACCCTTTGAAGGTGCCTCTCATGCAAGGTATGTCCTAAAGCAGTAACACAAAAGACAAATAGCTGCAATAGCAATTTTGGGTAAATACTTCACATATGTTAGAGCTAAACTATAGAGAAGCTTTTTTTTAAAAAAATAACCATTCAAAAATAAAACTTCCAAAAACATCATTTGAAAATAAACAAGTTGTGAGGAAATCATAAATTGGCATTATGATCTCATGATAGGCAGAGGTCAGCCTCACTACCAAACAAGAGGAAATGAGTAAGACAGAGAGGCACTAAACAAAGAGGAAACTAGTCTTTGTTTGAAATGGTACAAAAGGGCAGAAAGAGCAATGAATGGAAAAGTGAACAAGAAAACGACACCTCACAGCCTGTTCATAAATCACAGGCCTCCTTAGCTCAACCACTTTATGTTCTCTCCACATAGTATCCATCCAACTCAGGTTTGTCACGGCTGAACATTCCGAACTGTGAAGATCAGATAAAGAGGACAACAAATAGGTTTCACTTTCTTAAGACATGTTCAAGTCACACATGTTCAAGTCACTTCGTAAGAACATCTTCCCAGGGTAGAAGATGAGCTGTGAACTCAGTCATTAACTCCAGTTAAAAAACTAGAACTGTGCCCGTTCCACCAGCAGCGCATTTTCTCCATGCATATGTATTCAGTGATAACCCTCATCACTCAGAAATATAGCCCCGAGAAACTGGAGACAGTGAAGCACAAGTGAAAACTTGAAGACTCAGTACTGTCCCAGATGTGTCATGCATGCCATCACCAGCATCATAAACATACAAACCTGGTGCACACAAAAATCTAATTTTTAAAACAAAAATTAGCAAGTAGGCATACCTAATGTGTTAACTGTTACCCATACATACAAATAGCCAGTGGCTACTGTAAATGTGGCTTACATTTTTAGCTGTAAAGGACTACCTACATTTCAAGTGTCTGTTTCCAGAGTTTTTCAAGAACTGCGAATTATAGCATTATATAATTCTAATTTTGATCCTGAATTTGCTTATACAACTTCCCAACTTAATATATCTAAAGATGAAGAAATGATGGAGTCAGATCTCCTGAATAAAAATGAGCATTCCCCAAAAGATAAATTATCTCTTAAATAAAAAAGTCTTTGTTTGATGCTCAGAAATGCAGCAAGTTTCCACCTTGACAATTTCTAATAATATCTTCTCTCCTGCTTTTCCAGCATTTCTGCAGGTGTCTGAATAGTTACCTATACCTACTCCAACGTAAGTTACCTCTGGTCTTGTTTGCTTGCTTGTTTGGGTTTTTTTTCTTTATAATTACCACAAAATGTCACTGTCTTTATTGTATAAGGTAGATTTTCTTTTTTGACATACCTTAAGAAAGGCCTTTCAACATGCCAGTATTTCTGACTCAGTCCGCTCCATGTTAAATAAGGGATAATTCATATTCCATGTACAGAAAGAAGTTTTTTTTTTTTTTAGTTGGAACATTATTTTGGGGAATCATGTTAGGTTTACATGTCAAAAGCATCCCAAATTATTATGTAGGCAGAAATAAAAGTGTGAGCATTCTTCTGAATATTTAAATTTGTCCCACATGAGTACAGAAATAAGTCTTCCTGTTATAGTTTGTGTTATTCATATCATTGGCACAGAGTTCCAAAACAGGACAGCCAATTCACAATACAAGCAGACATACTCCTAATTATATTTTTCCTCACTACAATGCTTAGCTTTTACTCTGCAGTACTCAGACTGCCTCAAGATCGATATTTTTCTACAGGTTTAGTTCGTTTCTTCCAGAGAAAACAATGTTTTTGTGTACTTGTTTGAGATCTTTCTACTGGCTTGTATCCTATCTTGAGATAAGCAAAAAGAGACAAAGAGAAGATCATCTCTATTAAAGCAATAACAGCCTACAACCAGGGGTTATCACTTCTTCACAGAGAAAGAACTGAGAGAACTCTTTTTGGAAGATATTGATGACACTGCAATGGGGGTCCCCACTCTAAGGAAGAGTAACCTTCCTTAAGATGGCAAATCCATCCTAGCAACACAGCCAAAGGGAAGTAAAGATCATATCTAAATGGAATTAGTGAGTTTAAACTGATTGTTTTAAAGAAGCTTGTGTGAGTGGGAAAAATAAGACTGCAATAAGCAACATATACATAGACACAAATTGTGTTCTTCTACACTACATGATTTCCATCATGAATTTCAATGGTGCCAAAACAATTCTTACATCTGGGACTGGAAAGAATATACATTTAGAATACTGAAAATATTCAGTGCCCTGCAACCTGTTCTCAAATTAGATAAGACCATGGAAGACCAGCAATAGGATTTGGCCCTCCACATTTTTGTTATTTTCTAGGCAAACGCTGCTTTCCATTATAAAATGCTCTCAATCACCAACAGAGAATTTACTGTACATATTTTAAATTATTCTAAAAATTATTAAGAAATTATTTCCTTACTAGAAGAATTCACATTCCTCAGGACTTAAAACATCAGTATCCTATGCCAAAATACGGTAGTATGCCCCACTTATTTACTGGTGAATAAAGCTTTGAGTCATTCTTGTACACTCCTGCTGATATTTTGCTTTGTAGGAAGACCTTAAAGGTCATCTAGTTCCAACACCCCTGCCATGGGCAGGTATGCCACCCACTAGATCAGGCCCCACCAGCTTGGCCTTAGACACTTCCAGTGATGGGGCATCCACAGCTTGTCTAGGAAACCTGTTCTAGTGCCTCACCACCCTCACAGTAAAGAGATTCTTAACATCTAATCTAAATCTCTTTTAGTTTAAAACCATCAACCCTTGTCTTATCACTACGTGTCCACATAAAAATGGTTCTCCTTCTTTTTTGTAAGCTCCCTTTAGATACTGGAAGGCAACACTAAAGTTTCCCCAGAGCCCAGACTGTTCTCTTCTCCAGGCTGAACAACTCCCTGAGCCTGTCTTCACAGCAGAGATGCTCCAGTCCTCTGATCATCTATGTGGCCCTCCTCTGGACCTCCTCTAATAGGTCCACATCTTTNCATCAACCCTTGTCTTATCACTACGTGTCCACATAAAAATGGTTCTCCTTCTTTTTTGTAAGCTCCCTTTAGATACTGGAAGGCAACACTAAAGTTTCCCCAGAGCCCAGACTGTTCTCTTCTCCAGGCTGAACAACTCCCTGAGCCTGTCTTCACAGCAGAGATGCTCCAGTCCTCTGATCATCTATGTGGCCCTCCTCTGGACCTCCTCTAATAGGTCCACATCTTTCTTGTGCTGGGGAGCCCAGAGCTGGATGCAGCACTCCAGGTGGGGTCTCACCAGAGTGGAGCAGAGGGGCAGAATCCCCTCCCTTGCCCTCCTGGCCACGCTGCTTTGGATGCAGTCCAGGATGTGGTTGGCTTTCTCTGCTGCAAGTGCACACTGTTGGCTCATGTCCAGCTTTTTATTCTATCTCAGGTCCATCCTGTCTCCACAGGAGCTCATCCTTCAGCCAAGTCATCCTTTCTTAACATCAACTATGCACATCTCCATCCATAAAGATAATGTAAAATGCCGTGTATGGTGCAGACAGAAAGCCTTAGCCCTTGCCCGAGTCCTTGGTCATCATCCCACAAAAAGAATATAAAGACACAGCATAAATGCTGCACGAATATCTGAATTTTGCAAAGCAGTCTCATGGATTTATTTCAGTAGCTTAATTATAACATAACAGTAGCTTACTGGGGTGGGTCAGACTGGAGGTCAAATTGAGTATGTGTCGACAAATGTATTTTAAACCATTTTAGGGGATTAATTTAAAACCAACGTGAGCATCATAAATTTTAAATAACACTAACCATAGTAAGGTCAGGTTTCGCAGTCAAATAGAAATCTTTCTATACTCACACACAGGCAAATTTGTAAAATCACCATAATTATTTCAGTTCTTATGAGGATGCACATTATGGCTAAAATGAAGAGCTGTCACTGTCCTAAAAAATACAACAAATTGAATGTATTTACATCAAATGGGAAAATAGGGCTACCTGTAAAAAATAGGTGATCTAACAAAATAGGTGACCTGTCAGCAATTCAAAACTTGCTCAAGACTGAACTCAGCAAAGCACTTTAGTACGTACCCAGGATTTAACAAGAGCACTACTGAAATCCATTCCTACTCCTGAAATTAACAGCTTAGTACAGGCCACCAGTGCTTGGCTGGGCATGCCACGCATGGGGACCTCCACCTCACTCTGCCTGCAGGATCTCAAGTGGGTTTTTGGAAACAACAAGCCCCAGCAGACTGCGGAGAGCAGCAGGGGCACATGCAGAACTGGAGAAACCACACATCCAGCCAGGGATGGAAATGTGGTGTGTGTCAATAGGGATTGCTTAGAAGTTTGTCAGTCATACCAACACTGAAAGGGTAAGGATAGACAAAACTGAGCAAACCTTAGAAGTGAACTATTCTTATGGAAGAACAAGCCCTAAGCTAGAGAATGTACCCTCTAAAAATAGATGAGCAAATTAACTGGCAGTAAACTACTTCAGGTTGTTCAGAGCCCCTGTTCTGTAATTTTGCACCCCACTTGACGGATTGTTCACAAAGCTAACAGAGAGAAGAGATGAATAGAAAAGGGAAAGGATGCTGAAAGGAACATCAATGATTAATGCAAATAAATGGCAGATCACGGGCCTAACAAGCATAGATGTGAGAGGTCAAGAGACCAAAAGAAGTAAAAAAGAACAGCATAAGGAAGAAAGTAAGATTAACAGGTATCTTGGCAAAGTAGCTATTAAATATAGAAAAAATTAAAAATCCTAAAAGATAGGAAAGTCATTAGAAATTGGCAAAAATTAGACTTTATAAGTTGCAAAAATCTGAGAAAGTAAAATAAAACCGGAATGAAGACAGGCTTTTAAAATTATGACAGTTGCCGTCAGATAGCAATAGAGTACAATGCACGACATCTCAGGCCACTGATGTTAATTAACAAATCATGAAACAGCAGGAAAATTCCAGATGACTATTGAAAGCACACTGCTGCCCTTAGATAAGCAAACAGGACATACTAGGTAACTACAAACAGATTAGCAGCTACTATATACAAGTAAAATAATCATTGTTCTGTGATATTAACACATTGGAAACAAAGTCACCAAAGTTAAAGGAAAACCAACTTCTCAAAATTATCTTTATTTTTTGGAGAAATTCACAAGTCATTTTGACAAAGTGAGCACATAATGAAATTTATTTATTCTATATATGTTGATAAATTAGAAAAATCTGCAGTGACCTGCTGAATCAAGTGGTTCCATTAGCAGCAAAACTGATCTTGCTTGGTTTTACAAAGATTTTTATCCAATATCCTCAAAAAGCCTTTTTTTATGTCCCCCATTCACCATGTTCTCCCTTTCTAAGTGTCTCCCAGCATTCCTTGGGTTCCACTCCTTCCACAGGGCTGGGCAAGCAGCTGGACACAAGTACATGCACCAGGTGTCCGTGAGAGTAAGTGCTACCAGCCTCACCACAGCCATAAGAGTCTTGTAAAGGCACTCTACTGCCCCTACTAAAGTAATTAGTTCAGCTTTCTCTAACACGTTAAATTTTCACACAGCCTTCACTTGTTTCATATTAACAATTAAACAGTCACCACCAGAAACCAAAGGAAAGAGGAAGGAGGACTAAGGGACGATTAGATTGATGGACTCAAAGCTGGCACACATGGCTAATATTTAAGTTAAAAATAAAGGCTACCAAGATGGCTTGTAAGAAACAAAACTTAATTGAATGATTAATGAAGAAAAAACCTTCATAGGGGAGTTATAATTTAATAGTGTGATTTTTGATAAAAGATATAAAGAGCTATATTTCAAAGAATATATTGAGCAGAATTGAGAAGATACTTTGTGAAGAAGCAAGTTAATACAATTGCCCAACTCAAAATTGCAATCCAATGCAACATACTTATAAGAAATCTTTTATATGAGTGACAGCAGATAACTACATAGTGTCTCTGCACAGCACAGGTAAGGCCCAAATCACTCCATTAATTTATGGTGATAAGTGTTAAAAAAAATTTAAAATTAGAAAACTGAGTAAAAAGCTACAAAACTTGCCTTCAATTTTCTCAATAATGAGAAAAGCATGTGAAACTTTTTTATGTTAATGTATTAATAAATGATAATAAATAATTTGATAGGGATATTTATTTAAGTATTGCCAAAATATTGATAGCCTAAGTTATCAAATTTTTTATTCATGGATATTCCTGAGCTCTTGAATGTGTTGGTTTGTTGTTTAAGTTTTTAGACTTTGGCGTCCTTTTGATTTAATGTTAATCAGTATGGTTTCCCAAAATTGCACTATTACATCTCTCCAGTCATCTAAAAAATGCTGACATAAATTCTTCATTAAAAAAAACATTTCATTTCTTGATTCATTCATGGATAGTTAGATAAAAATTTGCAGAGCTTCACAAAGTAGAAGATGGTAACAGGAAAAAATGTTCCTCAAATATGACATTGAATAGCCAATTCTGTACATTTCACACAGGTTGTTTGTCCTGAAAGCTGCATTTTGGTGAATACTGACTAAAAAACCCTGGAAATGAGTGGGACAGTAAAATGAAAAAAGTTAGGCACTTGTATGAGCTGTGTCCATTGCCTTACTGCCTCTCTTACCAGGGCAGAAAAAAAATGTCCAAGTGGAAGGATGCTAATGTCACTCTTCTTCATAATTTCAATTACATAAACAATATTATCCTATGACTGCAGGAAAATGAAAACTCCTTTAACTAGTCATTTTCTATTCTGCATATAAAACATTTAAATTCAACATTTAAGACCTCCAGGATATCCTTGAGGAGTTGGCAAGAGTCCATTACCTGAAGCCAAAAGGAGCAATTTGCTGTGAAAGAACAAAAAGCAAGGAATGAGCCCCTTTCTCATTCCTCAAATTCCCTGAAATCCCATGTGAAACTCTCACTTGTCTGCAATACTGAGGGAAGCTGTGACTTGTCTGTGCTTCAGTTGGCTGCTGACTGCTACCGCAGTCATTAGCCTTAGAAATGCCTGGCTTTTCTCATGGGCACAGGGATCCTCGAATTGCAGAAGGAACAACAGCAGGTAAGCCAAGGAAATGTATCACCACTCCATTTACAGCTTTTAGAGTCTGCACAAGGAGAGAAGGCATGGCAACCTGGGTTTATGTGCAGATGTTGCCCGATAACATTCATTACCTTCACAGGCCTTCAGCCCTTTACTGGAAGAGTCTTTCTCGTCAACAAACATCACAGTCAAGCATAATCTGAAATCCATCACTGGTCAGTAAAATGTAGGAAATAAAGAAAGAAAAAAGAGCCAAGTGCTTTGGACTACATTCTTATAATCTGTCTTTCTACATTCACCTTTTGTTTTTGGGTTTTAAATTTACATGGTATTTGCTGGGTTAGCCAAGTAAGAATGATAAACACATTCAGAAGAGGCAGATTAGATAAATACAGCTGTTAGCAAAAAAAAAATAGTGAGTGGTTTATTGCATAGAATGCATTTAGCCAGGAAGAATTTGCATTATGGCTTAATTTAAAACTGCATTTTCAAGAAGTAGTTTCCCATATTTATAACGAACCATTTAAAAAAGAAGACACAAATCCAATGAACATTGTGGCAGTTTTCAGTTCTGCTTTACCTTTACACACATAGTAATAGCATAGTACAATATCTGAGTACAAGAATAATTTCAGAATAAAAATAACATGGTCCAGAAAGAACTCTTGGTATATAATGAAGTGGAACATAATTGGATTTCATATTTCTGTCACTTGATCAATTTGTAAAAGATTCAACTGAATCAAAAAGTCAACCACAAAATATAACGAAGAGTTTAGAGCAGGAAAAAAGAGAACTGTCAATATTTCACTGACATTGTTGCAGCACTATCATTATCAGCACTCTCACTCTTCTCTTCATTAATCTTCCTCCTTCTAGAATGAAACACTTGGATTCCCCTATCTTACATCCATGCATGGTGACAGCTCTGTAAAGTTCTTGTGCCTGGCTGCCTGTATTTCCACAACCATTTGCATTTTGTTTAAAAAGCTGTATTAGGACTTATTCAATAAAATATTATAAATTAGTAGTCATATCATTTGGACACATAACATTGTAATCTCACCCTTCTGTGCTTGTTTTACTGCCTTTTCATACTGTAAATCCCCAGTTGGGATTCCAGGAACGTTCCCAGGAACAGAACAGACTGACACCAAAGGAACCTCTTACCAGTTAAGATTTTTCTTGGATCAACATTAATTAGCCTGATGGTATTTGTATAATCCAACAATCAGTTGAAAGCACTTTAAAGGGCAATACCCTTTCATGATCCCCCATCTGACCAGTGATCAAAGTCGGGAAACTACTACTGCAAGCACCACAGTCGGAGCTTTCCTTTCAGTGCCTCTCTGCTGCAGGACACCACTCTGCATAAATTGCACTGCAGTGATAGCCCAACTAGATGATATAATCTGTATGTTTCTAAATTACATTCTATATTGAAAAGGAATTATTTTGTCATCTATATGGAAGAGCTCACTAAATTAGCCAAATACACCGAGCTTGAGTGCCTCCATAAGTAAATAAACAAACAGATTCAAAGACTAAGAAACATATTTTCATAGAAGTTAATTTTTTAGAGAAAGGAATTGTAAGAAAAAGTTATGTATAGACTGAAAAGAGCATAGTGTACTTCTTTGTAAAGTGTACTAAATCCAACCAAATCACTCTTCTACAAAAAAACATCACTAAGGATCTAAGAGACCATATTCAGTATTTGATATAAGTCTAAAATGAAAAAAAACCCCTTATATCTGCAATACAGAGTTATGTGCTATGTCACAATACAACAGACAGACTGAATATCCCATACCAGCAGACTCTCTATACCACATTTTTTTCTTGCTAACTGCAGATACCAGTATTTTCAATGGTCTAATGTCTAATTAATGTGGCATTCTTCCAGTTAAGGTGAGAAACACTAATTATATTGGATTGTATCACAAACTTTGCATTTTTAAAGTGTTTTTCCATCCAAGGTTAAAAATCTATCACCAGCACTAATAACACATAAACACAGTAATATAATGCTGCACATACAGAAAAAAACAGTATAGTGTGCTCAGTGTACACCCTGCCAAAAAGCAAGATCTGTCTGTGTTTGTGTTTTACAGTAATGCCTGAAGAAATTTCAGGATTATACTGCATTACAGTTCACAGAAATGCAAACATAACAGTTTCTGTTCTGGAAAACATACTACTGCAATGCCATTAAAGCTGGAAGAACAAAAAATGTCAACAAATAATGAATAAATTATTACCAAGAACATCTCCTAAATTATACTACCTCTCCCACATCAACTTTGTCATTACTGGAATGAGGACATGGAAAGCCTTTAATTTATTCATTCATATTACCAAATTAAAACTTTCTGAATCAGAAAGCATGATTTAAACATACTGCACTCCTAGCAAAACAACAGCGGGCAAAAACGGCAATAGGGAGCCAGGGAAGCAACAAAGGCAGGTTCAGCCATAGTCTTTTAACGTCTTGTTCCACAGGAACAAAGGACTAAACATTAAAACTCATTGTAAAGTCTCATGCTGTACTTCTACATTAGATACTCCCTTCATCTCTACCGATTTTATTTCAATAGTAAAAAACTACTTTAAAATTGTGCCTACCCAGTCACAGCCTGAGCACTGTTATTCCCAGCATGTGAAAACGTAAATTTGATAGGAGTGTGCGGTTTAACAGCTCCTCCACAGAAGTTTGCTCACTGTGGTCTACCATTACCCTCAAGTAAACAGAGTTATATTATGAAAAGAGATAAGCCAACAGACATTCATCAAACTGCAGACTGATGATGAGACAGAGTTACTCTGGAATAAATGACCCATTTTAAATGCACACACTCTTTGCACCTTTGAGATAAAAAAAAGAGGTGTATTCAGTGAAAAACAGCTGTTTGCATAAAAAGAGTTAAAACTTCCACTAGGAAATAATAGGGAAAGCAGTATTCAGACATTTACTGTTACACAGCAGAAACAACCAATGCTGCTGTTCTCAAGTATTATTTCATCCTTTTATCATTCCAGATGTAACTACCCTTTGCAAAAGACACAATGCCATACTAGGCACTATTTTAAAATAATTTATTTACAAACTAGCTCTTTTTTATATTTGGCATCTCCACAAACCATAATTAACAGCCTTATTTTCAACATAGGTGTGAATGCAGATGTGTACACTCCATGAAGCACCTCTCCCACAATACATGTTCCTACAGCCTCCAAAACCCTACATAACCCAGACAGAAATGCATCATACAGCATTTGCTGGATTCACCAACAAGTTATCTAATTTAGACCTAATAATGTGAGGCTCTAACACCCTAATTAGCATCAGTGAGAAGCTGATTGACAGAAGAGAATGAATGCAGAAGCAGAGCAGCCTGACAGATGGGGGAAATTTTCACGTTTCAAGGTCAAGAGAGCAGCTCAAGCTTGTATGGGAGCACCTCCTACACACAATGAAGTTGCAAAAAGGTTCTGCACAAGTAATTTATAAAAAGCACGTCTAACTGTAAAGTTTTAAAAATTATACTTGGTTTCTCAGTAACAGCATAAAACATGCAGAGGTTCTTCTGAATAAATCTCCCTTTGCATGCTCAAATGAACTAAGAAGCAGCTTTAATTTTATTTCTGGTAACTGAGTATTGCAGAGCCTCATAAAAGAAAAACCCCATAACACAAACATGAAATTTAATGTCAAAGAACAATCTTAAAATGCTTTGCATCTCACCAGCCAATCAATATGTCTCCAAAATCCTTGAAAGATACAACGTGGAGAAATTTTGTTGACTGTACACTGAGGATCTTGCGTGACTTCACTTTGAGTGACTTACCAAAATCTTGATTTTAGTATAAATTTTGCTGGAGTTAAGATTTTGCCATTGCAGAGGGGGAAAAGGGGGAGCTGTTTCATTTTAGTTTTATTTGCTATAAACGGATCAGTTTGTTTTGATGCTCATTTTACAGGAGACACCTAAAAAGTACCTATTGAGTTCTGTGTGTCATCTTCCCATGCCCCCCTCAACCCCCGCCACTCTGCCCCCTGGTTAGGCTCTGATTTTTAGTAAATTGCAAATCCCTATCATATAAAAATCAATATGGCAGATATTGCAAAGGTGAATATGCAAAGGCTTGTAAAGTCACAGGTTATACTCAATTAAAAAAAAAAATTTAAATGCTGATTCTAGATGGAGTCATTTGACATAGCAGATGTCTGTTAGGGTATTTCTGAATGAACCAGAAAGTACTTGAATTTTTACAAGATCACCTAGTGTTAATATAGTGTTAATATATAAACATATCTATATTTAATTACATATATTTATATGTATAAATAAATGCATAACCCCAACAGAATATCTCTCCTGAAGAAACCAAAGTGGATTAGAGAAAAATTTAGACCAGAATGTGATCTTTCTAAATGCTTAGGTGCGGGAGACCTGTTTTCCTTCTGAGGTTCAGAACGTGTTGCTCACAAATAAAGATACACCAGAGAAGTGAAACGGAAACCCTCGAGAAAGGCAGGTTTAAGCCAGCTAAATCTTCTGGAAGTTGTGATGCCAAAAGCATCAAAAACAAGTTTTCAACATCTCTCCCCGAAGTTGGTATCTTAAAAATTGCCCAAATCTTTTCATCCTTGCAAAACAGAATATCAGCTCTCTACCCTTATTTGCATCCTTTCAGGAAGAAGACCAGGCCCTGCACAAAGCAAAGTTGAACAATTATGCCTACAGAATATGTTGTCACCGACATTTAACTGAATCTTTTTTTTTAAATTAGTTACTTCTTTATGCACTTAATACACTTAATTTGTTGTTCTTTATTGGTAAGACAGTTAAAGAGAATTAATTTTGTGTATTAGTATTGGTGTTTCTTGTGAGCCCCAATCTCTGGTTCCATGCTATTAAGGGGAGACAGTGGAAAATACAGATCAATTCAAAATGCAGCTGAGGGCACTACAAGTGTAGTACACTTCAGAAACTCAGCTCCATTTAGCATGGTTTTGAAGTTTGCCTCTAAAGCAGACAATATAATGGGAACCATGGCAACTGCTCAACTACGGCAAAAGAGGCAAGAGCATGAACTATAAATATTCAAATTGCATGCAGCTTATAATTTTGCTTTTAAATATATGACGAATGAAGAACTATTTAACTTTCTACAAAGTATATTTTTGTGTAATTTCCACTTATGCTGAAGTCTTAAGGTTTTCAAATGATTCTGAGACAGACACAATAGCCACAGTACAATGAAGAGGTGGCAGGCAAGTTATGAAAGTCTTAACCATGAGTCATACTAAACATATTTTATAAATTAGGTTCTTTTCCTATTAACACCACACATCACATCTTAGGATAGCCCAATCAACACTTAGGTAAGAAATCAGAGTTTCTCCCCAACAGCAGAAGGCAGAAGTTCAAGATGCCCTTCTCCTCCACCCCAGTCACTTGCTGTAGAAGCTGAAATCTTCCTCTGAATTTGAATTAACTGTATTTACGTGGCCCCTGCTAGTTCCGCAATGTTCTAGAAATAAAGAACTTCTTCAATGCAGTCTTTTGACTGCACTATTTAGAAATGGCATGACAAAATAGCCAATTGCATCTCTTCAACAGCTTGAACATATGTAAAGCAAGAGGTATCTTTCCTCTTCCATTTCCACTTGCATATTCCACCTCTTGTTTCACTCTAACACACATCAGGCTTTGACATCAGACTGATGGAATATCACTTAAAAGTTTTGCTAGGCTAATTTTCAGTGAGAGGAATGCCTTGGACTGGACCACCAAAAAGTTGTACAACTTGACTGCAATAGTGATCTCTGAAAAGAATGTATTAGCTTCATTGAGTAAGATATTATGTTCTCAGAATCTAACATAAAATTTTTAAACTTTGAATTTTTTGTCTTTTAAACAACTTCAATTGCTTTAAGTAATAAAATTCAAGCAAAAATTACAAGAGTATAATCATGCAGGTCAGGAAAGCATCCTGTATTCTTCAGACGGTAACCACTACAAAATGAGACTCATTTTCCTTCTACAGGATGAAATGGCAGATCAGCTACTTTTACAGATGACAATTATTCTCTCAAAGGTATATAGGATTACTAGTTTAGCTTTAGAGAAAGCACATTTAGATTCCTACTTCAGGATTGCAAACAAATTAATTTGGACTGAAATGATGCACTATTTTTCCCTGTTTAATCCCCCACAATTTTATCAAAATATATGAAATAGAAAACTGGCACCTCTATTTCATACTTGGTGTGAAGAATTTTCAATTCAAGAGGTAGCATCATGTTCAAATCACAGAATCACAGAATATGCTGAGTTGGAAGGGACATGACCCACAAGGATCATCGAGTCCAACTGCCTGTCCTGCACAGGACACCCCAAGAGTCACACCATGTGTCTGAGAGTGTTGTCCAAATGCTCTGTCAGGCTTGGTGCTGTGACCGCTTTCCTGGGGAGCCTGTTCCAGTGCCCAACCATCCTCTGGGTGAAGAACCTTTTTCTAATATCCAACCTAAACCTCCCCTGACACAACTTCAGGCCATTCCCTCAGGTCCTGTCACTGGTCACCAGAGAGGAGATTGGTGTCTACCCCTTCTCTTCCCCTCATGAGATGTCATGAGGTCTCCCTTCAGTCTCCTCTTCTCCGAGTTCAACCTGACCAAGTGACCTCAGCTGCTCCTCATACAGCTTCCCCTCAAGGCCCTTCACCATCTTTGTTGCCCTCCTTTGGACGCTCTCTAGTAGTTTATATTTTTCTTACTTTGTGGTTCCCAAAACTACACACAATATTCAAGGTGAGGCTGCCCCAGTGCAGAGCAGAGCAGGACAATCCCCTCCCTTGCCCGGCTGGCGATGCAGTGCCTGATGTCCCTAGGACACTCTTGGCCCTCCTGGCTGCCAGGGCACTTCTGGCTCATGTTCAACTTGCCATTGACCAGGACCCCAGGTCCCTTTCCACAGTACTGCTTTCTAGAATCTCATTCCCCAGTCTGTCCGTACAGCCAGGGTTGCCCCATCCCAGGTGCAGAATCTGGCACTTTCCCTTGTTGAACTTCATATGGTTGGTGGTTGTCCAGTCCTCTCAGTTGTTGAGGTCTCTCTGCAGGGCCTCCCTGCCCTCAAGGGAGCCAACAGCTCCCCTCAGTTTTGTTTAATCTGCAAACTTGCCCAGTACTCCTTCCAGTCCTGCATCCAAGTAATTTATGAAGATGTTGAAGAGTATAGGGCTGAGGATGGAGCCATGGGGTACCCCACTAGTGACAGGTCTCCAGTCTGATGTCACCCCATTTACTATAATCCTTTGTGTCTGACCCACGAGCCAGTTGCACATGATGTGTTTATCCAGATGTATGCTGGACATTTAGTCCAGAGGATACTGTGAGAGACAGTATTGAAAGCTTTACTGAAATCCAAGAAGATTCCATCAACTGGCTTTCCTTGATCAAGTAAGTGGCTTACCTTGTCATAAAAGGAAATCAGGTTTGATAAGCAGGACTTTCCTCCCATGAAGTTTCCTCACTCTCTACATTTGCCTGAAAGGAGATTGCAGCCAGGTGGGGGTCAGTCTCTTCTCTCAGAAAACCAGCAACAGGATGAGAGGACACAGTATTAAACTGCACCAGGGGAAGTTTAGGCTAGACATTAGAAAAACATTCTTTACAGAAAGAGTGGTTGGGCATTGGAATGGGCTGCCCAGGAAGGTGGTGCAGTCAGCATCCCTGGAGGTGTTTAAAAAGAGACTGGATGTGGCACTCAGTGCCATGGTTTAGCTGATAAGGGGTTGTTAGGTCATAGGTTGGACTTGATGATATCCAAGGTTTTTCCCAATGTAGTTAATTCTGTGATTCTTTTCCATCACAGTACTGGCCAAAATATATAAATGGTCTTTTCACTGTTTTTAAAATAAAAATTTTCAGGTTCAGTTTTTGTTTGTTTTTTTTTTTATTTATCTCTAAGTTCTGCTACCTAAGGAAATAAATTGATACAATTCCCCAGAACATGAAACTTGTGGAAATAATTCTCTAACATAATGAAGTATCACCAGCAATTCTCATTATTGCTTACTGTCTGACTGGAGACAGTTCTTCACTAAATGCTCACTTTTGGCAGGAATGGCTTATTAGATATAACCTTTTTTAAAGTACACTCTGTCCTAAGCAGCCTTCTCCTTAAGTATACTTACACAGAGATGCTATTAGATGAAGGAAACACAACAGTATATACAGTGATTTGACATCTACCTGTCCAGTAATTAAGCATGCACATTAGTGTTCTATAAAAATGCCTGCAAGATAACACCTTAAAAATGTCCAGACAAGTACCTCTGAACATGAAAGGTTTGAGTCTTGCCACAATTCCTAATTCAGTACAGAATCAGCCCTACACTCTTAAAACACCATATGCAGTTAGAGCTGAACTGAAATATCATTTAATTCTTCACCTAAAAGGCCTCAGATACTTCAACACTCAGATTCTGCTCAATACTTCAGTTGAGTTACAGATTACCAATAAAATTGAAGCAGATGACCACAATCAATTTACCTCTTCAATCTGCTTTGACCTTTAATTTGATTTACAGTTCACTTAATAAAGACATCATGCTGTATTTAAGTACTGTGTATCTGTTACTTTTCTCTTAATATTCCTACTCCATCTTATAGATTTCCTTATGTGAATTTTCACACTCACCTTTCACTCACATTGTCACAATAATCTACAACACAGTTCTTAAATATTACTGTAAGAATATCCACCTACTATTGTTTGATCACTAATAATCCTGATTATACATCAGCCATATCATGTTCTTAGGCAAGAGTCACTCAGTAAATCAATCCATGATATACCTCTAAATTACTTGGCTATAGCACAGGAAATTTAATGGCTGGAAGTTCAGCAGAGTCTTGGCTACTTCCTACCAGTGAATGAAAATCAAACTTCTCTTAGAGGAATCTAGTATTTCATATTAAGGACTCATTACCTGTGCTCCTGAATCAATGTAAATTACTCTCCCATTGCTACAGAAATGATAAAAGAAATGGCCTTCATTACAAGAACCTCCTCATAATTGATGAAGCACTTATTCTTCCAAACTTAATGTTCTCTCTTATCATGCTCAAGACAATTAGGATCTACATGCACAAAGCATTATTTTTCTGCTTGTTTTTTTGTTTTTTATTGTTCAGTCAAGACTGCCAGACAGTAACCCACCTTGACTGAAGGGGGCATTTGGCTGCCTTTACTAAAGTGTTGTACTCAAAACCTTTCATGAAACTGGAAACTGTTCTTTGCCAACAAAACTATACTGCTTGCACAAGGACGCTGGACTCTCTTGCTGGCACAGACTATAGATAATAGCAACACATATTTATACCCATTTGCTAAATGTAACTTCAAAAAATCATTGGCCTGCCTTCACAAAGTGATTTGGAGACCTTGATTTTAACCTGTGCCACTTTTCAATTTCATTTTTGTATTTTTCCTGCATTCTAATTGATCTTAACATGCAAACCCCTTTCCAGCTCCATCTTTGATACCAGTGTTCTGAACAGGGAAGAAGAATCAGATATTGAGCAGACAGTAAACAAAACTCACAGCTTAGTTCAATACTGTAGCCTGCTGAAGTAGCCACACAAAGAGTTAATTAAAAAGGCATTAATAATTTTTTTTCCTCAACACTTTTTCACAGTACCTATTTATCATCAAGTCAGAAACAGTAAGATGCACTTTAGACACAAATCTGACTGCTTTATGCTAATGCTTCCTGTCTTGTACTCATAGATAAAAGCTTGTTTCCTATGAAGTTTATTCAATTCTCTGCTTACATGTGCTTCATCTTCCTGTTCCATACTCCAGTGAGAGTCTGACCCTTAAGGGTGATGAACTGGCAGTGGATCAAATAGTTGGGCAATGCTGACGAACAAGGTTTTTGCTTCTATTTAGTGTAATGGAATGTGGCATTCAGAGTCTTGCAGTGGGTCTTTACGCATCTCCTTAATATCCTAGAGACATGATTCTGGAGAGTGTTTTTCTCCAGATCAGTATAAGGCCTATTTTTTTCATAGTAACTTTATGAGGGGATAAGGCAAACTAAAAAAAAAAAAAAAAATAAAGGCAATTTTATTCAGATTATTGTACTCATATTTCTATACATGTCTATACCCATATTTACACATGCACACAAATGCATGTTTGCGTGCCTATATTTATTTATTTAGTTAGTTAGTTAGTTATAGATAGCATGTTAATAAAGCATAAGTCCTAAGATTTTTCTAGTATATTTACAGTCAGTTTACTGTAATGATGATACTGGTACTCCATGCTAAGAAGTTTGAAATGAGTATCCAAATCTGTTAAACCACCTGTACTCCACCTGCACTTTTGCAAGGCTGTATAACTGATAATTAAAAGCTCTTCTGACATGCAAGCATGCATTGCTATGGGATGTTTCAGCTATAAAAACTAAAATAATAAAATAATTACAAGCAAGAAAAAATATGCTATCCCATATATAAACTTTTATACTCCTCTCTGCTTGTACAAACATAGCTGTGTTGTTGGGAGCAATTCATTTCATTTATAAAGGTTTGGAGATACTAGTGTGTATGTAAAGCACCTGCATTACCTTCCAGAGGAAGGTAACTGGCAAGGATGATCTCCTACTCTGACTTTAATCATCATGCAAGGAGACAGTACAATTTATATAAGCAGTAATTAAAGGACAGTGTAAATACAAAACATGATAAAACACATTATCATTATAATGATAATTGCCTTGTACAACTTAATTTGGTACCTACCTTGTCCTTATAGAAGGGAAGTTAGATAGAGCTAACCTTTCTAAATGTCAGTAAAACAAGAAAATAGAAAGCAGGAGACAAGTCTTAGAAAACAATGACACAGTTTACTCACGGGAAAAGGTATGAAACTACAGGGAGTGCTTGGGGAATTCCCCGAAGGATACCCTTCTGTCTGAATGTACGTAAGAGTGCCTTTATAATTTATTATAAGGTTTTATCAAAGAAAATTGATAATGGCAGATGGATAGGAGACAGCAGCAGTACCAAAAAAAAAGTTTAAAATATGAAAAGCAAGAATTGCATTTGCTCAATAAAATAGTTAAGATTTGGCACTATGTTAAAGACTACAAATGTCAAGACTAGAAATATAAGCACCTCCACGGCTGGAAGATAAGAAATGCTGCACAGAGTTCCTCTGACCCATTTATGTAGTACAGTCACAGAATAAACAAATGTCACAAGGTGATTTCAAACCGGAGCATGATAAAGATTTAAAATTTTGCTTAATTCTAATGAGTTCTGTTCAAGGAGGATTGAATTAAAGATAACATTACAAGGAAATAGTTTGCTTTACAAAGCAAGAAGAGAGGAAAGGAAGACAATTGCTGAAACATGTCTCAGGTTGAGGGAACATGAGAGGCAAGATCTAGTCAATCTGAAGGCAGCATATTCATCAGAACAAGAGATACAAAGGAAGCAAAATTAAGCAGCCAGAATTAAGCCTATACCTAAATAAACCTATCAAAACTGTTTAATGCTTAAGTAGCAGCAGTAGAAAAGACCCACTGGCTAGAAAGCTTTCTTCTGTTCAGTGTTCCTACCTATTCAAATACAAACATGTCTGTAACTGCCAACTTCCCTGCAGTGTTTCTAATCCCTGGCAGGATTAGAACTTCCTCTAGTACAACAGAAATCTCTCACCAATTTCACTAAATGTCTGTGAAGTGGGCAGAGCACTGTGCACCACTGAGAATTTCCAGGGTTTTCCTGAAGCTTTTATTCTAAGAAAAATTGTTTTCACAGTTCTTCAGTTTAACCTCATATGAACAAGAACTGATTTCAAATGAAAAAATATATATTTCTACTTTCACCATCTTCTCTGACCTAAATACAATTACAGTCCAATATTTTTTTAAAGTTATTATTTAACTTGAAGGAGTAACATCTGTTAATAGATAGAAGTTTCATTTTTGACACGAAACATTTCATAGTGACATCTTAATGAACTAGTATGTGATGACATGGAACAGATGTAACAGTAGGCAACACTGAAAACACCATTTCTTAAAAAGAACAAAACATTACACAGACACACAGAATGGTTGGAAAATGTTT
Organism: Dicrurus megarhynchus; assembly: GCA_013399195.1. Classification (NCBI taxonomy): domain Eukaryota; kingdom Metazoa; phylum Chordata; class Aves; order Passeriformes; family Dicruridae; genus Dicrurus; species Dicrurus megarhynchus. The sequence continues at coordinate 658,447 of VXAD01006416.1, forward strand.
CCCATGGATTATAAATCAAGTATAATTCATTAGTCTTTATTTTGAACTTAAAGAAGAAAAATAGAGATAAAATTTAAATACATATTCATGGACACTAGATTGACAAAATAAAAGAGAAACTCCAAGCTCTACTCCAGGATTTTTCAAGTATTTCCTAATCATGAATATTTAAATTTAGTTAATAAAATATCACAGAATGGTTTGGCTTGGAAGTGATCTTCAAGATCCTTTAGTTTCAGCCCCCAACTTTGTTATTTTTTTAAGAGGAGAAACTACAAATTACACTCTAAAACTATACAGAGCAAACCAAAAACTTGCCACGTAATATAGCGACCATATGATTGTCATCATAGTTTCTAAACATAAAGTTTCATCTTTTCTTTCAGTTAACAACTTACCTTACAATAACACTCAATCTTCTCTTTTAGTTGCAATGTTGAGAGGCTGGCAAACAGAAGGGATGATATTCACTCATCCGTAGTGCATTTGTCAGCCACTTGCTGCCAAAAGCCTGTGATTGCACTGCTCAGTCCACACTGGTTCTCCAGCATTTCTCCAGTGTTCTTCCAGAACCCGGATGCAGTTTTTGTACAGATCACACACACTTTTGACATGATGAAAACAAGAACTCTTCTCATATGTAGATATAACACCTGAAACACTATCTGCTAATTCTGTACATGCTATTGCCGATCTCTGAAAAGAAACCAGCTGTCCTGGATCCCTCTGTCCTCCAGGAACTGCATCCCATGGGATGAATCAGTTCATGTTGATCCTTGACCTAACCAACAGGTCCCTAAACACAAAAAAGGAATTTATCTTTACAGAAGCAGACCAGATCCTTCTTCAATACCTCACTTTATTATTTTCTTCCCATAAACTCATATTCTTTTTCTTTACCTCACCAGTTCTCACCTTTATTTCACCATCTATCATTCTACTCAAGAGAAGAGATAGTTTGAAAAAAATACATAGTTACAAGCTTGAGCTTCTCTCAAGCTGCATGACAGTCTTAAATTCTTCCTGCATTCCCAGCAAGAGATGATTAATTTTATTCTCCCTCCCTTACCAATCTTCACTAACCCAGTGAAAACTTTACTGTCTCTCAGATCTCGTCCAGATTTAAACTAGACATTGATTCCAGAAACCCCCTGGGCAGAACAGGAAGAAGTGACATAAATGTGGAGATATAAACAACAGTAGAAGATTTTTCTTGTAAAATCTTGTGTCAAAGCATTGTCCGGAGAAGTCAAAGATAATAAAAATTATTAAGACAATTTTGCAAAATGGCAAATTTTCCTATAACATCAAAGTCTCACCTTGTTCTATGACAAAGTAAGCTTACTCCTTAGAACTTCTCTTTGGAAGTTTTGCATCAGTAATTCAAACTCTTCAAATTTCAACTCCCATTTTTCTCTGGGAAAATGAAAACTCATTCACTGAAACTTACTATTGACAAATGTTTATTTACAGATTAAATCATTCTCACTAAAGAAAGATGACTAAAAACTCTGAATTGAAAAGACATCTTTTACAAGGAAAGGCTGAGAGAGTTGGGCCTGTTAAGATTCAAGAAAACACGACTGAGAGAGGACATCATCGAAGCCTCCCAATGAAGGGAGGATATCAGAGGATGTTTCCAGGCTCATCTCGGCAGTGCCAAGCAATAGAACAATAGGCAAGGGGCAGAAACTGCAAGTTCCACCCAGACATGAGGAAGAACTTCTTTATTGTGACGGTGACCAAGCACTGGAACAGATTGCCAGATGACCTCACTGTGGTCCCTTCCAACTATGGTGTGATCCTGTAGTGTGTGACATGTGCAACTTGAACATAAAATCTCTGAATATTTCTGCCTGCATAGAATACAATACCATAAGACACTAAGTGTAAAAAATCTTTGCTAACTCGAAAGGCAAGAAATAAATTCAGCCTATTTTTTAACAAGATAGAATATGGAAGAAAATTTCTAAGTACTTTAAACATTAATTATCGAAAATCTGGTTACTTAAATGATTGCAACAGGTACTTAAAAGACACAATTTAGTATGTATTTTTCTTCTCTGCTCAGCCATAAGCAGAAATATCTGTAGGCACTCATACATATGGATATACACACATTTTAAATATTCACAGCACATCTGCTTATGGCATATGAATATGCATAATGAAATTACAGGGATGCTGACAGAGATGTGTAAATGAAATAGCTTCTCAAAGATACGAAAGAAGATTGTATGTAGAGGTATAAATACACTGAAATTGCTGTGCTTTCACTGGGAACTGCTGTCTACTGAGCCTACATCACTTCTCTGTGCAAGACAAAGCCTCAGCTCTTCAAGCTATTAAATGCATATGAAAACAACCATTACAAGTTTCCCTTGCTAGGATATTTTAAAGACAAAAGGGGGAATTCCCCAAAACCCAAACTGTAGCTTCATATAAAGTCTGATTAATTTCCTATAAGGTATTAAAGCCCCTAAAAAAACCAAAAGAACTCAAAAACCACCCCTCCATAATAAATCCAAAATAAGGTCAGAGGGCTGGAGCACCTCTCCTATGAAGACAAGCTGAGAAAGCTGGAGTTGTTCAGCCTGGAGAAGAGAAGGCTCCAGGAAGACCTTACAGCAGCCTTCCATTACCCAAATGGGGCATACAAGAGAGTAGGAAAGGGACATTTTACAAGGGCATGTAGTGATTGGAGAGGGGGGAATGGCTTTAAACTGAAAGGGGTCAAGTTTAGACTAGATATTAGGAAGAAATTCTTCACTGTGAGGGTGCTGAGGCACTGGAACAGGTTTCCCAGAAAAGCTGTGTCTGCCCCATCCCTGGAAGTGTTCAAGGCCAGGTTGGATGGGGTGTTGAACAACCTGGTGTACTGGAAGGTGTCCCTGCCCATGGAAGAGGGGGTTGGAACTAAATGATCTTTAAGGTCCCTCACAATCCAAACCATTTTATGATTCTATGGTAAATAAAATTTAATATATATTAGGCTGCAATTGTAATAGGAAAGAGAAGTAGTTTGCCTGACAGTTTCAAAACACATTTAGTCAGATAAACTTAATGGATACAATTAGACAACCCACATGTTTACTTACATATTTAGCATTGATATCTTTCTTGAATGTATTAGTTTTCTGAATAAGTGCTTTCAACTACACATCACTCCAAAATAATTTAACTAAACCTCACATGTATACTGCCTCAAAACCTTTAACACATAAACTGTCATTGAAATAAGCTTTTAATTTATAGTGTAATAATTCCACACCATAACAATGAAAAGTGTATTTGTCTTTACACTGATTTTCTCTGCAAAAAACATTGAAAATAACAGATACAGTAACTCCTACAGCTGCATGACTGACTTATAAGCAGTTCCTGGATCAGTTCTGAAGAAAAATTAATGAAGTCAGTTTTGCCAAAAAATGTATTACCCCTTCATGAAGTCATGGCTATTGAGTTGATAGTGAACTGATGCACCATCTTCTCCAGTTCTGGGCTTGTTATGAAATTAATACATGTGAGAACAGTCTCTACTTCTTGAGCTGAAGTGTTGTATTACTCAGTCACAGAAACAATACTTCGGAATACCAAACTTAAGATCATCCACACCAAACAGCACACAACAAACCACACCAGTCTAATTCTGGAATCTCTCTTCAACTTCCAATGATAAAATTCAGAGCATCCACTGGGCATAGCAAAATTTCTATGTAGTTCCAGCCTCTGTATCTCAGGGAAGACACAGCAGAGTTACAAGTGTACTGCCAAGGAGTGGAGCAGCTGCCCCTCACAGAATTAAAGGAATTTGGAACTCTCAAAAGTAAAAGCCTGCAGAGAATACAAGCAAGTTTTATAAGATTGTAACAGCAGCGGATTAAGGTGAACACCAAAGTGTTTTTCACCAAGCTCTGTGCAACACCAAAACACAGCATCAACTAGGTAAGTTTTAAACCAAACAAAAATACCTAATTTAGACAGCAGGTAATGAACTTGGGAAATCTGTCATCACAAGGGTTCTCCAGGCTGACAGCATTATCTGCATTATTAGTATTATAATTGAAAATAAAAATTAGATACAAAAAAGGAAAACCGTTTCCAGAGTTAGAATATGGTTTAGATTCTTGCACTTTCACTACCAGAAACAGACTGGTGGGGTCAGACTGCAGCTCTGACCTCAGTAAGAACCTGCTTCTGTGTGAATTCTTAACTTCTATTTTCTTATCCTGCATTTGAAATGTACTTAGAGGTACTGGAAATCCTGACCACACAAAGATCAGTTCCTCATCCTTGACTTACGGCCTTCTTTGCAGGAAGACTGATAGAAAAGCCTGACAGATTAATTTTACTACAATATTTAAGAAGTGAGCAGCACTATATGAAAGGCTTCATTCTATTATGCAGCTCACAATAAAGAAACTGGCAGCTTATCTGCATCAACCTTGCCTGAGCCTGAAAACATCACCACAGTACTATAGAGATGCTCTTTGTGACATCCAGACAAACGGTTTTCTAACTTGAATTTAGGCACAGCTAACTCCAATTGTCAGCGTTGTTATGTCAACTCCTACAAACAATTTTCACAGGGTTCATTCAACCAAATGCATGGCAACTCTGTGCAGCAGAGGTTACAGTCTGTAAGAAACAGATCTGCTTGTACCCATATTCATATCATCTACTGCTTATGTTACCTCACACAGAGACCTATGCATCAAATCTTGATCCTCAATCTGTTCTCCAGGCTGTTTTATCAGGTTACATTTTAGTCTTAGGAAAGTGTTCCATCTAGGGTTTTATCTTAGGGCATTACCACAAAAGAAGACAAAAAGTCTGCCTCTCGTTGAAAACTTTGCAAAGACGAAGGCTTGAGAAAGCTCATGTAGTCACTATACTCCTAATTCCTTCCAAAAAAAATATAAGCTAATGACATCCAAAAGCCTTCTGACAGTGGGAAGGAGCAAAAAGTGCCAGTTTCATTGCTGTGGGATGGACAGAGTTAAATGTTGATTGGATTGACACAACAAAGCTAAAGCAAGAAAGTAAAATATTTGGAAGAAATTATAAAAATTACTCCCTGTGCTCCCAACGATTCAGTATGGAAAATGGTTCCATTGAAAACATTTGAATTCATACTAATTATTATTCTGGAAATGCCAAATACAACTCCATGAAAGCTAACTAAACTAAAAACGTTTCAAAAAGTCCTTTGAGGGAGGAGAAAAAAACCCAAACAAACAAAACAAACAAAGAACAACAAAACCAAACAAAACAAACAAAAAAACCCACAAAAAACCCCAAAACCAACCAAAGAAAACCCAAAAATAACCCAATAAAACAAAAGAAAACCTAAAAAAACCCAACCCAAAACAAACAACAAAAAAAACCACAAAACCCCAAACAAAACCAACTGACCAACCAAAAAAAAAACCAAACCAAACCAAACCAAACCAAACCAAACCAAACCAAACCCAAACCCAAAACCACCCCAAACTGTAATGCAAGAGAAATACAAACACTCAAAAGTGTCCTCCACAGTGAAGAACATAATTTTTCAAGCCATTATTCGTATGCTATATAAAATTTTTGAGGTATTCAATTTTCTACAATAGTCCCTTTGTGGAAGAAATATCTCTGCATATTGAAGATGACTTTCTATGTGAAAGGGTTCTGAATTTCTGCATGACAACACCAGAAAAAGAACAGTCAGTAACAAAGATGTTTAATAAAGATAGTTTTTGCTAGTGTATTACTGATTTAGGACTGCTGTGAGACAGAGCCAATGAATAAGAATTCACTACCTTTCAACTGTCCATCCCTTCTCTAAAAGTAATTTTTATCATTTCAGTTTGTGCTTATGGCATACAGTGTAATGTTTCTCAGCTAGAGGTAAGATGATTACATAATTTTTGTTCCTATTTGTAGTACAATTCACAAAGTCTCCACAGTAAATCCAGTCTGTAGCAATTAAGTAATAATGAAGACTGATTATTTCTTCTTTTTCTCAGAAAATCAGAATTCTGAGATTATTCAGAGCACAGATTACATTCCTTCCTCAGCAAATATTCCAGCCCTGGAGGATACTGTTTGCATTTCCACTTGCTCCATTGAAACAATAAACATTTTACACGGTCATTTTATTCTCCCCAAAGTTTGCATTGACAGGTTGCATACTGTGTGCCCCACATATTATGTGTATTATCCTTCTAAAAGCATATTTATGATATCATTAACTCTGAGTAACATACCAGTTCCATTACTCTTTTCTGATTACTGTAAAGCACACTGTGTGCAACATGTATAATAAATGTAGCTTTAAAATACTTATGGTACAAGGAATTTTACTCACACTAGCATTCAATCTGCATTACCAAGAAGCATTTTTATACTCTATCATTGAACTAACAGCTGTGATAAAGTCCACTAGGAGTGAAGCAGAGATTAAACCTCAAGATGAAGCAAAAAAGTTGAGCAGAAAGAGATGTTTCTGCAGATATCTATTCTGGCTCAAAACTGTACTTTCATAATGAATACACCAGATGATACTAGCATGCCCGTAAGGATAACATAACTCCATAACAAAAATTTTCCACAATATCTGACATAATAAAAAATGCTAATTATACCATGTAGAAATTGCCTGCAAGGATTTCCTTCCCTCTTGCAAGCTATTAGTAGTAAGCAAACCATTGCCACTTGATACATCTTCACTTGAAACTCATGTGATTGTACCTCTTTTCCAGTCCTTACCCCACACAAATCAACCAAAAATACTCAGACATGATCGAAACTGCAAACAAGTTTAAAAAAATCCTATATGTATATATGTATAAAACATATATATGTATAAAACATCCTGCAGTAACTAACATCACAACAATTCACCATGTAGCTGTTAGGAGATACATGGAGTACATATATGCTATCCTTCAACTACAGAATGCTACAAATCAAAACTTAAATAATCTCACACAAACTGCTTCTTATTCTGCTTCTTATTTCTTTTCGATACATAGCCTGCATTGCATGCAAAGCAACTATCTAGGATGCTACTAAGGCATAAAACCTCTGTACATATAATCTCTGTTCTAAACCAGCAGCTTTTCCCACTTTTTAAAATATCTGATTATCATTTTATCTCTTTTTCTCAAATTCTCTCCCTCCTTGCTATATTTTCCATTTCTCCCCCATGCCCTGACAAGCTGTCACTGTCTCCACTGCACACCTTTTCAATGTCTTTGACTACTTGTTACACATTATATCACTGCATAGTCCTTCTATCTGAGTCCAGGTTCACCTGCCTTACAGAGGAATTATCCCAAAAATTTGCCCTAATCTTAATATCTTTATGTAGCAATACAGAAGATGCTTGTAAATTAAGCCCATACTGGCTAGTCCTGCCAGATTTACATAAACCCATGGCCATATATGACTACATACCTATAATTTAGTGAATTTAGTGAAGACAAATGTGACTCCACAATATCAAGTGCAACTGTTTATCAGAACATTTTCTAGTACTCCAACACTTTATTTTTGAGAAAAAATAGATTAGGACTATATCCAACTTGAAGTCTGTTTAGACCATATAACAGCACACAAAATCAACACTACTTTTATGTCAGTTGATCTATGGCAGAAAGGACACAATGCAAATTTAAAAATGATCAGCCATGCAAATACATAATTGCTGCACAAATTATTTGGGCTTCTCTAACACACTGACTTTTACAAGGACTTGGCCCAAAAAATACCCTTAAGAAAAGCTGAAACATTTTCCCATCAGGTTTCTTTCATCATAAATGCCTTCTCATTTTCTAAGAATATTTTGTTTCTCAGTCTTTGATAGAAGTGCCTAAAGGAATCTGGAGAAAAAAAGAAGAGACTAGGTGGAATATTGCGAGAACCTTTTTAAACAAGTCTTTCCATAAGGTTGTATTAATAGACAAGTAATTTACAATTTATGAATACATCCTAAAATTATGATCATACCTTTCATAAATTAATTAAATATTTTAATGTTACTACGCAAGGCAGACAAATTCAACACTTGGAAAGAACATGGCAGCGTTGTGTCCTACGCAAATACAGGATGGTGAAAAAGTCACATGAACACATACTCATTTTAAAGGCACTCTTTCCAAGCACTGCAATGGGACACTTAGGTAAACAAGACTTCAAGATTTAATTAAACCTTGTTTGGTGGCAAAGGCAATGTAAGAATCCAAACCAGTTCTCCAATCACCCAATTTGCAACCTCTTCAGTTATTTCAATGCAACTCTCTATAGGGCCAGGCTGTAAATTAGCTTAATTAAAGGAACTGGTCAGCAAAACTCACTTTCATCTTAGTTCCAAATAAAAAAAATTAGGAACTACACTCTCATGCTCAGATTCTCCTTATTTTTTATGTCTAGGCTCATTCCTCCACAGTTTCGCTGAAGTTAAGCCAAGATTGAGCTGCTGCCTTGGAATTTTTTCAAGCATCTCATTGCACAGCCAAATTTCCTGCTGTCCTTTTCCAGAGAGCAAGAAATTAACTACAGCCAACCCAAACAGAAGAAAACTGAGATCATGAAACATTTAGATAAGAGGGGAAAAAAATTCCTTTTTTCTTCCTTGGTCTGCAATTCCACTTACCATTTAACTTTAATATAATGCTATGCTTTATTACAGTTTATATCTTGAATGTTTTTCTTTTTTGAATTCTAAAAAACCAATTTTACTTTGTTCCAAAGAATTCAATCCCTCTCTGATCAGTAATTGAGCATTTCTGAGCTGTTTATAGCTCTGGGATATGTGTGTCATCTTCTGTGCTCGCAGCTTAATTCCTTTGCTGTCACTCTATGCCTCTGAGCTATACCTTTCTCCTATGGTCACAGCTCATCCTACGTGGAGTTTGCAACTTTTTACACTATCAGTCATAGAAGTGCACGAGATCCTGTGGGAAAAAATGGCTTTTCTGTACACAATCTTACAATACTAAAATAAAATCAAAACAGATAAGGTAACAATTTCTTGGTCACTATGCAACTGCTATTACAGTTGAAGGAGCTGTAACAGAGCCCCAGGTAAGCCTAAGAAAACTGCAAAGTATGCCTGACAAGCCTTGTCAGGAAGCTAAGTAAGGTAAAACAAGCCTGTAGTCAATGACAGACAATGAATATATTTCTTGTGATATAGGTGTGAGCCTGTTACCCGAACAGGGCTCCTGGTTTGGAACCAGCAGCCGTGGGACTGCAAATAGCTGGTCTGCAGGCAGTGCAAACACAGAAAATGACATCATAGATTTTCAGCGATCCTGCTGGGCCAAAATCCGTCCTACCCACTTTTAACACCGGAGCTCTGTTAGATAGCTGTACTTAGCTGGGTGCAAACCAACCCCTGGCCACTGGGTGCAGATCTATTTTTTTCAGCCAATGTCCAAAGCTCGGCAGCTATTTTGCCTGCAACACAAACCCCAGAGCACTTCCAGCAACTACTTCTAACTTGAATCTCCAGTAACAACCAGATTTACACATCAGGTTCACTGCTTGGTTTTACCGCTTAAAGTGGGAATACTTCTGTAATCAAGGTTCTCTTTCTACAACTTCTTTACCACCTGTGTCTTCTGAACTAATTCACCCTTTAGCCAGGTATCTGTGATAAATCAGCCACATCAAATGTGGTAAAATATTTCTTGCCAAAGAGACAGGACATCACATTTCCTTACTAATAACACTAATTCATTCCAAAGTCCTATTGGAAAGGTCTAACAACAGGCAAGACTCCTGGAAAAAAGAAACCAGTAATGGGAGATGAACATCTCTACTATTTATTTGAAATAAAGCAATATAAGAATACCCTGTTTTGCTTTCAACCACTTAATACGGGAAAAATTACAAAATACGTATTTTGTAACCAGAAGTTGACAAGTAGAATGGCAAATTTCAAGTGAAGATGGATACCTACGTATTCCTCTAAGTCCAGAAGTATCCAGAACTTAATTTCTCTGCACTGTCTCTGCTGAATATAAATAGTGTTTGCTGTATGGATTTTGGCCCTCATATTTTTTTTTTAGTCATTCGATTAAAGGAGCAATGTACACTTTTACTAAAAAAAAAGAAAAAGAGTACTCATTTGAACTAGGAATAAAGGATTAATCAGAAACGTAGTTCTACACAGAGAAAATCTGCCAAAATCTCATTAATTCACTGAGAGGTAGGTCTGCAAGGAAAGGAAAATGATCTTTTTAAGAGATTATTGTTCTCAATCATTTAAATATGCACATTTCCCTTTTAAAGCAGTTATGTTTTGTCTTCAAAGTAAAGCAAAGTAATAAAAATATCTAGTTCCATATACCTGAAAAATTTTTTTAATACTCAAGTGAACCAGCTAATATACTTGTGAAACTAAAATATATCTATGTTTATAAACTTACAGTTCAAGCAATCAATTACTAGATCAGCAATCACACACATAAACAGGTGCTAAATGAAGCATATTTCCACATGAAAATACTGTTCAAGAAAATAATTTTTAAAGGCTGCTCTTAATACAGCAGGTTTTCATATAATTTAATTTTATCTGTTAGAACCATGCAAGTTGCCAAGGATTAAGTTTTTTCCTTCAGCATAAAATGAAATGTATTTTACTGAATGCCTCAAGCCTTTCTATATTTATCTGTTATTCAGAGGAGTTACTGCTCAGTAGTCACTGGTATGCACCATTGCATAGGTAAGTCAAAAGTGGGCTCTGAGAGGGTGCACAGTCCATGAATTTGGATAAGAAATGGCAGAATATCTGAAAAAAGATACATTCTTTTAAGAAGCAAATGTTTTCACTATTAGAAATTTATTCCTCCAGATGATCAAATGACCTCACAACCCTCTGCAGTAGCACAGGAGACGTTCCTAGTCTCAGTTCCCCTGCCCAACATTAGAATAAAGTACTGCACACCAGCAGATATGGATCCCACAAAAGCACATACAGATAGTTCCTTGAGATTTCAAGACTGTTTAGAACTTGTTGTGCCCCAAAACCAATTTCCTATTAAAAGAATTTTTTCACCCAATTAGATTTACTTTTTCATTGTTTTCTATTCTAGTTCTGGGATTTTGTTGATGTAAACAGAAGCCATAACTTGACTGCCCTGCCCATACACACCCAACCATAAAAAAATCCGAGTCTCTTCCTGATGCCTTCTCTTTACCTGTCTGCTCTTTACAAATACATGGTTTGGTAAATGGATTCTTCAGTGTTTGCAGTTTTCTAAGCAAGTAAAGGATATTTTGCTCAAAATATAAATTGCTAGCAATCAAGAGACAAAACAAATTATACTTAAGAATGGTATTTATTCACCCCTGCCCACATGTAATTGCATCACGTTTCCACAAGTGGCCTTTCTGAAACTAAAAGCCCAATATTGCCTTTACCCATGAATTCCTGTTACCACTCAGGCAGTAGCAACCAAGGGAAAGTCAGACCACGCCACTAGAAATTTAAAAAAATAGTGAAATGAACTTATTTTCCACTGGAAACACTGTAAGCCTCTATAAGTCAGGTCTGATATAGGAGCACCTGGGAATACATGGCTTAGAAGGAGAATGACCATGCTGGGCCCACTCCTTCCCATGGGAGGCCCCTGAGCAATAGGCTGAACTGAGTGACCACACGGCTCCAGAGTTAAGACACAGGACTGTGTCAATAAAAACCTCGGGAGGTGCTCTGTATGATGTTGAGTTTTAAGTGGGAGAGTATCCAGCATCAAGTCATCAATTCAGGTGTTGCTTTGTTTAGATAAGTCTTGAAAATCATTCCTGGAAAGGGGTTTTATAGCCTTTAAACAACCTGCTCTAATCCTGCAATAGCCCATCCTCCAGAGGGAATTTTCTTCCCTACCCCTAAGCCAAACAACCCAAGCTGCATTTTGCACCCTTGTTATAATACCTGGTAGTACTAAGGTGATTTTGGCTCCATCAGCTTTGTAATTGCTCCTCAAATACTTGGAGGCAGCTACAAGATCACAGTTTTTCTTCATCATCACTGTTTAGAAGTACAACAGCAACACAATCGATGTTTTTCAGGAACCTGAATTTAGACCCTTCAGAAACTGCCTGCTACAGAACCTAGGAATATGTAAGTTATCTTTAAAGGTTTGGAAACTTCTACACCAAGTCTAGTAGCCAAAGTTACCAAAAAAGGAAGCTATGTATCTCTCACAGCAAGGATGCACAGTCTTGCAAGATATTCACGCCAGAGCCATGTGAAAGCATAAGGGCAAATAGCAGAGTAACTGACAGAAAATGGTTTTAATTACTGGACGGTTGAACAAATCACCACAATTTTCTCCAGCCACATAGGCTGTGTCTCCTTGATGATCACTCTTCTCCACACTGCAGAAGCTTTTGCAGATTTCTGATACCTTGCAAAGCCTCCCCCTGAGATCCCCTGCAGCGATGCAGCTCTGCACTGCAGCTAGAGTAAGGTTGCACATAACAAACTGCAAAGCCTTCAGGCAGTCTTTTCCACCAGACTTACTGGTAGATTTTCTAAAGTAAAAAGGAGCAAATAAATAAATAAAATCATTGTTTGAAATAAACAGACTTTGTATTAAAAAATTTTTACTATAAACTTTGCGGAAAAGCTTACCAAAGAGCATAAAAGCACACAGTTTAACTGGTAGCTGTAGCAGATGTATCTAAAGCACGGCTATAATTTCTCTTTTTGGGAGGGAGAGGACACTTCTGCCAAGGCATAAACAAAAGACTCAGCACACGTGTTGGAATGCTGGCACATACTTCAGGGTCTTTGTCACAAAGTGAGGAGAAATTAATTACTGTAATATAATTAGCGTCCTATAAACTCAGGACCAAATGATAATTTCTGTTGAAAACACTATTTAATGAGAGATTAAAAATTCAAAATCTGAGCTGACTTTATGCAATTCAAATTAATATAAGATTAACTATGTAGCATGTACAAACAAGTTTGAGAAAAGTATTTTTCTTAAGTTTTATTTGATGTTCTCATTTTCCTGCAAAGGCTTGTTTACATGGCACAGAATGGTTTGTAGCTAAATCTAGAAACACCAGATAAAAGTGGAATCTTTATAGCACAAACTCTGATATTTGTTATTCTAGCACATTTTGCAACTCCTAGTAGGAGGGAGGTGATCCTACAGTCATCTCTTCTTTGGTAAGAAACTTTCTGAAGGAGTAGGGAATAAAGGTTAGCTGGCAATTAGCTCTACTTGTTCTTATCTTTTGCATCCCCACCAGTCAATTTCCCTACACAGAATTAAAACAGATTTATTAAATTAGTATTCTTTCACATCCTTCTTGCTGACCAGACATTTTTAAATTATAGCAACCTAGCTGAAATTTTTAAGAAGTAAGATTCAGATATTCTACCGAAACTAATCCCAATTCATTGTAAAGAAAAAAACAGATTAAGAACTGACATAATCACAATCCATTACTTTTAGTATATAATTAGAAATATAGTAAAGATAATTTTTGTTCTTTTGTATTAGTGTATTTTTACTGACTTCACTGGAATGCAGAAATAAAATTCTAGGTCACTAACATTGCAAGATGGGATATCTCTGAGAAAAAGTAGACGTGAAATTACATTTCTCAGAAGACATAAATTGGATAAATCATCTCATTTTAATTCACTGAGTCTTGTTGCCAGAAAGAACAATATTCAGGTGATGAGATTTTAGAGCATCATAAGGGACACTGGATAGGCAAAACAGTTGTTGTAGATGAGAGGTGTTACCCTTCCCCTCTAAGAAGAACTATTTCAAGGGGTTTTTTAGCATTGTCTAGTTTACTACAAAGTTCTACATAAAGCCTGCAAAGATCAACAACACCAATTACTGCATTAATCACAGTAATTAACTGATGCAGTTATTCAGTCAAAACCTCTCGAACCAAACATCACTATTCCTTAAGATTGCAAAAAACACATAACAAGCATGTTCTGGGTACTGGAATTTAGCTTCTTTAGATTCTTAAATGCATTCAGTCATCTATGGAATTCAGAATATGAGTTGTTTATATTGAGTTAAGCATTCCAATACTATTATTTCCTGAACAGCATAATTCTCCTGGGATCTCTATACCATGGTATGTTTTGTGGAAACAGAGAAATAACTCAAATCCAAGAGATGCTACTGCTTCTCCAGAAATACGAGGCAGCCCCAGGACAAGGCATTCTAGCATGAATGCAGAAACCCCTGCAAGCACCACATGCACGCCTCTAAAGACAAAAGAGGCACACTTTTTTCCCCTGCTGCTAGGCTGTGGGATGCTGTGGTAAAGATTAAGATGGGAGCAAATTAAGGCATCTAAGTATTTTCCAATAGTTCTCTACCAGTTAATATACTCATCTAAACATTTTGGACAACTAAACTACGCCAGAGAGAAAGGTAGTGTCAAATAGCTAGCAGCACTCTCAGGGTGGGATACAATATTTTTACTAATTGTTTTCTTCTGAAAACAAATGCACCAGCAGTTCAAATTCACTCCTAGGTTTCTGGCTGTTACATTGAGAATTTTAATATCATCAGAAAAACATCACCCTTGTGTATGAACAAAATCTGCTTAGCATAGAAACAGGCCTGTAACACTCTGCAAATATTTTCAATAAACACTATTACTAAAAATCAATTCAGAACCTACTGGGAAAATAAATATTATTTTAACTTTGTAACCAAAACTTTTAGTTGAATACAAAGGTTGTCAGAAGCCAATAATGTGCATTTGTATTACTCTCACATACCCTTTAATATCACACACCTCTTCTGTTCAGGAACACAAACAATGTAACGATGGGAAAATTCTATTTCTGCCATACTAATAGGATTTGTTATGCTCATTAGTGGTATCATACAAACCCTAAATCAGGTTAAATATAAATACTACAGTACTGACATTTCATGAGAGCATAAAGAGCTAAAGCTGTCAGGGACCTTCCCACTATTCCCACAACAAGCTAACAGACACGATGGGATAAAACCCAAATGAATTCAATGAAGCCATGATCATCCTCCATCACCAAGGCCAATGACAGGAAGAGCTCAGGTCCAGCCTGATGATCTATTTTACCCCTCAGAAGAGGAGACAAATACACCTGTTGCGTATTGGGAACGGCCTCTGTCCCAGCGAACTTCAACAAGATGACGGATGGAGAAAGCCGCATAGTCCACACCAAAACCAAGCCCAAGAACCCTACAGAAACCCTTGAGAGCAGAGGGCTGACCTATCTGACCAGAAGCATCCCCTGGGCCATCTCACCTTCCTGTAGCGGATGTTGTCAACAGCATAGAGAGGTGACACGCTGGCAGAAACCACATGATATTCAAGCATTTTGTTTGGCAGTTGTTACCAATAACACCCATAATTTATATATTTTTCCTCTACCACAGTAGTAGCTTCTTTTCTATTTTTCAGTCCATGTCTTTTCTACCATATATATAACCCACATGCAACTCTTGAGGAAGGGAATTTTAAATTCATATGATTACATCAACTCGCTTCCCTTAACTACATGGGTTACCTTTCATGTAAGGACAACAGCTTTGACAAGCAACACTTTCCACTCATGAAGCCATGCTGGCTGTGACCACTGACTGCATTGTCTGTAAAAGTGTTTCAGTATCTCCCAGAATACTCTTCTTCATAATTTTACCAGCCGCTGAAGTAAGACTGATAGGCCTGTAGATTCCAGGGTCCTATTTCTTGCCTTTCTTAAAAATTGGTACAAGGTTGGCCAGCTTCCAGCTGGGGCCTCTCCGGATTCCCAAGATCATTCAAAAATTATTGAGAGAGGCCTCACAATGGCATCAGCCAGATCTTTGAGTATTCTTGGGTGAATCCCACCTACTACCTTTTGGGTGGAAATTGCCCAATGTTTTAATCTGTTTAGAGGAAAGCTGTTTAGAAAATATGCCAGGTGGTACAAGAACTTCATCTGTATTTCTGGGGTACTTCAAATCATTTTGTCACTTTCATAAGTAAATTTGAGTGCTAAAAAATTTGAGATAGACACTGAAATCTGACCTTTCAAAAAAGTTCTATGTCTCTTCTTGAAAATGATCTAAAGCAGATCCTACATCTAATTCATTGATGCATTGTTTCAAAAGGATGTTTGAAGCAAGAGAAGATTTTATGAAGATGCTTATATACACTGAACTCACTTGGGAATGAGTTAAGTAGTTGCCTCAAGCTCCTCACAGTTATAAAGACACAAATTAGATGATGCCAAGTATCAAAATGTAGCATCAGCAGTGCTAGATAAGACATCTTACCAATCTCAGATTTTGTAATGTAGGAACCTCTTATTTAATTCCTGGTGCTTTATCTGAGTATCACCAGTAGTATAGAGCCATTAGCTGAATTCAGACAAACCTCAGTAAGAAGGAGGTAGCATCTAACTGATCTAAAAGAATACAACCTTTCTCTGAGAAACTGACTCAAAAAGATGTTGCCATTTAACTAAATAAAGTTAGGTTTCATTTGAGAAGTTTCACTTTCTGTTTTTAGTCATTTTAGCAGCACAAGAACCTAGCTCAGAAAATTTAAATGTTCATACAAAACTCTGTCACCTCCAAAAATAGCCAGAAACAATGCTAATACACTGTGTGCCAAGAACCTGATTTAAAAGACACTCTACATTACCATCCATACTCTGAAAGTTAACCAAATATTCTAGAAGAAGATGCAAGAAAATTTAAAATTAGTTAATACATACAGACCGCTTCCTACCAAAAATGCTGCAGTGGAGATTACTGGATAGACCTTCATTGCCTTTAGAAGAATTTATTGTTAACTAAGTCTATGTATTCCCATTATCTTTTAAAATACATGACACAAGGGCCAAACTGGTCTGCTTAGGGGCAAGAGTGAAAAGAATTAGCTGTGCAGAATTACAAGCAATGATATTAACTGAAAAGAAATTAAATTTGCCATGCAGATCCTGAGTTCCAAGACTGTAGTAAGATATAATCTTTTCAACTAGCAATGGAAAATTCATGTGGATCTACTCTCACAGTACACAAGAAATCACAGAATCATTTTTGATAAATTCTCTTAGCTTACCAAGTACAGCTCTCAAAGTGTTTCATGTTACTTACTTCCATATATTAACACCTATTAAATCATGTTCATTACTTGAGATATGACCAATAAAACACCACTGAATCTTTTTGAATCCATTCTCTGACAGAACAAACATGGTTTGGCATTATTTTCATCACCAAACAGAAAAACATTCAGCAACTATTTCTACAGAAATCTAGGTTTTCACATCTTACACTTTGTTCTGATATGCTCACCTAAGAGATATGACAGGGTAAAAGAACCACACATCATTACTGAACTGCATGACATAGCGCCACAGAATATCATCTAATGTGTTGCAGAGCACCTACCACATGCTCTTTCATCCCATTAAATGATCTGTGTTAATTATGTTTCTAATGCTTGTAAGTAGTCTCCATATTTAAACACAAAATGGAAAGGAAAAGAAAAAAAGATTGAAACTACTTTTCACTTTTCAGGTTGTATGAGGCATAAACACAGAAGACACTACCCTTCTACCTGTTCTTTCTTCTGTTAAAGAAAAGCACATTTCTTCAAGAAGCACCAAAAATGTCAGAAAGGAAAAGGCTACAATAATACCATTACCTTAACAAAGAGTAAACCAAAGCATACTTGAGGAAACTTGATTCAAATTAGTTAAAAAATACTGTGTGGAACACAGAACATTAACAGCCTGAAAGAAGATCTTCAATATTTTTTTCATTTTAATTGGTCATAGTAACAGCAGAACTTAACTTCCAACACAATTCAAAAGCTCCAGGACTTTTTCCCCCAAACCATGTTAGTTATCATGTAATGAAAAAAACCTGCTGTGCATCTTGCACTAGTGGTCAGTGAAATAACTGGTTATTAAGGAACAAACAAGTATGTAAAGTGAAGGGAAGATTCTTCTCTCCTATAGGGCATAAATTCCCTTCTTCAGTGTCAAAACAATTTGTGACAGAAAAGACTTGTGAATTGCATTTGTGCTACCAAAATGAAAGAGTTCACAGTATCCATCAGACATTTAAAAAATGAAATAACCCTTTGTCAAAAACAGTATTATTTTCACCAGTGTCTCGCACAATGGATTACTTCACTTAAAATATATAATCTAAAATTAATAAAATCTCTGCATAAGTAGAAGTAAGTAAAATCTCCAGAGATGCAATTTATGACCGGAAATGAATATGAAACATGGACCCCTATTTTTTTTCTTTTTATTGACTTTTAGTAAGCTTTAGCTCAAATAGACTTCTTTTATGGCTCTATTTGTAACTTCTCTGTAAAGACCATGCTCCAGCTAGGCATGCACAGGCCACAGACAGCCTTCACTGAAGTGACCATGAGATAGTGGGGTTTGTGATTTTGAGAGGAGGGAAGAAAGCAGAAAACAGTCTTCTAGCACCAAGCCTCAGGCAGGACTTCAGCCTGTTCAGAAATCAGCTTGGGATATAGTCATGGCAAGGGAAACCCAGGACAGCTAATCGATTTTTCAAGGATTGCATCCTCCAAGCTCAAGAATGGTTGATCTTGACAAGCAAGAAGTCAAAGGTGGCAAGATTCCTGCAGGGGTAAAT
Organism: Dicrurus megarhynchus; assembly: GCA_013399195.1. Classification (NCBI taxonomy): domain Eukaryota; kingdom Metazoa; phylum Chordata; class Aves; order Passeriformes; family Dicruridae; genus Dicrurus; species Dicrurus megarhynchus. The sequence continues at coordinate 677,091 of VXAD01006416.1, forward strand.
AAGGTGTCCCTGACTGGACTGAGACAGAAGAAGGAAGTATTCAGTAGGTAGAAGCAGGGACAGATGATCTAGGAAGAAGAAAAATACACTATCCAAAGGTGCAGAGATGGGGTTAGGAAGGCAAAAGCCCATCTGAAGCCAAATCCAAGTGAGAGGTGTGCAGAGCAACAAGAAGGGCTTCTACAGGGCATCTGATATTAAGAGATGCTGAGAGATCTGGACTGTCCAGCCCAGAAAAAAAAATACTCATGGAACCTTCTCAGCATATATAAATACTGATGGGGGCAGCAAGGAAGACTGACTCAGACAGATCCAGAAGAGACAAGAGGCAGCAAGCACAAACTGAAATACTGAGATACCACCAGCAAAAGGAAGATTCGAAAAGAACACTGATTAGATCAGTGGACTGTGAGGTGGACAGAAAAGCAGAGGCTGAGCTCAAAGGTTAGTGATGAACAAGAAGAATGATTTCCAGCTGGAGACCAGTCACTAGTGGAATATCCAGGAAGTAGCTACAGGGACCAGTACTGTTTAACATTGCAATTTATGACCTGGTAATGGGACAGAGAACACCTTCTGAAAGTTTGCAGACTACATAAACAAGCAGGAAGGGTGATACACAAGATGTTTGCGTTTCATTCAGATGAACCTTGAGAGGCTGGATAAATGGGTCAACAAGAGTTTAATGAAGAAGGAATAACCTCATACACCAATTCAGGCTTGGGGCAATTTCTACTGGAAAGCAACTTTGCAGAAAAAGATCCGGGGCTCTGGGTGGACACCATGTTGGGCATGATCAAAGACCACAAGCCAGCAATACACCACTGAAGTAAAGAAGGCTGGCAGCAGCCTGGGCTGCATGAGGGAGATTGTTCCCTGCAGGTCAAGGGAGGTGATGTTTCCACTCCCCACAGCACTGGTGTGAGGTGGAAATATTGGAGCAAGTGAAGTGAACTGCACAAGGAGACAAAGACAGCCAGGACTGTTCAGCCCAGAGAAGATAAAGCTCTGGGCACATCTGCTCAATGTATGTAAGTACCTGAAGGAGACAGAAAAGAAGACTGGCCCGGAGAGATCCAGAACAGGCAAGAGTAAATGAGCACAAATTGAATACAGAAAAGTGCATTTAAACATCAAAGAAATTATTTTATTGACAGGATAGTTGAACACAAGAACAAATTGCCCTGGGGGGAGACTGTGGAGACTCCACTGTGGGAGATACCAAAGCTTAACCAGACACAGCCCTGAACACTCTGCTGCAATCGATCCTTTTTGGAGCAGAGGGGTTTGACTAGATGATCTTCAGAGGTCCCCTTCCAACCTGGTAAGTTTTGTGATGCTTTTCATTATGCAGGTGCTTATTCTGCCTGTTACCACTTAATTATGCTTAGGCTAGAAGCAATAGTTTCTTTGAATATGGAAGCATGATTTTTACTATGGTACCTATGGTATTTTGAGGTGGAACACATGCTTTCTATACTCTCTACGAATATTTAATGTATCTTTTATATAAATTATTCATTTAAAATTTTTTGCTGGGATTTACAATCTAAGCCCTTCTGAAAAAATCATGATGCAAAAAAAGAACTCTACAGTTACTGTTTGAAATCCTCTGTTATATTGACCTTAAAAGATGTTGGAGTGGTTAAATCTGCAGGGAGAGTTTGTTCTTTTGCATATAATAATTTTTAAATATAAATCCACTGGAAAAAAAAATAAGGACATAGACCTATAAACCAATGTAGTAAATAAATATCCAGTTTATAATTATCAGCCACAACTACTCTAGTTATTTCCTGGTTGTTTATAGCTATCAGATTTTTCTCATGTTGAAGAGTGTTTCTTTGTTCACCATTAGAGATCCATAATTTGAGCTGCAGAGAACAAGCCCAAAGAAAACCCCTTCCTGAACAATTATTACAGATTTGGTTGCAATTCAAGAGCATGTATGTTCTCAGCATGCAATCAAATAACAACAAGTATATTTAAAGTGACAGAAATGCAGTAAGTTACAGAAGGCCGGTCAACTTAACGAACGAGGCTCTAGCATGAACAGTAACGACAGGCAGAAATGATCCGGGTCAGGTACATGCTAAAAGTGATGACAAACTCTAAGAAAAGCCTGTGACTTTTCTCAAAGCATATTCATTCTAACAAACAAGCCGGGCTGGGATAGTGACAGAAATCACCCATTCTAATTAAATGTGAGCTTACTCCTTGGCAGAGTTTGGCCTGTACTTACCCCAAGAATAAAGCAGGAAATACTAAATGTAATATGTGTCCTTTTTAATAGAAACTGTAAGTCAAAAGTGTGCACTAACCACTTAATAAATTGCAGAGTTAATTACCATTTTTATCAATTTTTTAATGAAGTAACTACTATTAAAACAAAACCAAAAAAACCCCAAACAAACAAAAAACCAAACAAAAACAACAAAATACCAAAACCAAAACAATCATCTATGAAATATTAGTAACACTGCCCTTCTCTGAAGCAGTAATGGTAATAAATTGAAATTATAATCTCTAATATGGTGCATAGCTCAATAAATGTTTGCATGTTATCATTTACATTAAATGTTAACAAACATTATATTCCTTATTTATAAAAAGGCCTTGTTAGAAAACAATCACATCAGAGAATATAAAATCTAATTGCAACATATTAAGAAAGTATATCATGCTTAAAGATTATAAAAATTATCATAATGCTTTTACCAAAGCATTTTCAAGTGTCAGCATGACAATTTACCCTGAAGAAATATAGCAGGACCCAAAGCTAAAAAAACACAAACACAGCAAACACAGAATACTAGTCAAAACAGAATATACTTGCATTTTTAACATCTCACAGTTGTCTTCAAAACCCCAGTCCCTATTAATTAATGTATGCCAAATGTTCCAAAGTCACTGCAGATCTGGACTGCTATACATTTTACATACTCACTTAGCAAATGCTTTCCTCAAAATTGCAATTAAGAATAAGGCTAGAAGATTGCACTGGCATATACTGGCTTCATTTGCAATTAATGTTTTATTGAGGAAAACTCCAACCCCTATTATCCACTTCAATTTAAGAGGAGTTTTTAAGCAAGGATCACTTTTTAGTTCTCAAATAAAGCAAGATGTGCATATTTTGACAAAAAGGGAATTCAGTTTGCCAAACAGCTGTGCAAAAGTTCGTCTGCAGTGTCCCTTTACCAGTTAAAACCAAGGTACTCTCATCCTTTAGTCTGAGTGTGGATGTTTTCAGGCAGTCCTTACAAAATATTTATTAATATCTCTTAATTAAGCCCATATATTTCTTTTAGAGTTGTTTAGTTCAAAGAAATTAAAAATTCCACTCCTGTACTCTGAACAACACAAAGCACAATAAAAATTTCCCTATCAGTAATCTCAGTCTCAGGCTTCCAAACCTGTTCCTCCAAATAATAAAAAAAAAAAAAACCAAAAAAAAAAACCAACCAACAAAAAACCCCAAACCAATAGAGGAACTTGCACTCTGAAGCACAATTTAGAAGTCTTCCTTATCTGCATACAAGCTGAGCAACACAGAACAACATATGGCAGAGGCAGTATCATTTCAAGATCAAGGGAACAGATGATGTTTGCTGAAAACCAACGAATACAATAAAGCATCCATTACAACAATATATATTCAATCTTTTTAATTTAATATAATGCCACTCCTAATTAGCACCACATGTTTACATATATTACAGATGCCATTCTAACATATGATTCTCCCATCACTATTTTATACCACCTAACTATAGGCAGTTATCTAATTCTATAGGACTCCTCCCCTTCCTATTATCATCTGCTTTAATTATCAGCTCTGTGAACAGAATGGCACTTCAAAAAGCCCTCTGAATATCTTAAACCTACACTGTAAGTCCATAAGATAGAAAAAGCCTTATCATACTGCTGCAGGGATTATGAAACCCAGAAATATGGTCTTTTTATTGCTAGTACAAGGCTCAGAAAAGAGTTTGCTAGCACATTCATAAGGACTTCTCAAAGTATCCTGTAAATACCTTTAGTCTACACGATCTTAAGGAAAAGAGTGTGTTACCCAAAGAACTAATTAGTCAAGAAACAAGCTAGACCCAGTGTAGTTTTTTTGTGAGCGGCTGAGTAAAGTACAAGAGAAATATGCGTATCTCAAGACAGAGCACTCCCTGTTAGTACATGCCACCAGGATTAGTACATGCCACCTGTCCTGGGTGGCTGGGCCAAGGGACCTGAAGAATGATCCAGCACAGTCAGAGCTGATCAGCTTGGAGCCATCTTTTCCAGGCTCTCCTCTCAGTCCATCCTGGTCCCAGTTTAAGTTTTGCTCCATCATCCTTCCTTACTTCACTGCATCACCAGCAACTATTTTCTTGTGAGGCCTGAACCCCTAACCTGCAAAAAACTTATCGACAACCTATAGATGAAAAGCTTAGCCCTTCCATATTCAGACCGCATCTATTTCTCTAGCCCAATGCTTTTCCTGCTTTAGCTGGAAAAAGCAACAGCTGACATTAAATTAGCAGCTCACACTCTCGGCAGCCCTCTTTCTTCAGAGGGATGCCATCAAACAGAGGTGAGGTGGGCAGCTGCCTGCACACCTCAACCCCTGTCCTGGGAGGAAGCAAGAGATTTTAATCAGTGATGAGCACACCCTCAGGACATGTTACAGAGAAATTTGCTGTGCCAAAAAAGATGATATTTGGCTTCCCAGATTTCTGACTGCAGCGCACCACTGCCCAGTGAACAGATTCTGTTCAGGAGCTCACTTGCTCCAGTTCCCCAGCCAAGTAGTTAGCAAGGTGAAGAGTGCAGTCAGCTCTCATTCGAAGGTGGAGTGACACTGCAGAAGTCTGTGGTCTGTGCATAACATATCTACTTTGCTGGCTGCTGCCCCAAGTACGGCTTCAGTCCAAAAGCTTTGTCTAGACTCATGAATTTAATGTGCCAGAACTGTTCTCTGGCCTAGAGCCCTCCTGACAGCCCATGTTATTACTGTTAACCTTTCCCTCTCCATCCCAGTCACAGAGGTCTCACTCAACTCCTCTGGTTCTTGCTAACCCGTGATTCTGCCTGAGGAGGCTTTGAGTCAGTCCTGGTTCTTTTGGGTCAAACAATGCTAGGCTTCATGGTGACAACATCCCAGTGCGGAATACCAAGGTGGAATGCCCTGGAATAGTTATCGCTGTAGCACGATGCTGTACCTTGTACCCAAGCAAGGAGAAAGGTGTGTATGACTTGGCAACATATCAAGACACTGCCTCTGAACTCACTATTATACTAAACAAAACAAAATACTAAATGGACCTTGCCTGAAAATGTTGCTAGCTTACAGTTTTCACCTTGACTGTCATTCTGTTTGGTGCTTTTTTTATGACACTTTTATTACTGAGCCAGTGTTAAAAAATAAAAGTAAATACATAAAAAGGCAGCACTTTTCAAGGCCATATATAAGGCTTGAAAGTCACAGGGCTTTGAAAAAGAGGATACTCTACATCCAGGTACAGTGGCATTGCCAGCTGAACAACTTTGTTCTCTGGCCCCAACCCCCTGCACTGAAAGCTCATAAGGTGTAAAAAGACAAAATAAGACACTGTCTGAGACCCATCAACCACCCTCTAGTCTCCTGGATCTAGAAAAATGCAAAATGCTGCAGTTTTCTGAAAAAACCCAGGAAACAAGTAATTTAAAAGGTCACAGGGCCTGCACTAAATGACGGTGCTTAGTCTCTGCACTTCTAAGGATTTGGATTTGTTTTAGCTGTGCTTACTGTCATCTACCATTCCAGTAAATACTGCCCCACTTGTCCACATTAAATTGGAATGGGTGTTTACAACCAAGATCCAACAAAAAAACAGAATCAGCCTTGGCAATGGCCAGCCCCCGAGCAGGTGGGTGAACACATTCATGGGACCATTCCCAAGAGAGTTCACCAGCCTGGCTCTGGCCCCAGGGGCACTCCAGGCAGGGATAATGTCACAAATGCAGACACATAAATGGTTCATTGATCTTTAATTATCTCCATTGCTTTGGAATAAGCAAAACTGAGGAAAAATTCCAAAATATCATAAGGAACAATCTGTTCATATTTTAGCTAGAAATAATAAAAAAGTTGTATCCATTATTACAGAGAATTTTTTAAAGACCAAAATCATAGTAGCAAGTCATTTTAAAAAATCCGAACTCTAGCATAAAAGACAATATACGCCTACTAACAGTCTTACATAGTGACACATTCTACAAACTAAAACATACCATGAAAACAAGCATGGCCATATCTTCATCAACACCCAAGCAGACATGCATTCTTTATCCCTTTTAAAATCATCAGTAAATCCCACCAAAACACAAACTCAACAAAAAATGTGTCCATCTGATACAGACAAGGCATTTGGATGTCTACATGAAAACAACAAAACAGCTCACACTATGGTTGGAATGTAAGGAGCAGGTGACAAACTAAATAATTCAATAAATGGGGTTTTTTTGACATTTTGTATTTCTTATTTTTTCAGTTTTGAAATCAACTCAGAAACACACTTTGTGTCTAATCCTGCTATATATAGAAACCCCTAAAGTGCAGTGACAGCAAAGCCCACTTAAAGCTCTGCAGGATAAGGTATTACTGCAAACCTGCTCTAAAAGCAAACTCTGCTGATTATCTTCATAAAGATCAGAAAACAGTCAAAACCGTACATGCCAGTCCAGTAGGAATTGTTTGATTTTAACAACTGATCTGTTGGAATATATCCCAGGGAATCATTTTAATTTCATAATTATGGAGAGTAACATAAGTGCTTAACTGAGAAAAGATTTCCAAAATATCTATTTTCAGCACTCAAGGCATGATTTTGAATACAAGCCCCTTCAAAACAGGTATTTGGTATTCTAGCCAAAAATGCTGCCTTGGAATGAGTAAAAGCCAATACTTGTGTTCTCAGTGAAACAGGAGAGAGCTGTTGGAGGTAGGTTGGCTCTGAGAAGCAGCATAATATTAGAGTGGCTCCAAAATGGCTGCAGACTACTTAATTTCTCAGTAGATAATTGGTTAAAGGACACTAATGTATCTGTATTGCTTTGGGGGGCTACAATACCAGATTCAGCTAGGCCAAGTATCTCTTCAGCAAACTGCCTTCCTTTCCATCAAAGATTCTTCAGAAGTGGAGTCCAGACTGGTTTTTCTGAGCTATACCAAGATGCTGGAAACTGCTGGTATGTCAACATTTACAAATAAGCTACCGCTAAAGCCTGATCATTTTTAGCCTTCAAAATTTCTTCTACTACCTTCAATTACACTATTTTGTTCCCCAAAGAAACAGAGGCCTTTGGTCTATACATTGAACATACAGTTCTAAATTGGTTGGAAGTATGAATCTCAACCTTAAATACATGGATGTGCAAAATGCGCTCACACAGACTCAAACTAAAAATTATTTAAACAATTTTCTGTACACCTTTTTACATAACAACTGAGAGTTCTATCTCTTCCCAGTCACTCCTCTTACCAGTTTTCCCTGCCATTTTTCTTTCTTTCCACCATGCTTCATATTTTTATCCAAAATCCAGATAAAAATTCAAATAACTACTTTTCTCAAAATCAGTGATAACAATCTTATTTACTGAATTACTATCTTTTTGCTTACTGACAAGATTGTCCCTATCCTTCTTCTGTGTGTAGAGCTGTGTGTTAATAATCACTTTGCAGTGCAGTGATTTTTAACCATTTGTTCAAACAAACCAATTGAAACTAGAGAAAATCATTTCACTTAGTACAGTTGGCTGAAATCGGGTGTAGCAATCCTACTTCATTAGGACTAATCTATAATAATATATTCCAGATGGAAATAAACATGTCCTGAGGTCACCAATTTCATTATTGAAATTTCATTACAGTATCTACTCACAATCACGTCATACAAAACCATGCATATTTGGTTCTTGTTTAGAATTGCCATACTATGTAAGGACTTTATTCACTCATTACAAAATGATGCATCTGGCGCAGTCATCCTCTTTGTTTTCAGTTTTATGTATGATTAAGCTAATTTTTGAGAATTCTAGGGAATCAGCAGTATTAACTATTCTATTCATTTAGTGTGGTATATAATTTGAAACTTTCACATATTTAAGTTCTCATTTAGAATTTATTTTAAAATCTGCATTATTCTTATGTATCTTCAACATCTTTTAAGGGGTTCTGTGCAATGCAAGAGAAAAAAATTCTTTGTTTAGAAATGAAAAGTACAGTGTAACAGCTTTTTTTTTGGTAACATTTTTTTTATTCTATGTATTTATTGGTACTATTGCTCTCTGTATACTCACTCTTTCATTAGCCCTGGCTTTCTTTTAGGTAATATAATACAGAGTTAAACATACCCTATTAAGTACTCCCAGCCTTACTCTGCAGCCATGAACAGCTGAAAGAATGGCCCACTGCTGTACCTCATTATTACATTTAGAAATGCCAGGCAATTAATAGACTGATTTTCATTTCCCTCTTCAGGTCTGACTGTTTTCAGAAGAGAAATGAAGATAAAAATAAAATTTATATATTGAATAAGGCATTTTTCATTAGGATTCCTTGAAAAGACTGGACACAGACTCAAGAATCCTGAGCTTAGGCATACAATGAAATTTTCTCCTGGGATAAAAGTCATGGGAGAAAATACCAAACAGATTGTCTTGGTGAGAACATATTTTACATTACACTGTAAATATTTGGGGCAATATCATTCAACAACCAACACAAAAATTTTCTAAATTTCAGTGATCTCATTCTTTTAAAGTCATGCTGAAATTACATTTTTAACACTGACAGACAATACTCAGAGATTCAGATTCAAATCTCGAGAATAGATCAAGAATGTATTTGTCATGTGGTCATGTTCAGTGTCACCTTGAGGCTGCTCTCTCAGATACTTTAATACTGCATTCACTCACAACTGTCCCACATGATACTGACAGTAAAAAGGCAACATACAGGTTGCCCACCTCCACTGCAATCCTTTTAACACAAAGATTTTCCCATGCTGAAAGGGGGAAAAAAAAGTGAACATGGTTTGCTTATTCTGGTTTCCAAAAAAAGCCTGTATACCTCAAACTGAACACAGACAGAATAGCTGTGTGTATGAGCAAGGCTAGTTCAGTTTCACTCTATTTCAGCCTCCTGATGGTTCAGACTGCAGGTTTACAAGAAGGTACATAACAGGCATGCTTTGTCTGACGCAATTTGCCTTTGTGATTAGCTGCTCTTTAAAAATAATGGAGCTTTGAACACTGTATTTTTGGAAGGTTTCTAAAAGTGTGAAAGTTGTGAAATAAAATACAAAGAAACACCCTCCTGTCAAAGATTTTGCATTATCCTTCCTCTTGAAGAGAAGGGTAAGGTTTTATAAAAGGCCCCACAGATATGAAGAATAACTGAAAACATTAAAAATAGCATGCAAGTTTCTGTCTTTTCCTCTTCCATATACATCACTGTAATTATATAGTTTGGTTATTGCAGCCCTCTTTCTTTTTGAGGTTCTTGGCACCCCAGTTCCTTCCCCCAAACGTGTTGGAAGCATTCTGTTTAAAGTTTTTTGGTTTCCTTTCATTCTGACTTCCAAGTAACATTAAAGATTTCCAAACTCCTTTTTCCTTGCAGAAGAATAAACATTTTGTCCTTATTCTTTAGAGTCCTATTTTTTTTCCTCCACAAACTCAGCCACTTGGACTTCTGTGCAGCCTCTCCCTGGTCTGCTCTGACAGAGCAGTAGCAACAAGACACTGTTTGCATCCATGAGCACAAAGCAGTATCATGTATTTTCCTATCTTATTCACAAGAAGGTCTTTCTGAGCAAAGCTGTTAACGCTCTGTCAATGACCAAGAATATTTGACTAGTTTCACTTTACTGAATCCACTCTGCGAACATTAAATTAAGCATGAGACCCTGAGCTAATATAAAAAACAATGATGTGACCCCATGAGGTTTTACAAAGCACTGCACTCAGGCCAAGTGATTCAAATGACACATGGAAGAGAACTCATTATTTGTTTAGGAGGAAAAAAGTATGCACCAGTGTGACAAACCACACCTTAGACCTCTACTTGAACTTCAACTGAATATAGTAAGGGGAAGGCTTATCCTTTATCAAGGGGAGTAGCAAGTAGAGTCATACATTGCTCTGGCTGTACTCTTGGTCATACTGAGATGCACCATCGAGAGATTTACTGTGAGGGTGGGTCAAACACTGGAAAAGGTTAAGAAGCTGTGGAGTGTCCAGCCTTACAGATATTCAAGAACCTGACTGGACATGACCCTGAGCAACCTCCTCCTAGAGAGTCCACTCTGAATAAGGGGTTGGACTGGAGAATCTCCAAAGTGCCTTTCCATCCTAGTGGTTCAGTGACTCCAAGAACTGACTAACCCTGCCTGGAAGAACTCACTGGAATGTCTCCCCAATGGCTTTCAATGGTCTTCAATTCCAATGTCTACAATGAGCTTCTGAGACACCTCTTTTTTTCTTTCTACAACACTTCTAAATCCTGAATTTTTACATCATCCTTTTGTCCTTTTTCTTCTTAAATGGTTTTGTTTACAGGCCACTAAGATTAAAAAATAACTACTTCTAAGACTATATTATGACCAATTTTCCTTTCCATACTAGAATTTAAATTCTAATCTGTGAATGTATCACTTGGTAGTGAAGATCAGATGTTTATGAGTTTTGTATATAAAGAAACAACATGTAAAAAATTTAAAAGTAACAACACAAAATTTAAACAAAACTAGTGCTGAACGAGCAACATGAAAATGCTGCTGTATAACTCAAGTAATACAAGCAAATAAACAGCTAGGACATTCATTATGTATCTGGATGCAGAAAGTCTTTTAATCAGAAGTCACTCTAACTCAAGCACAGAGTTCCCAGAAATCTGACCTACTTTCATTTTTAGAACCATTTGTGTAAATGTGCTGTCTTGGGGTGACTTTATGATGTGTATCTCCTATTGCCTCTCTGTGCTCAGACATGATTCCTGTGCCTTTCTGTGTCTTTAAAACTGGGTGTGAGAGAAAGAAAAAAAAAAAGCCAGACAAATTTTTCAAAGCAGTTTTGTGTTCAAGGACACAGATATAGCTTCTGCAGCAGCAAGAGTGGAGGAAGCACCCTTTGCTGCTTTTCGGCCAGCTTTCGGAGCTGTTAAACTTTTTTTCCTCCCTGGGATTTTGGCTGCTTCTTCTTCTCTTCTGGAACTGTTCAGAACTTTCCACCAAGGCCCAGAGGGGGCTCAGGCCGACCCAGCTCTGAAGAGGAGAGAGAGAGAGACCACACCCACAGAATGGACTCTAAAATCTGCCCAGGTTTCTCTCCACACCGGGAGGTTTTATTACTTAGCATTATTATTCTTTTCCCATGTGTTTGTTAAATAAATAGGTTGTTTTCCTTCACTTTCCTCTGAGGAAATTTTTTTTTCCTGAACCTGGTGGGGGAGGGGTGGCTGTAACCTGCGTTCTATCAGAGGACGGTCATTTCAGATGTTCCTCCGAATTTGTCTCAAATTGGGACATGTGCATACATTTCAGTACCTCATATTTAAACTTCACAATGCAATCTAAAGTAGTTGCAGATTGACTTAAAAACTTGAAAAAAATTGCAGACCAATGTGAAAATTTCTTAGTTTTAATTACTTAGGATCATATTCTGCTGTCGCATGTAGGTGATGATCTATCTTAAAAGTGTTGAAAAGTCAATAACAGAAGACCTAAAAGCAAAGCACTATTGTGAAATATTTTCTTAGGAAGAATGAAAATGTTGAATTTTGTGTTTGATTGATGGAGTGGCCACGTGACAAATGTAACCAAGCAAGTTTCTTCCACATGCATATCATCCAGCAAACTAAACAGAGCCCACATGCTCTCTCCTCAAGAGAGACTGTTTTCCCAGTTGCATTTTATGTCATGGTGAATTTTTGACATGCTAAACTGGCATTGTAAAATGTAAAGCAAATAAAATTCAAGCACATCACTTGCTTGATTGCATATTGAGCATATTAGTTCCATATAATCTTGGAAAAAAATCCCAAACAATTATATTTAGAGATTTTGATAATGTCACAAGGGTATTTAAAAATAACATGTAATGATACATTAATGGTTTTATAGAGGCCTCTGGAGATTTCATAGCAGTAAGCATTAATTAATTCTTCCTGACAGTTGCTACACAAAAATACATTGAAAGGTTTAATGTTCCATAGCTTCTCATTGTGCCTCTCCCTGTTAGTAGCAATCCCTTCAACTCCCAGGGTTCCATAATCCCCAAGTCTGTGCCATCTCCAGGTATTACCAGTGTTTGTGGCACCTGCATGTTGAACTTCACATTTGACTAGACCAAAGTCTACACTGCTCCATTTTATTTTCCATTTATGAAGCATCCCACCAAAGAGCAGTTGTACCCTTTTATACCTCCCGATAATAATTTAAATTTTCATATCTGAAACCTCCTTGTCTAGAAAGATGGCCATTGTTCCACCCTTTTCACAAAGCCAGAAGCCATTTTGAGAACAGCTGTATATACTTATGCTTTCTGAAAATCAATGGTTATTCAAGTCATCACTAAGATTTATACTGATGTTAAACTGGCTTTAGACCAAATCTGCAATGCTAAGTGTACTAAGCATCAGCCTTAGATATCTAATCTTAACATTAAACATAATGACTTGTGAATACTAGAACCTTTGGTGTTTCATCTTGTTTTTGCCTTTCTAGTTTATGTTGTAGCAAGAAAACCACTGGTTGTTAGGAAGTAAACAAAATAATATGCATATATTGCAAGTGAAAAAAAAAAGAAATTTTTAAAAAAGCTAACTTTTGTAATAGTCATTCTTTTAAGTTGCCACGTAGAAATGTAAAATTTTTGGAACATTTAATCTAAATATAAAAAAGCCAGAGCAGAATGTGCACCAATGCTATGTTTTAACTGACTTAAAATTAATATAAAAGGAGCATTTTCTTTTAAAACTGACTGAATAATAAAATATTTGTCCCACATTCCTCAAACAACATCATTTTGCATATTTAAATTGTTTTAAGTACAAGTCAGCACATCCAAACTTCCATTCTGAAATCAAATTCAGTGGTGTTTGCAAGCACCTTAGCAAAAACTGGTTTTCTCATAAAACCATAGACTTAAAAAATTGAATTATTTAAGTTGCAAAATGTTGCTAAATATGCTTTCCCTTTCTTCTGTAAAAATGAAAGCCTAATAGAAATTACATAAATAAAATTAAACACTACTCTTTAGATACCATTTAACATAAGTGCTTTTGGAGTTGTCCAAGCTGAAAGAAAACCAATCCAAAAACCTGGCTTGTGTGAAAAAAGTATAATCCTGAAATTTCTTTTCATTAGAGACATTGAGTTTTCAAAGTTATACAGACTAGTCATACAGAACAGAACAAACAAAATTCCCTCCATGCTTTATCTTTTTAGCTCATAGTTTAGTATTCTCATCCAACATAACACAGAAGCTATGTTGGCTAATTTTAATTTACCATTAAAGAAAGAAAAATTGACAACAACCCTTCCTGAAATGACAAAGGCTTTCCTTTCCAGGAAGAAAAAGAAACAAAATTGACAAGAAGTGACAGAATGCAGTTGTTTGTCATGTCATTCATTCCCTGTGATAGAAAAAAAGTGGTTTTTTGAGAAAAAGCTTAGTTTTTAAAAGCTTGTAAAAAACTTCAAAACCTTCTTACTAGCATGAACTAAAGTAGGTTTAGAAACAGAGTAGTTCTGAAATAAATGTAAAAGCACTGGTTTCTACACCCAAAATAGCATGAGAATTTACTCCCAACAGAATATGTTGTAAGGCAGTATTTTGGTGTGTATTAATCATAGAACTATAGAATCACTAAGGCTGGAAAAGACCTCCAAGAGCATCGAGTCCAACTTTGAGCAAAAACAGTTCTCCATGAACTTCTCCAATGTCAGTCCATCCCACAAGCAATAGCTCTGTGAACTGCTGCAATGTGAGTCCATCCCATGGGCAACAATAGCCCTCAAACTGCTGCAGCAGTGGGTCACTCTTCCACAGGGTGCAATCCTTCAAGGACAGGGTGCTCCAGCATGGGAACAGGGCCCCATGGGCTTCCCACAGGATCCTAGCCTCCTCCAGGCATCCACCTGCTCTGGTGTGGGGCTCCTCTACGGGCTGCAGGTGGATCTCTGCATCCCCATGGATCTCCATGGGTTGCAGGGGCACAGCTGCCTCACCATGGTCCTCACCATGGGTCGCAGGGGAATCTCAGCTCTGGTGCCTGTAGCACCTCCTCCCTTCCTTCTGCACTGACCCTGGTATCTGCAGAGTTATTCTGCTCACATGTTCTCACTGTGCTCTTCTCTGGCAGGAAATAAAATCCTCTACAACCTTTGTTTTGATTTCTTCTTAAATATGGTATCACGGAGGCCCTTCCACCATCTCCAATTGGCCCAGCCTTGGCCAGTGGCCTGTCCATCTTCAGAACCATCAGGGACTGGCTCTGCCAGACATGGTGGAAGCTTCTGGAAGCTTCTCACAGAAGCCACCTCTGTGGCCCCCCTGCTACCGAAAACCAGGCCATGCAAACCCAATACAGTGTGCTAACTGGGATGAACAGAACTTAATATCCTTATGAGGAACAGTACTAACCCCAGTAAAAATAAGATCTCTCCCAGGCAGTATCACACCTTTCAGCTTTTCTTTGCAACATGTTAAATCTCTGCATATTTTTTTTTTCCATTCTTTGTTCTTTAACACCTATCCAGGACCTCTGTCAATTACAAACAGAGAATGATATCATACACTGTGCCTTTCTTCCATCTCCGCAAGAACTGCATTGACGGAAGACTAGAAAAGTAATGAATAAGGCTATGCATCTTTTTATTGGACGGTTTTGTGAAAAGCGAACTGTTATTAAAATTTTCGGAAGTGTTTCTTTATGAAAAATATTAATAGCATGAATATATATTTTCTTGTATAACATGTACACTTTACTACTTTATCACTACTGAACAATTTAAAAATGCTGTTTATTACAAGCATCTAGAGTATAACTCATAAGCCTTGAGATGCATATTAAGTTTTGCCAAGACTTTATTCCTCTGTTCTCCCAAAAAGTACTATGATATTCTCTTTCAAAAAGTTATTTAAATATAAAAGGAAGTATCTTTAAAGCATTCTTCACTACAGAGATTTGTTATTTGTTTCTAAATGAAACAAAATGCTTTCTATTAATACAAAAGACGAATATTTTCATAACTAATTTACTTTTGGTCATAATATGGCCTTAAAGGCTTGCCAGAAGTATTGTACTTAATCATAACAAATTAAGTCTTTCATTGGATTAGCAGGAAAAGCCTGAGTGACAGCCACAATAGTACAGCACTACAGAAATTGAAACATTCATATTTTCATCTTCTTGGAAAAGTAAGACTGACCCATCAAAAATTAATTTAAATTATTCTATTTTAAGCTGATTAAGACTCGTACCTGAAGCGGTTATTTTTCTGTCTACGCAATACCAGAAGGACAGTTCACTAATAAAAAAAAATGTAATTAAAAGGACGAAGAAGATAGAGAAGTCAGTAAGAAAGATACTGTCTTCCTACTAGGTGAAAAAAGTCCAAACGCATTACATGTCAGCTATCCCTCATGCAAAGTCGTTCTAATCCCCTTTCACACATCTTATTGTTTTAGAGTACTGAAAGCATTGCACACAATGGGCTCATGAGGCAGAGCACTGTTTGCTGGCTCTGTAGATACCCAGACAAGAAAGGCAAGGAAGGGCATGACTGCAGGCTACCAGACAAGTCAGACAGGAGCTTTCTCTGCCCTGCTCCACAAGGACCTACCACAAGCAAGTTTCAAGCACAAGATGGTACAGGTATGATTAACTTTGGAGCCATTCCCAAAATTCAAAATAACCATGGTTTTAGTACAAGCACTAACATGGCTATACATAAAAATTTTTGTAAAGGAACAACTTGTGATGAAGAAAGCAGTTAACTCACAGTTCTCTGAAAACACACTGAGCGAGCTGCAATTGTTCAGCCTGCAGAAGCAAAGGCTCCAGGAAGACCTAACTACCTCCTGAAGGGAGCCTACAAAAAAAGCTGGAGAGGGACTTTTACATGGGTATGCAGTGATAGGACAGGGGGTAATGGCTTTAACCTGAAAGAAGGTAGGTTTAGATTGGAGTCTATGAAGTACCCAGGCTACACCTTCACCAAGGGAGCAACATTCTCACCTCCTTTTAAGTGGAAAAACTCACAACCCCTGCACAACTATTACCAGATTTGATTTCTAAAGCTCCTTTCAATGATTTTCAGACACATAAGACTGGCAAGACTGATAGAACTGTTCAGTGTGAAAAACTCAAATGATTTGACAGAAAATATATGCAAAGAATACTGGAATTTTCAGTTTTACAAGAGGAAATGACTTGCATGTTTTGATGCTCCTTTTACAAAATCAGCTCACTCAATTGCACTTGAATTAAGATCGTGCAAACATTTTTCCCACTGTTCATCTCTGCAAATCATGGCTACTGTATCTCAGTCACAGGTTCTGGTAAGACACACAAAATCTTGAGAGGAAGGCAACAATGGTTAACCATACAATTTTTTCTGATGTCTGAAATGGCAGCTGGAAATTTATTCTCCACATTAATTTTGATCACAAGCTCCAGAAGGCAATAAATCCAATTTTACCAGCAGAGATTTCTTAAGTAAAAGATATGATGTTTACGGTTTATTCTGTCTTTAATTTTCTTCAAAACAAAAATTCTTTCAAAGTCTTTCATGTTAATATCACTGCTGAGAGGCTAATCCTGAAGGATGCCAATGATGCCTAGGAATGTAATTGTCTATGAATGTCTGTGCACAACAGAAAGACAGTGAGAATGCAGTCTGTTCATACAGCCATGAACAGGACCTCCCTCTGAGGGTGGCAATGAACTCCTGTATCTCACAGAAGCACCCTCAGACACTTAACGCCACCACAGTCTAAAGGTCATTTCTTGAACGACAGGTGAAAAATCTGCAGCTGTACATGGCCAAGGTGGGAGGTATCTGTGAAGAAAGTTTTGATGGCACGTGAGGAGTCCTGCAAAGATACGAGGATGTAGTTTGCCAGGGATATTTTCAACAAGCACTGTTAAAAGAGAAGTAACTGATGGTGAAATAGAAGCAGCTCATTGCAAATCACCTTAAATCAGCTATAATTGTATTCAAATTGGGATTATATGACTAAGACAGAAAATAACGCAGTGTCATAATTGTGGCTTAAGACATTTAAATAGAAATTTTATGTGGGGATTTTACAAATGTTACTTTATCAGATGTTATCATTTTCATCAAAATTACTCTCTTCCATCTTACTTCCCCTGCCCCCCAAATGTTCCCAAATGACTATGTGAGTATCAACCCATTCTTATTTCACTACATGAATAATAAAGTTAATCTATGGATATACATTTACTCAGTTAAAACTAGCTGAATTCTGCTAAGATGTGTATTATGGAAAGAAAATGGCTCCCAGGAAACACAGCTCAAAAACATGCCCTGCTTCTTTCAGAGAGCCTTCAGCACATACAATTACCCAGCAACTCGTTGGGGAAAGAAAACAAATAGAAAAGGTTCAGAAAGCTCTTGCTTCAGTTGCCTAAGAAATTATTTTTTCCTAAGAAGTTATTTTTACTTATAGCCTTTGTCTCTTTATGTAGTTGTTACCTGTGTTAGTACTACTTGCAAATAGTCTCCAAATAACTACAAAACATAAGCATACAACCATCTCTTATACTTCTGATTTTGTGTTAACTACTATGTAGTACATATGTTAAGAAGTCTCTCTCCAAAGACACTGAGTCAGCTTTAATTGTTCATGTAGAGTTTTAGTAACACACTTTGAAGCTAGACAGCAACTCTTTGATCTTTAAAAGCTTAAGTGAGAGACTCAAGTGTATATCCTCACATTTGCAGTTAATCTGAGTTAAGACTCAAAATGAAGGACTGATTCACATTTCAAATTAATCAGACATCTTAAGATGACAGTGGCTAACTGATTAGCACCTGAAATACGTCATTCTTATAGAGAAATAAATCCTAAGAAATGTTTACTCTGTAACTTTTATTGGTAACATTCTGATATGAAGACCTCAATGTGTAATACACTCACAGAGAAGCAAATTCAATTCTTCTTGGAGTCAATAGACACTGTACTCAACTATTCACACAACAAAAAATTTAATCATTTCAGTTTTGCTCTCAGGAACCAGCTAAAAGAAGGCAGTATTTCAAAATTGTACCACTGCATTTCACATCAAGGTAGAAAACGCCACAATAACCGAAGAGTGAAATGTAATACTAAGTGATTTTTTTCTTTGCATAATGGTGGTTTGATTTTCTCCACATTCTCTCCAAAAGTAGGAGGATTTATTCACATCCTTCCCCTTCCACTTCCGTAATTATGCCCCAGCTGCACTCCCAGCACAAAAATATGGACACACACACCTTTTTTAAATGAATAAATCAGCCAAATGTAGGTTTGAAAAAAGATGAAAAGAACACTAGTACAATAATTCCTGATGTTTCAGTAACATCACATAACACTCTTGCTTTAAAAGGACAATACACTTAGAACAGCTGTCCCACTCTAGTTAAAATTATGGTTGGTAGTCTCAAAAAGAACACCTGGATTTACAAAGAGACTGTGGTTAAGTCTGACAAAAACTTAGTACGGGAAAGGTGAGCCTAAAAGTGTCCTGCTATGACTCAACTCTTGAAGGTTGGGGACCCCACATCTGTATCAGTATAAGAAGGAGACAAGTACGTTGGACTTTGCCAGGCAGCTGCAAACTGAGCCCCCACGCCCAGCCAGCCACCCAGCCGCAACTGCACAGCTCTGGCTCTCTCCCAGAGCCCAGAACTTGACCAAAGTCTCTCTGCTTCACCAAATGCGAAGATCATGTCTACTGCCTCATACTGACCAACAGGAAAATTACAACAACAACTATCTTAATATAGATACTAGGATCCTGTGATGCTATAACAAAAACTAAATAGTTTGGAAGAAGGGAGAGTCGGGGTCTATGAAAACATCCAGCTTGGAATCCTTTCTGAGTCTTTCATCTTCACTTGGAGAAATGTCACAGGACTTCTCTCAGATACATTTAATAAAACTGCACCTACTTAACCATATTCCTTGCCTTGAGAGAATGCTGCTTGTTCTAACATGCAACATGGGACAGTAATCCTGAAATCCTCAATTTAGTGTCAGCACAGAGCCAGCCGCTGACACTTATGTGTGCTACAGATGCCTCACATGCTCAGCACTGGCTGTAGTCTTCAGCTTTTAATCATACCATGACGCAGAGCCACGCTAAGAGAAAGTGTAGCCTTCAAAATGAGATATAATCCCTTAATTTGTTATTTATTGCAGAAGTCCTAAGGAGTTGCTTCAAGTTTTCCTCTATTATAGCTGGTTTCCTACTTTCTCCTCTTTATTTTAATATTAAAGGCTTATGAGTCTGATAGAGGAAGATACAATAAATGCTCCAAATGATTACTCAACCACAGGAGGTTATGAAAAACACTTGCATGCACAGCATAAAAAATAAAGTTGTAATATCAATTACAGGAAACATTATTCATACTTACACATGACTGATTTCAAAATATTAATTAACTTAAAAGTGAGAACTATATTTCTTCTCCACACAGAATATAATAACTAATTCATTTACTATCCAGTGAGACTTTTTTGGGACCTCTAGACTGCTAGCTGACAGTCAAGCACTGCAATCACATGGAGTAGCTGTGGCCTCAGATTCAAGATTTATGTGCTACATCTCACAGTGATAAGGAACATCTATCAGTCCAGTGCAAATACAGATGTTCTCTGGATCACAGACATTCTTAAAAAAGAAGTTTGAAAATAACATAGAAGCATGTACTGTAATCACTGATCTTCTTGGTGGGAGAGGATTTGGTAAGACAATATTGTCACAGACATTACTAGGTTTCAGAATTATTTTTCTGCAAAAATAGTGAGATTATACATTCTAGTATTGTCTTCAGCTAACTTTGGGCTCCAGTGAGAACCAAATACTGCCCTGTATTTGCCCTAACCTTTCTCATCTGCATTTTACACCTCACAACTTATATCATGATGAAACTCTGAATTTTCAATTTAAAGTGTTACTGTGTATGGAAAGAACTTGAAATAATCAAAAGAGATATGCTGTATTTTTTGCAAATTTCAATGAATACCAGTTTCCTCTATTTAAATGCTCCATAAGTGTTCCTTTCTCTTGGATTTTGGTCAAGCTTCCTCCAGAACACAGAAAATTTGCAATAAAAAATCACTTCTTCATGGAAACACATAGATGAAATATTCCTCATTTGACTCTTTATCTCCAACTACTGTTGTCATTTTATCAGACCCTTTACTGGACAGCACAGACACATTAGAAAGAAAATTCTGGTGGTAGAGATGACAACTATTTTGTAATGTACCATTACAGATTTGAAAGAAAATCAGAATCAATTAATTTCATTTGTTCTTAATGACAGAACAAGAAGCAACACTTCAAGCTGCAGTAGGGTACATTAGCCGCCCTACCAGAGGAAAAAATTGCTCTCACCAGATCATTAAACAAACTGCCAAGTGAAGTTACAGACTCATTATCACTTGAAACATGATACCTATCAGAGAAGCCAGAAATGATAAATTTGCCTTGCCAAAATGGTAACGGGTTGTCCAGAAATTCCAGAAGAAACACCTTCCAAAACTAAGTTGGTTTATTACATTACAAAAATTACTTGTTATTACAGTCTGCATTATTTTGTTTAGTCAGTGAGAAAGAACATGAAAAGTGCTACAGCAAACAGCCTCCTGAAATATTACTTGACTGGCCGTGTATTTAATGCAGCTTTTTGTTATAAACTTTCAGTTTTTTTCTTACTGTTTCAAAATTTATAACTTTGCATAACATAACGCAGTTTTGGGCAGAAAATAAAATCCCTTCAGTTGTGGTTTTTGCATGTATTTTTCTATACACATAAAAACAATGCCACCTGCTTGTCATTTATCCCACTCTATACCTTATGTGAGGAAAACCATCAGGTATGGGACTAAAGACAGCCTCAGGCAACCACTGTGGCCGTGGCAGGGGCCTGGCTGTCACAGGCAGCTCTGCACAGCGGGCACTCGGTGTCCAGGAGCAGCAGGAGCAAGGGGTGCTCCCGACGGGGCAGTGAGCTGGCAGCAAAGGTGGTCTGGGCGACAGGCACTGAGCACCAGGCAGAGGGGCACGACAAGGCCAAGCCAGGAAACCCAAACAAGCCGTGAGGAAAGCTGGTGCCAGCATGGCTCAGTCTGGGGGGAAAGGGTGTTGGGGCTCCTGGGCCTTGAGCAGGGACACTACAGCCCAGTGGTGCTCTGAGGGTTCAGACAATCGACCCCTCCCATCAAAGTGCATTGGTTCCGTTTTGAAGGCACAAGGGCTTTGTGAAATGCCGTACTGTCATTTAGATTTTACATTCTGGTTTGTTTCTCAGCTTTAAAGCAAGTTTTATTTACATTGGCCAGCTAATTGTGAAAATTAAACCATTTCAGTACAGGTAGGGTAACCTCTGTCAGCATGGTACAGCTATTACTGTACAGAGATGGGCCTAGCTTAAAATGAGCGTTTCCACAGATGTCTGCCACACTGGGAGGAGGCTTCCTGCCAGCTTTAGTGACTTAAGTAAATGACACAGAAGTCTAAAAGTTATAACTGTGAAAATTAATTTCAGTATCATGCAAACGTTAACTTAGAGGGAATGAAATTAGCAAGGACAGCAAAAAGCACTACAGCAGTGATAAACACCACACTGCTTAGCAAGCACTGTCTTTGAGCAGGTTTCCATGGCTTAGGAGAGGAAATATGAGGCCTGATATTTAACCCTAACACTCATAAATTTTCTTACAGACATCTCAAGCTACAAATTAAATGGCTTTCACAGACAAAACATCAAAACACATGCACTGAAGCTTCAAAACAAGTCCTCTCCCAAACAGAAAAGTAATTTCAGGCTAACAAGAATTGATCTTGGTCCAGAAGGTCATGCACTTCACTTTCAAGGACAGCCCAGAATAACATTTTGCAAAGACCGTGAAAAGAAAATACGTCAAAAAATTAAAAGATAGAATCTTGAGAATAGAAAAATGATAGCTGTGAAACAGCAACCAAAGTTACAATGATTGACAATTTAGAAAGGTTCTTTTTTCTTCTTAGACATTAAAGTTAATTAAAATTGGTG
The DNA here is from genome assembly GCA_013399195.1 of Dicrurus megarhynchus. Taxonomy (NCBI): domain Eukaryota; kingdom Metazoa; phylum Chordata; class Aves; order Passeriformes; family Dicruridae; genus Dicrurus; species Dicrurus megarhynchus. The sequence goes on from VXAD01006416.1 coordinate 699,425, forward strand.
AAGTCATCAAGTCATTTGTGACTTATCCTAAGTGTAATATAATCTCATCTGAAAAGCATGAAATTGCTCTGCCTATATCTATTACTTCAATTCTTGATAACTATTATAGTCATTCAATAATCCAATTACTATAAATTACATTGCAGAAGTAGGTCTATGCAATAACCAAAATAGAAAAGACTTGTGACATTGTCTGCCCAACATTAATTGACCGAAAGAAACTTATTAGATAAAACAAATTGAAAAAAACCAAAACTTGCTTGCTTTGACTTCCCACAATACATGTCTGAATCTCTTCCTGCAGAACAGAACACTCTATGAACATATACACATTTTCAAATTCAAGAGTCAAAATGTGTATTGAATCTAGAATGTAATATTAAAATTTGCTTTCAACGCAGTTTGGAAGGTGCTGTTTGACATCAGTAAATAGGCACTCTTGGATGCTGATCAAACAAACATCTTAAAATACAGGAACAACATACTCATCCATGTAATGCTCCATTTTGTGGTGTCCAGCACAGAAGGGTTTCATCTAATCCTTGTAAGTATAGAGCCACTGAGATTCAAGATTTGCATGCAAGGAAAAAGCTCCCAGAAGAAGGGATATTTAATAAATACTGGTATTCATCATCTACTTCCACTGGTTTAAAATCTGTTTTCAGTTCAGAGCTTTTTAATACAAATATTTATCTTAAGTTTATAAACACAAGGAATAGTTTATTTTGGCTAGTCTTGCCAAAATGTCTGATAAAAATCTAGCATTTCAGTGTGAGCTCAGGAACCAAAGCCAAAACTACACATGTTAAGGGAGAAAAGATGATACAATCTGAAGAGTACATGGTTGCAAAATATTTGACCAAAAGGGTGAATGGAGAGTAAATCAAAACTCTTTCATTTTCCAAACACTTCCAATCAACATTTAAAATGTAAATTTAAACTCTACAAAACTAGATAGTAAAAATGCTGCTTTGGAATATGAGCCCACCTCATTAATAGCAAGTTTAGAAAAATCATTAGCTGTTATGCAAAGTTAGAGAAATGCTAAATGGTAAGAAACAACATTTGTATTTCTCCTCAGTTTTACACTCCAGTTTATGAGGATGCAACATTCAGATAAGCAGGTCACCAAGCCTGATGGAAACCTACTGTCACTGCTATCCACAGCCAGCTGGGGTCTGTGGTCTGATGTCTGAAAATTAGAATCAATACAACCCAGTGCCCCCACCTAAAGCTACACAGCACTATCTTCCTTCATGATACAGAAAAACATACTAGAATGATCCTTAAAAAGTTAAGACCATTCCCAATTTCCTTCTTTGTTTGGATTTACAGAAGAGAAATACTTTACAGAACATTTAAAACAGTCCTGTGAAACAGAAAGCATGGGGGGGTTATTTTACAGGTAATTGGAATATAATGATCACAGAAATAACTTTTCACTACGTATTTCACTATATGTAACTAACGAGTTTTGTAAAATATACATCTAATAAAAGAAAACCTACAAACTAACTAAGCATTAACTATCATCATTTGCAACTGAAAAAAAAATTATTTCTTTTCCTTTTTGAATTTATGAAAAATACCAGGCAAAAATTGGAATTGTACAATATTTTTTGAAAAAGTAACTTTTCAGAAATTGTTGATGTTGCTTTCTTCTATTGCTCTGGAGTAAACAGCCCAGAAAATAAATTGTTCCCATACTTTTCTTTAAGGTATTTAGCTTTCATATACATCACAAATGAAATCTGTGTCTCATGGAACATGAAAGCACATTCTCTGAAATTCTTCATAAGTTCAAAGCACAGTCTGGTTCTGTGAATCTCCAGAACTACCAAGAAGTAATGCAGGCAGGAAAAAAACAAAATATGAATATACACACTCATGCATAAGGTAAAATAAGGCTCAAACTCAATTCTGACAAATTAATTACAAAAGTTTATACTGATTTATAAACTGTGCCTTCTCACTCAAGTTAACACACCCCAAAGAAATTGCATTTGTATTAATGAGATCCAGTGGATCTAAAGTTACTGTCGTAAAAGTGTAACAACTCATGGAGTGATTATAAGGATGAAAATGAAAAAAAGAAATAATTAAGCTACAGTGTTAATATAAGTTTTGAAATAACTGCAGATGTGATTTATTTGACTTTCCATACAGAGTTTCATATAGAAAAGAGATCTGCTTACTGTTTTACTGTTTGACACAAATAAAATATTTCAGTTACATCTAGAAAATGGTGACAACCACAGCCATGGAAGAAAAAAAACTTTTACTGAAAATAAATAGTATGTTTCACTTTTTCATTTTTTTTCTGATATATCCCCTTACATTTTGCTCAGTACACTTCTTTCTTTTTATACCTCTGCAAGTTTTAGTTAGCTAGTATTTCATCTTTTTAAATACGTATAATTTTTCTCCATGGTTACAAAACCAGGTTTGTTGATTCTCTGTCCTGGTTGAGATTCCAATTTCTATTCAGCTGGTTCATGATCTGAGTACTTCTATTATAATGAAAATCCTGAACAGCACAACACATTTTTATCAGCTACTATTCATTTAGTCGCAGCTACTATTTCAAAAGATCTGATTGTAAGTAATTAAAAACTGTAACAGCGAAGCTAAGTTTGAATTTGAAATGTAGTCTGACCCAGTAATACATCTCTAATAAATTTTGCCTACTCTAAATTGGTAATTTGCCATCATTTGCCAACAACGCCAAGCTGTGTGGTGGAGAGAATGGGTGTCTTCCTGACAGACTTGAGAGGTAGGCCTGTGCAGACCTCACAAAGTTCAACAAGGCCAAGTGCAAGGTCCTGCACTTAGACTGGGGCAATCTCAAGCAAAAATATAGGCTGGGTGGAGAATGGATTGAGAGCAGCCCTGAGAAGACTTGAGGGTGTTTGTTGAAGAGAAGCTCAACGTGATCCATCCATGCGTACTTGCAGCCCAGAAATCCAGAAATTCAACCAATCCTGGGCTGCATCCAAAGCAGCATGGCCAGCAGGACAGGGGAAGGGATTCTGCCTCTCTGCTCTGCCCTGGTGAGACCCCACCTGGAGTGCTGCATTCAGTGCTGGGGCGCCCAGCATAAGGATGTGGACCTGCTGGAGGGAGTCCAGGTGAGAATCATGAACGGGATCATTGTGCTCCCCAGAGAAGACTCCGGGGAAATCTTAGAACAGCTCACCCTAAACCTAATCCCTAAACCTACTCTTGGCCTACAAGAAAGCCAGACTGTTGACAAGGGTTAGCAGTGACAGGACAAGGGGGAATGGACTTCAACTGAAAGAGGGTAGATTTAGATTAGGTATTAGGAAGAAATTCTTCACTACGAGGGTGGTGAGACACTGGAACAGCTTTCTCAGAGAGGTTGTGGATGCCCTGTTCCTGGAAGTGTTCAACGCAAGGCTTCCAAACTATTCTGTGATTCTACGATATGAAAATAAAACCCATTACTGAATGCTGGAATTTTCAAGCTTTTAATAAATCCATTGTTGTAGAAGAGCATCATACATTTCACATTATAAAAAGAAGAAACCAAAAGTATAACATTAGCTTTCAGAAGTCTCCTAGAAAATGCTTTCTCCATCCAATTGCTATATATCCATTAAGTTAAATCTTCCTGTTAGAAAATATATTCCTAGTTGTTCTTTAGTAACACGGTGTGCCGTTGTAACACAGTGGCCATTTTATTGTTTGACTTTCCCATACTATGACCAGGTATTAGATCTCCTTTTGCCTTAATTAATTTTATATTCAGCATCTTCAAAGGAACAAGAGCTTTAATGTAACCTTTTTTTTTTTCACTGACAAAATTCAAATGTTATTATACTAATTAGTACATTATCTGAAAATAAAGTACTGGATACTGACTCTATAATTCCATCCATGTTATCTCACATACATTTCACTTCTTGAAGTACCACAAAGAGGCATTGGATCCTCATATGACATGATCCACTGCAGGGACCCCTGGAGATCTCCAGTGCAGCCTTCTGCTCAAAGCAGAAGACAGTTTGGAAGTATGGAAGACAGTTTCAAAAGCCATACTAAAGTACAGGTAAACAAAATCTGCTACTCTCTCCTTGTACACAAATCCCATCATTTTATCACAAAAGACAACAAGGTTGGTCAGGCATGATCTATCGTTGAGAAGTGCACACTGACTGTTCATAATCACCTTCTCCTTCATGCCCCCACGAAACCTCTGGCACATTCCAAAAGGATCCAACTCCACAATACTGCTTCTGTAGCAATTGCTGCTTCTTGTATTAGTTTGCACTAGAAGCATATTTTTAAAGCAAGTCTCCCCGAGTCATTCCCACTTCTTATGCTGTGGTCTCCATCACAGCATAGTCTCAAAGCAAAGGAGCTGGAGGTGCTCCAGGGGCAAACCTAGATGGACCAACCACTAACAGTCCCCACAGGATCAGGCTAGAGCTAATCTGAAATCAAACTGAATTGGGAATGTTCAGTCCCTCTGCCTTATTCCACAAATCTACCTGTATTCAGATGTGCTACTTGTTGACACAGGATATAATTTTGATGCTCACCAAAGCCACGCCCCTATCCAAAGTAAAATATTAATGCACATGTCCTAGGATGAAATAGACTTTTTGGAATGGACTATTTTCCATCAACATTTTATGCTTCATTCTGCAAATCACTGATGTTTTTGTTTACAAAAAAAAAAAAAAAAAGTCCTTTACTCAGCTCACTGGTGGTAAATTTCCCTGATTAAAAGGGTCAGCAAGTCTGAAAGACTTCTGAGCCCATCAGGTTAGTACAGTGACAAACAGGCAGCTACAGCAAGCAGCTGAGGGCCTGAAGGTCAGCTGGCACAACTTGTATGAGTGAACCCAAATGCTTTTGCCCTCCCTGAAGACATGGACCACAATCATGCCTCCCACAGGAATGGTCGGTACCAAGTCACATTTTGGATATGATCTGGAAGACTGCTGATTAGCATAGGACAAAACTATGCAAGGGAAAATGCTAACATTTTAACAGTTATGATCAACTGCATTCTAGTGTTTGGCATTCTGCCATGGCCACCTTAGTGTACTCTTACTGACTGCATCTCTGTAGTGTAGCTGGTAGTAATTCCCACCCACAGAAGGGTACCATTTGAATGGAATATTATTCTGCTTATACAGCAGTTACTCAACATCCAACAAAAATTCCCAGATCCCAAAGTAGGGCTGCACCTTTAAATCATAGGCTACCCTGTCCCACCAGTGGAAAAGTTAGGAAACTACTAAGTCTTGAAAAACTAAGGCAAGGTGTTATGTTCCAGTTAACTGAAACAGTCATAAAAAGTATGTGTAGAACTCATTAGTGAAAGCACCTTAATTTCACATAAGAACATGAATTTGTTCCACAAGATATCTGATCTGTAAATATCAAGCAAGCTGATGAAAGACTGTTTAGACTGCAATTTAAAATTAGCATATCTAATTTTTTATTCTGTGCAATAATGTTCAAGATGATAATTTTCCATTATATTTAAGCAAGAAAATACTTTCCAGTATTTCTTGCAGATTATATATGGAGAACACAGAATACTGCTTTGATTGTTCACTTAAGTCACATCCAATTAAATGTAAGAGAATTAATTCTCAGTGAGTAGAAGCCCTCCTAATGAAACATCAACACTGCAAATAAAAGCAGACATTATAGTCAGACTAGTCAGTTACAGAGAAATGGTATTCTTAGACCTAAATAATGTTTCCTTATCTTTCATTTTGGAGAATGTTTTGATTCCTTAACTGAAATGGAGAAGATCCCTTCTCCCTAGGACAGGAGTTTTTCAATTTAAATTGATAATACTCTCTTGGCTGGCCTCTATTTGCCAAAGTTTCACAGAAATACTTGAAAAATAATGATGCTCTGCAAAACAATCTACTTTTTACCACTTATAAATTCCATCCAAAAGGAATTCATAGAATGTCATTATGTTCATCTCACACCTCAGTGCTATAAACGATGGCAGTAGGTTGGTGGATTTGTTTTAGTTTTGTTTCTTAGTTCTGCTAAATACGCTGGGCTAAGCCATAATTTTTTTAAGGTAGAATAGTCTGCCTTACAAAAAAACACTTTTATAGTTCTCCCAGAGCAGACAACCCTAACATTAATTGCTTAAAATTATACATGAAACACTCCTTGTACTTTTTTGTGGCACTAAGCAATGAATCACATATTGGACTAATAGAGGGAAAATTTTATAAATTTTAAAAGATGAAGTCTTCATTTTATGCTATAAATTGATGAAGCAAAAGGTTTTTATGAAACAGAATTAGATTGACCCTGGTCAGATTAAAATGACACTGGTATTATGAGAATTAGAGAGTCAACTCAAGCAGGTTTACTACATTTAGGTATTTTTTTCAATGAAAACTACAACCAATTGACACTAAGTTAAGCTCAGGGACATTCATAAAAGTCTGTCAAACTGCCAGAAGATGGAAAGAAGAAACAGAGATAGCAGAGACTTAAGTATGGACTTTCTCTACTACATGAAGACACAAATAATCCATTAAAAACAACTCCCTGAGGTCTATGCAACACCTGTCTGCCTACTCACTCCTGTCACATCCATTTTCCTTTTTATAACTACCCTATAATGTTTCTGGCTGTTGGAGGGAAAAAACCTCTTCTTTTTTTTAACTGAAATGGAGCACCTACAAGAATACATGTTCAGCTAATGAGAAAGCCAGATTTATTTTTATTAGACGTACAGCAAAGACTATGAAGAAAGCACAAGCTAGTGAAGTACAGAAGCAGAGGAGTAAATATGCACAAAAACACATAAGCACTATTAGTCACAATAAACTAAATATTGAAGACATGACAAAAAATCCCTAGTTCAAATCAGCTTCTCAACTGTTGGTTAGCTTGGCTTTTTTCCTCACTGTCAGTAAAATATTACACATTTTTTCCTCTTTCCTGACATTTGAAAGGAATATTCTTGAGGATTTAGTCACAGATGGTTTCAACTGCTACAAGATTGCTCTCAGTAAGAATTACAAGTCTAATTTTTGTTTTCTTATTCAAAAGGTTCAATTACAGGTAGTAAAGTAAGAAGAACAAAGCATTCCTTCAAGCTACAATTTATATTTGACTCTGACACAAATAACAGAGAGGTCTTTGGGATTATGCACGCAAATCAGATGTAAACTATTTCAGTGTATTTACTCTCTCCAGTAGGTTGTTGTAGTAGCATTTTAAAGACAAGAGGACACAGTCTTAAGCTGCACCAGGGGAAGTTTAGGTTGGACGTTAGGAAGAAGTTCTTCACAGAAAGGGTAGTTGGGCATTGGAATGGACTGCCCAGGGAGACGGTGGAGTCACCATCCCTGGAGGTGTTTAAAGAAAGACTGGATGTGGCACTCAGTGCCATGGTCTAGTTGACAAGTTGGTGTTAGGTCTTAGGTTGGACTCCATGATCTCAAAGGTCTTTTCCAACCAAGTTAATTCCGTGATTTTGTGATTTTGACAACTCAGACTTCATACTTGCTTCCTGGGCCATCTTCCTAAACCATCTACCTTTAGGAGTATCCACATACTTCAAAGCTAAATATGCTTAAAGCAGACAGCTTTCTCACTGGATTAAGCATGTTCTTTGAAAAGACTACGTTGCTTTTCAAAGTCCTTTGAGACCAACACATCCTGCTACATCCTCAACTTTGTTTAAACAGAGTTGTGACAATGCCATGCTTTTTTTAATGTCCCATTTAACAAAAAACCTACAGCTGTTAAAACCTCTGAATATCTAATTTCAATGAAGAAACTAATTTTTTGAAAAGGGAAGGTACACTGAATAGATTTAAGTCTCATCTTCTGAAACTTTGTAAGCAGAAATTTCGGTACATATCAAATTTCACTTGATTAGGAGCAAAGCTGTATAACTCTAAACAGTGAATAAATTAGCCCATATGCAATTTCTGCCATCCTTCCCTTGACACTATAGAAATGACACTGTGGAATGAAGTAGTAAATCAGCCTTAAACTAATGTCAGTCAATGATTTCATCTACAGTACATTTCAGTAATTCTCTATAGTAAAGTGAGTGTGAAGTTTGTCTCAGATGTATGAAGGAAATGGGAGGTTTGTGTAGAGTTAGATACAGTGGGCTGAAGTATCTATTGCCTACAGGTTATCTGAAGACTGAGAAGGTCTTTGTTTAATGTTTGATAACCTTGGAGGACATACAATTTCTATAGATAGTAAGAATAAAAATTTCTTGCCTTATGAATTTTTGTAAATGGTACTACCATAATTTATTCTGTGATTATCAGTCACAGAAGTGGAAGAAGTATCATACAGCTAGCCCACGTATAATACAGTTTTTTGTCAGAGGATAATGTCTTTTTTACCATTCTACTTTTCAGATATTATGAATACAGACACATACAGGTATGCACACATGTTCCACTAGAATCAGAGATTCCTTTAATGAGCACAAAATCCTGTAAAACAGGCTTGGAGATTTTAGAACAGTAAAGTTCAAAGCACACTAGGAAGTCTAATCCTTTTGTGTAGTATATTTTTTCCCTTATTATTCAAAAAAGAGCATTCTGTTTAGCACACCCAGCATTTGCACCATATGATGCACCAGATGCCTTAGTAAATAATTCATCTCTTAATGAAAAGTACAATAAATAGTTGCATAAAACTGTGTGACGATGCAACTGATAACTACCCTTTCAAAACTAGAAAAAGATGAGATTTTATGAAGAGCAATAGCTATATCACAAAACCATACTGTCACACTGAACTGGCAACATATGCTTAATTATGCTTCAACTGTATTCTGGAAATGAGCACACGGCACAGATTACTGCATATCCTTATATTGCTGTTCCATCAGGGCTCGTGAAGGGTGGCAGAAGAATGTCTAAATGCTGCATTTACAATGCCTAAGACAGCAGGATAGGTTGAGAAAGAGAGGAAAAGACACATGTCATAAAATTAGATTGTAATGCCTGCTTGAAGAGAGTATTTTACTGGTATAGAAGACACTAGCATATTATGAACACGACAACATCTATGAGAAATTCCTAAAGCCTTTCTAAAAATGTGACTTAATACTGTTAAGATAGGGTTTGTATGGAAAGATGTGCCCATGAATTTCCTTGCAGTATCTATGTCTTAGCTGCAGCCAGTGAAACAAATGAAAAATCTATCTCTTTGCCTGTTGATTTAACAGGTTTGCTGGAGAGGAAGATGGCAACACACTTGTGACAAACAGCTTTCAAATATGCATGTGTCCTCGTGCTATCCAATATGAGATCGATTCTTCTTTGACAAAGGACACTTTCCTCCAATAAACTTACTATTTGTACATATACCTAGAGGAAAAACACAGCTTTTATAGAGGAAACAAAATAACATTCCTTACTATCTCCCATTTTGTTTAGCACTATTTTGAATGTGCATTTTTGTTCTTCTCTATTTTTCTAATGTTACATATTAGCTTTTATAAAAGCTACATGATAAACCATGTTCATGGTAATCCTAAACATACTAGTCCTTAGTTATACAAGTAGCAGCAGCCAGTAAGTTAAATGAATGAGATTTCTGCAAAGTCTACATCCATTACTGGATGGGACAAGATAGTGAATTATATAGTGAGGGGGGGAAAAAAAAAATCTAATTGAGATACAAAAGAAAACTTTGAAAATTATTGGCTACATAATACATGGGGAAGTTTTGTCAGGTGTTCACAAAATGTAAAGTACTGAAAGACAATTTCCTCAATCCAAATTTACAAAGAAAACCCCAAAATCAACTCAAAACCTTAAGTGAAATCTCTTCCCTCCAGTTTTTCCACTGGTAAAAGTAGGAACAGTAACACTCACCCACTTCACAGTGTATTCTGAAACTTACCATGTTACTATTTACAGTTTCTCTGGTACAGATAGATGTTAACATCGGTTAGTAAGAACCTATGTTCTTACTACAACACTAGAAGCGTTGTTGGAAAAGCTGTCCACCAGCATGCACAGTGCAGCCAACACACTGCTTTTCCACTGGCTGTATAAGAACAGACCAACACAAAACAGAGGCTGAGCTACTCTGAGCCCCATTTCAACTCATTCCATTGTAGTTAAGCCTCCTGCAAAACCTGGGCATAAAAGAATTCCCATCAAAAGGTAAAACTAACAAACTATTGTTTTATTGTTTTATGGCAAGGAAAAATCATCAAGAGCTGATGATACAGATTTGACACCAAAAGGTTTTGATTCCAGCCCTGGGTAAGACTGCTTCTGTGATCCTCAACAAATCAATTAAGCCTCTCTGCTGCACCTTGCTCTAAGTACTGATTTCAATCAAGGAAGTGCTATGGAATTCAGCCACTCAGACTCTGGGAAGTGTGTTTACAGTGCGGATGTTAAGCACCCATGAAAAAAAGCTACTCCAGATGCAATTTGCAAAGCAGATGGCATTACACAGAACTTGCCTGTTTAGGGAAAAGGTTTCTCCTCAGTTTTCAATCATCCAGTGACATAAAATTCTCAGATAAACTCTGCAAAGGTAAAAATCCCAAAACAACAGGCATGAAACAGTCATGCAAGTTTGGCATGGTGGAGGGAAGCATCATAAGGTTAATGATTTTAGAGTATCATACAGCATGAGCATGTACAATGCCTCTTAAAACACAGTACAAAAACCCCTGTCGTTTTGCATTGATTTTCCTGCCCAGAACTTTTCTAAATACTATAAATGCATTTTGTCCCCATAACAATCTGAACTTCACAAGGAGATGATAAATGAGATAATATTGATTAGATTGTGCTAAAAGGTTCCAGCTCTTCAAGGTTATATCCTTTAGAGAGTTTGTAAATGTCATTACAGAAATCTGCCTGTTGATATACATAAAGAGTGGCAGAAGGGTTCCAGCCTGACAGCTCTCACTGGAGTCATGCTGTTCTTCAGACAGAAGGTTCTGACAAGCAGGTACAGAAGAGCTCAAAACAGTAGAATCAGCTTCCCTTTTTCAAACAAAACAGACCAAAAAAATTTAGATAATATCTGCAGTATTACTGACAAAGAGTGTGTGGAGTGAAACAAAATCTTGGGCTTCAGCTGGCTTTAACTGTCAGCCTCATCTGTAATATGAAGGATGAGTAAGCCCACTAAATTGTTCCCACTACTTTAACATGCAGTTTTTATAGTAAATGAATCTTAACTTCAGATGAAAGTCAGCATGAGCTGCTTCTTGCTTTTGGTGGTGGAAAAAACCCCAAAAGATGTCAAGCAGCACACCAAAAAGCAAGTGCAATAATCTGCTAAGTTCCCCTGGAGTTATGCATTCACTCTCAACTAAAGGAGGACAAGAAGAGGCACTTACACTAGCCATCTGCTTTTTAAAAACTTCAGATTTCTCCCTGAGACATGACGGGGGGGCTGAGGGGGGATGGTATTTGTGAGGTGTGGGGAAGAGTATAAACGGAAAAGAACCAGAGGTCCTTCTGTCCTGCTGGGCAGAAGTCACCAGTGCACGATGCCAGCCACAAAGACTGACAGCATTAGCAACAACACAGAGCAATCCATGTAAACCATTTCCCTTTTCTTGGCACTCATTATACTGCACCCAGGTTTTGGGCCTTGCAAACAAGGAACACTCTGAGAAATGGGAGCAATTCCCATCAAAGCCCGCAGAAATGGGACAGGGGCTGGAGCACTTCCCCTCTGAGGACTGGCTGAGTAAGCTGGGGCTGCTCGAACCTAAGGAAGTAGTGGCTTTGAGGGAGGAGCTGACAGTACCCACTCCCCCCGCCCCCCAAATTCACCACGAAAACAACGCAGCAGGGAGCAGCTTGCACAAAGAAGTTGAGCAGGCTCCATCCGTGGAGGTTTTAAAGATGCATTGGGAAAACCCTTGAGCAACTCAATCTGAATTCCACACGGTCACTGCTTCCAGGGGAAGGTCACGCTTATGGACATCCCAAGGTCCCTTTCAACCTGAGTGAATCTGATTTGTGTTTGTTGTCTCTATTGCTGTGATGCCACTGACAAGCACTATTATGTGTCAGTTTTGTAGGAACATGGTCATGCCCTGTTCTTTTCTGCTGAGTTCTACTACCATTTCTATTCTAAGCAGTCTCTGAACTCTCAAGTCAAAGTGATTCTATTTATATTCCTCTCATAAAATGTTTAAAACATCAGAAAAAAACCTGCTTACAATATGAAACACAGATCTGAGGTGTAAAAGGAATACCAATGCTGTTCTTTTTCTGAGCAGCACGTGGGCACAACTCTTATTTCCATTAAGATGATAAAGCCGTAAGCTTCAATATGTTTTTTATCACTTTGACAAGTGTTTTCATGGAGATCTGTACAGGTAAAAGCCATATTCAGATTTGGTTTGTGAAAGCAAGGAAGCCAAGTAAAGAAAAATGAAAACATTTGACCACTCTGATATTTAGTAACTGATTGGTTAAGTTCTTTAAGAGGATCTTGAAACTATTAATTTCACAGATTTTTAGGGGAAAGAAACATCTTCCCCAATAAGTGGGAAGACAACAAAATTTGCACTAGAAAGTAATTATTAGGCTTCACACAACAGAGTACACTGACACCTTCTCCCTGTCATGAAGCTCCACCATCTGTTTTCTCATGTTTGCCAGCCCCAAATCAGAAGACAAATTCTGTTCACTTCACAGCAAAAGTTTCTGAAATCAGCTTTTGACCAGCAAGGAATTTTAATTAAAAAATGAGTACCTGGGAGAAAAAGCTTTAATGGTAAGTATATCCTATTGATTTATATTGTGACATAGACAGATCTTGGAAATAATCTTGAAATCCATGCCACCTCAGTACTGATAACTTTTCGTAAAAATCACAGGAAAATTGAAGCTTCTGACAGTCACATACAGTATGACTGAATGGATTTCAAACTTATTAAAATACTGGTGTGGAATATTAATGGTGGTCATCTATTTTATGCAAATGTCAAGCTCAAATGTTGACCCTGAAAAGACAGATAGGGAGAAGACAAGACACCGATGTTTGTGGTAACATGACACCTAGTGTTCACTTTCAGGAAGCTTCAGTATTGGTGGGTGCCAAATGCTGAAGAAACATCAATGACCCAGGACTTGCTTTTCAAAAAGGTAGATATTATTCTAGCATCTCTAACCAAGTGCCTAAATCACACAGACACAGTGAAAAACGAGAGGAGGAAAGGAACAGAAAATCTGACTGTGCTGACTTGCCCTTCCTATTGAGTACACAATTTGGGTAAGTGCAGAGAAGAGTGCTATCCAAACAAGTTTCATGTTGCTGGTTTTTTGAGGGGTTTTTTTGGGTTACTGCTGCAAAAAAAACCCCATCTACCTATTTATTTTTTTTCTGGTTGTGTATGGAAGTTACTGGAAAACTGGATCTACTACATGTAATGTGCACAAGTTTAAGAGAAGAGTCCCTACTAAAAAAAACCCAAACAAACAAAAACACAGAAAAGGTTTATTTATATACAGCAATGAACTTTAAATGTATTTCTTCATTTAAAATCCTGGTATATCAATAGTATGCCTGTAGGCTATCATTCTCTTCCAAGCTTCTAGCAACACAGTGAAAACCACAGTAACTAATGCATACTAGATAAACAAGACCATAAAATCCATGTAAGATCATGGCACAAGCACTCTAACATAGTAACAATTACTAAGAGATATGACCCCTTGAGTGTTTCTAATGGCAAAGAGGGAAAGGATTATATGAGAAATTAGAACAAGAAGTTCACTACAGGTAAAGGAAGCATATGCTGTTTTTGAAATCAGACTAATAAGAATCCATGTCTGATACTGAGTGAAACAGGTGTCAAAAATTACACTAAGACTGGCAAAACAAGGTCTGTCTGAAACTTTGGTTCTATAGAACATAACATAAACAACTGCACTTCAAGAAGTGTATAGATGCACTGTGAGAAACATTCTTAAAAGAGAATTAACATTAAGAATACATGCATGCAAAACACATTAGTATTGTATTTTGAATCTAGCATTCTGTCTCTAATTTACAAGTATGCTGAGTTACTTTCCAGGGAGTAGTATTAACTGTTATCCTTCTGAAGAGAAAAAAACACAAAGACAACCCATCTATCTTTCTAGCTACCAGAATCGCAAACAATTAATTTGACTCAGCAAGCAACAGTAGTAGTAAACATTAACTACTGTTAGTATATCTTACTTCTGAGGAAAATGTGCACACAGTCAATGCACAGATATTAAAATACACATTTTTCTTTTCACAAGGTAAACAAATCTAGATTCCAATACTGTTAAATAGCTCAGAAGGTGCAAGTCAAACACTATTAATTAAAGATCAAGTTCTTATTTTTCAATACATTTTGAGCATAATTTTCTTCAGAAATTTAGTATGTGGCATATCTGAGGAGCCAAGCAATTATGAATTCACTTAAATAAATGTCTGTCATAAGATGTCCCTGTTGAACTTAAGACCCTAAATGGCTTTTTTACTAAAGACTATAAATTTATTCCTTCTTTCAATTGTATACCTCTATTTAAAATAGTCAGAAGAGTGAGGCTAAATTTGTCTGTTTGTTGGAAACAGCTTGCCAAAGCCTTAGGTTGATAGCAGTATTTCTCATTTAGGGTCAAGGTAAATTCTGTAGTCACATGCCTTTAGTTCCTATTGCTCTTGTCCTAAAGGTCAGTTCACCATTCATGAAGTGTCTACTTTGGTCCCAGGCAGAAGTCCCACGAGTAACAGCAGGAATGGCATGTCCTATTGGTCTTAAACATACACATTTGAGACAACTGCAAGAATACCAGACATAAATTTCACCTAATGGTAGTGATTATCCCTCACCTTTAACGCTGAAATATCCTGAACTGCCATACAACCTACTCGGCTGTTAACATTTTAGATAATTGCTGCACAGATTATTTCTGTATTTCATGAACAGGTCTTACAAAGGACTGTGAAACAACTTAAAAACACAGAGGATTCCACAGTAGGCTTAATTCCATTATTTCTTTTTGAATTATAGAAATTCTAAAAGCCCAAAGGTTAAATTTATGCATCTCTTCACACATAGTCAAAAGACAGATGCAAATACACGGTGTGAAAACTGTCTCAGACGAGACAAGTTTGTTTCCACAGATTCATGTGCAGCTGTCATACATGCTTATGATGTCAGGTGTCCTCTATCCTTTTCTTCTAAACTTGAATTTCCAAATATTACTTTCAGTTTTATGATTATGGAAGCCTGAAGTAGTTGCAAATTCACTGTGAGAAAGAACGTGTCTCTAAGTCAGCTTTCATGCAGCTGAGGCACCTTCTAAACAGCACTCTGGATAAAACATCAGTAAGAGGAACAGAATTTTTCTTTTAAAAATTGCAAGGCTGTGATCGCCGAAATACCTTGAAGGATGGGGCAAAAAAAATTAAAGGGCTGTTTATTTTAGCATCGGTACATATTTTATATATATACAATGAATAATTTTTTTAGCCGGTGACTGAAAACGATTGTGATGACGTTTCAACAAAACAACTTTACATGCCAAAAAGAGAGGCATGTTATACCAGACAGTGTGTAATGATTTTAAAAGGTCCGCAGGCCAGACCTACTACATTTTATATAAACCAGGACAGCGGGGAACCGCCGTCAGAGGGCATCGTTCATGAATCATTTGCCAAATACGCTGCCATGAAGTAGCAAGTTATTTTCTAACTCCCTCACGGGCTTCTCTTAAAAGTGCATGAGGTGCTAAATACATCCAAGTAGCTGATTTTTTATTTTTTTTTTAATCATCGCAGGCTTGCAGGTGGGTTTCAAACTGAGTGATTCAACGCGGTCCCCGGGACACTCGACCCTCACGCTGCAGCCTGTCACGGCGGATCGAAAATCTCGATCAGGATCAACCGGGACACGTCCCGCCCGGCCGCGCTCGGGCCGCGGTGCCGCCCGGCTGCGGGGGGAGNGGTACTTGCCCAGGTGGGGACGAGGAGACTGCCGGGCCGCTCGAGCGGTGCTGGAGGAGGCTGCTTCCCCGCCACGCTCATCTCCTCCCATGCAGCTGGCGTAGTCCTCTCAGACGGGCGGCTCGGCGGGACGCGGCGCCTCCGGCACCGACTCCCCAGCGCCCGCCTCTCCCGGCAGCGCCGGCGTCCCGGCTCCGCGGGGCACACTGACTCCGCGCTGCGCTCCGCCGCCCGCGGCCCGGGCGGGGCGGGGGGGGACGGGGGGGGTTCGCCGAGGGCTCGCAGCCGGCAGGGGAGAGGAAGGCGGTGGCGTGGCGCTGGCTATTTAACTTGGCTCTTCGCCGGGGGAAGGTGCCGCCGCTCCCGCTCCCCTCCCCTCTGCGGCCGCATCCCGACAGCCGAGCTCTGGGTGCTCCTGCGAGCGCTGCCGCGCTCCTCCCCGACACCGCACGGCTCCGCTCGGCCCGCCCGCGCCGCCCCGCGGGGCAAAGGCGGGCGGGGGCTCCGGCCTCCCGCGCCCCTCCGGTGGGGCAGGGGAGCTGCTGAGGGAACGTGGGCGACGTGGCGGCCTGGGAGAGTGAGGGTGTTGCCACTCCGAGAGTAGCCCCCCTCGCCTTGTCCGCGCCTGTAGCGGGCACTTGCGCTTCGTGTTGGGTCATAAGCGACAGCCGCACTCGGCCCCCAGCGCAGTAAAGCACACGGCCCTCGCTTGCTGATCTCTGAATTAAAACCAAGGGTAGTTTGACATCCCTCGAGTATTTTTGGTACCCTTGGCATTGTGTAACACCTGGCCAGGAAAAGTCCCCAGTCCTAGACATTACCGTGAGATTTTGCTCTTCCGTAGCTTCCATCCAAGTTCCTAACCATGGTCCATGGCCCTGACTATCAGTTTTGGGGGAGCTTCTTGGAGTCCAGTGTTAGCAATGTTGAAGCTGATCCTAAAGCAAAGAAGTTCAACCTGGTCCTTAACATACTACTTTATTAGTAGGCATATGTTCCTACTGTTAAGGGGAGAGAAGGGAAAGCTTTTAACTTTTCCTATCAGTTCATTTGAAAATATGTGCTTTATGCACATACCTTTCTGTGTTCTTGCCTAAATGTAATTTGAAAAGACATCTCTGTTTCCTTTTGAAACCTCTGCCTTTGTCATGCACAAATAGATAACAGTGGGACTGGAGCTGGCCAGGCATTTTATAAAGTTACTTTTAGAGTTGGGGTTTTTTTCCCCTGCTAAAGCAGTATGAGTAAAGCAGGAAAGAAACATGCATCATCCTTTTCTTGGAGGTAAATCCATATAAAATATTGCTTGTCACTGCTATATTTTACCCTTGAATTAATTCCTCTCTTCCCAGGTTTCCCTGGTCAAAAATACCTGACATCATCCCTGTCTACTGTTTGATCTTCACATGTACCAGAGCCCTGGAGAAGATGGGGAAGGATGTACAAGAGGGCAGTTTGCTCTGTGGGATTATGGGATTTCATTTGCACTCCAGGGCTGCTCTGAGTCCTCCACCTGTGCCTGAGTTGTTTTCTTTACCAGGCACAGAGGTCTGGGGTTTGACATGCAGCAAGGAGTCAATGCCCTTCTCCTAAAGAGTTGGAGTTTGTACTCAAGCCAATCTGCCCCAATCCATCCTGTGCGTAAAAAGCTATTTATCTCACTCCGTGCCTGTGGAAAAGTGCATGACAGCACACCAGAGAGTGAAATGTTGGAAGAGATGAGACTGGGCCACTGCCTCACATGACCATCCAAACTTAGGGGCATGCAGACCCTGTGGGAGGTATGAGTCTGCTTAAGACTAAAGACAATCAAAGAAAGCAAAGCCACATAGATGAGCTGCACTTTCTTTGGAGGTGGACTGCTCCTGGCTCCATGGGAATTGCCAGGAACCAGCAAATAACAGCAGCAATCCTGATGGGTAATTGCTAGTATGGATAATAGTTTTGCTGTGACTACAAACTTGTTACCACATCCAGCGCTGGTTCTCATGGTTCTTCTTCGGTACATATGTGGGAATTAAAAAGTGGAGATGCAAGTTAGTGTAAATATAAAATAAATGGTATAGCTATATGATAATGTACATATTATTATATATAATAATTATTCCCATTATTATATATGTATAAGGGGAATATATATGTGGGAAAAGAACTTACTTTCTACAATATTTCTCTTTACCTACAAGCTGTACTTTTTAAACTTAAAAATCCTTGTCAGCTGATATAATTAAGCCTTGTACACAATATATGACTTCCTGAGCAGCCTGTCTTAACACTGAAAATTACATAAATGATTTCTGGAATTCACCACAAACTGGACAGAATCAGACACCCAATGAACTATTAATGTTAATTTCTTTTTGGAATTAACAAGTGCCCTTCACTGAATTGTATTTTCCTACGGTGTTGCTGTACTGAATGTAAGTGGGTACATATAATTTGGGGGAGGACTAGGGAAAAAATTAATTATTTTGTACTTAAGTTGAGCTAAGCCAATTTGTGATAACCTCCTATACTGCTTTATTTCAAGGGATAATCAAGTTTAATAGCTTAAGAAACCCATGAACTTCTTTAGGAGTTGATGTCTCATCCAGAGTGTTACTAGATAAAAGCTTATATGCATTTTTCCCTTTCTTCTTTTTTGTATGTTTTCAGTTTTACTGCAAAGGGTTTTGCTTTTGCCATTTCTGAAATAAAGCAAATGGAAGCTAGCTTTCGAGTAGCTATTTTAGTGATGACAGTTTTTGTTTTTCTGGATTACATTAAATCCTATAATTTAGAATAAGGCAATTATTTGAAAATTTCATAAAAATCTGCAAAATACCAAGAAAGTAATCATGCAAAGAGACAGCAGTTCAAGACAATACAGAATGGTTTCAATAAGATGATTTTAAGTCAAACTCATTATTTTGGGATGTTACATTAGATAATTGCCAAGAAGTTTCGTTCAGATCTGACTTGGCTCACAACAGGAAAATTGCAAATTGTGCAATAGATTTGAATAAAATCAGCATTCATGAAAACAGGTGCAAACTGCTGAATCTGGAGGGTATCATATTACAGACCTGTCTTTATTTCCTTCTGTTTTCATATATATGCTTGCATTTGTACATACAAGCACACGCACACCTACAGAGATAATACTTGGCTTAGAGAATGGAAACAGAAGAGTATTAGCACTAAATCAATAAATAATTTATTTTACTAAGATGTCAAGGATAAGAGCTTTTTCCAGAGAAGTGGATGAAAGAACATAATTTGGTTTTCCAGGAAATGTAAGTATGCAGACGTTAGAAACATAGTTCTGTCTATACAAAAATCTTCACAAAGCTATTGAAGTCAATTTTTGTCTTAATACAAACTCCAAAATTTGCAGATGCTGTTTTATTTTTTAGATGTTAATATTTCCTGTATTAATCAGGAAGGAGGCCTTTTGTAAAACTTAATTGTTTTGTGAACTTCATTATACCTAATATTTTACTATCAAAATAAATGGTCTGGCATTTAATTTTGTGTTGTGGGAAGAGATCAAAGATATGGGGAAGCAAAGCATACTTTTTAAAGTCTCTTGAGTTTCCATGGCCAAGCTTTGGTAGTGAGGGGGCTACAAGAGTGGCTTCTGTGAGCCGCTGCCAGAAGCTTCCTCCATGTCCAGCAGAGCCAAGGCCAGACAGCTCCAGGATGGATTTGTCCCTGGCCGAGGCTGGGCCAAATAGAAATGATGGTAACACCTCTGTGATAACACATTTAAGAAGAATTGAAAAAAGCTATTGCACAGCTGTAATTGCAGCCAGAGAAGAGTGGGCTGAGAACATGTGAGAGGAACAGCTCTGCAGACACCGGGGTCAGTGCAGGAGGAGGGGAGGAGGTGCTACAGGCACCAGAGCCCAGATTCCTCTGCAGCCCGAGGTGAGGCAGCTGTGCCCCTGCAGCCCGTGGAGGACCACAGGGATGCAGAGATCCACCCACAGCCCATGGAGGAGACCCACCCTGAGCAGGTGGATGCCTGAGAGGAGGCTGTGACCCTGTAGGAGGCCTGTGCTGGAGCAGAGTTCTGGCAGGAACCTGCAGACCTTGGGAGAGAGAAGAAACTAGTGATAAACTGACCATAACCCTCATTCCCATCTCCCTGCACTGCGGGGAGGGGAGGAGGCAGAGCTGGGAAGAAGGGATGGGTCGAGGGAAGGTGTTTATAAGATCTTATTTTACTTCTCATTATCCTGCTCTGATTTTGCTGGTAATAAATTTAATTTCTCTAATTTGCATCTGTTTTGCCTGTGACAGTATTTGGTGAGTGATCTCTCCTGTTCCTTATCTCAACCTATGAACTCTGTTAAATTTTCTCTCCCCTGTCCAGCTGCAAAGGGGAATGAGAGAGTGGCTTTGGTGGGTGCCTAGAATCCAGACAGAGTCAAGCCACTACAACAATAAGTTTTTGACTTGGAAATCATAGGTAAGGCATCGTAAAAATGCCAGATGTCCCAAGGAAACTGCTGCCTATCCTGATGAGGATACTGCCATTTAGCCACCAGTATGTTCCCATTTAGGAGGAGTAAGGAAGACACTAGTATGCTGACAGTCAGCCTGAGATCCCTGTCTCAGTCTACTCTCCATTTGCCACTTTTATTGTGTCAGACTCAGGTGTAAGGGGCAAATTACAGAAAGCAACAACTGGACAGCCTATCAGAGGGCAGTAGTGTTTGAGTCTTCTTAAAATACACGCTGGTAAATCACTAAAATTTCACCGATATGTTCTTTTGCTTCAAAAGACCAACACTCCCTTCCTCTCCCAAAACTATAATGTGCATTGAATACCCTGTATGTTGTCCCAGACATTTCCTCGGTTCATTGAGTAGGGTAAAAAACTGTAACTGTACATATGGCAGTAGCAAACTGGAAAGAGACAGTAAAATTGTCTGTAACATTAAAGGAAAGGAAGAGACTGCTGTATTTCAAAGAAACAAACAGAAACTTTCCTTGAACAGCTGTTCACTGAGAAAGGGTGATTGAAATAAGCATCGCATTCTTTGGGGCAGGCAGCTTGAGCAGCATGTGGGAGAGACTCTTAAAAAGTTTGCTGAACTGCCTTTCCCCACCTCTTATTGAGGCATAGGTACACGTTACCAGGGCACCCTGCTGCCAAAGTTACAGATTGGCTAGGGCAAGCCAGTACTATTTTGGCTGTCACTATCACAGGAGTGAGTATTGACTGCATCAATCAGGAGTTCAGCATCCCAGGCTACTCAAGGGAGCAATTAGTCACTGCTGCCCTGAGCAAGTTATTACAAAAGATGATAAAAAATGGGTGACTAAAAGATGTATTCCCAGTGGGTGTTTATAGAGAAACATTGAACTGATCAGTATGTATTGTTCAAAATCAGAAAGTTTTGATAACACTGAAAGCATCAATCCTGACTTCCAGTGCTTATCACCAGCCGAGGAAAAGTAGCAAGTAGCAAGTGGCAAGCAATTGGCTAAATGGCACTGTGGAACCAAGGAGGATATTAGTGCTGCTTCTTGCAGCTGCTGATAAAATACTCATTCTTGCCTGTCCTTGAAATCTGCCTTGTATTACCAAACGGAGGAGCTGATGTTCTGCAAACTTGAGTATTTTGTGTGTGCTAGTTCTTTGCAGACAGCAGTGTGCCAAGACATTCTGTGGAAGCTCTGCCAATATGCAAAAGGGAATATGGTATTTCATTGCCAAAGAAAGCACAAACAAGTATTCAGCTTGTGAGAGGGGGAAGAGATAAGTTCTGGAAACCTACTGTCATTACTCAGTTTTATCCAGAAATTGCTTGGCACCAAAATAGTTGCCAGTTCTGGGAAGAGACACTAGAATATAGAAATCACTCCTTCTTAGGAAGTGCCTGTCTCACTGAGATAGGATGTGATGGTCTTTTCAGCTTTCTGTTTCACACTAGTTTCTGCTCATTGCATTTGGTAACCAATGTATAAACCTCATTGTGACCTATTTATCATATCACATACTTTGTTTACATAGATTCTTTACTTGTTGTTCAACAGTACTTGACCAAAATCTCTCTTATCAAATAAATATATGCAAGTAACTAAGACTCATTTAATTAAGACAGAAAATGTGTTTCACAAAGAAAGTAAACTTGATTGTAAGTCAAAGCACTGGTAAGTTATGATCAATGAACCAAGGCAACGTTATGTGGTTTGTGTCACAAATAAATAAATCAGATAGGAACTTATGAGTACATAATTCACGGCCAACTTCTGTCAAAAATTCCATAACCTTATGTATTAATAATTTCATTACAGATGGGCAGGATTTTTATGGATTTGTTGCTTCATTTGTGAGTAATTCCGGAGTAGAAGCAAGGGTACGATACAGTTCTTGAATTGTTCAAGTAGTTGTATTCCTTTCCTATCCTATCCCATCCCATCCCATCCCATCCCATCCCATCCCATCCCATCCCATCCCATCCCATCCCATCCCATCCCATCCCTATACTATTTTGAATCAGTTTCTATCTCATTTTCAAAGGGTTTCATTTGAGACAGACATTCTTTGTTAAGAAAGAAAGTGGACAATTAGAAGAAAGTAAGAATTTTATCGCTGGTTTTATTGCCTGGAAAATGCTAGGAGAGTGTATACTTAATAGTCCCCATGCAAAATAGAATAGGAAATGAAAGAAAATGTTCACTGCAGTGGTAATATCCCTTTTCTCTCATCTTTCTGTAACAGTACAAAAGTTTGCTATGTGTACTGGCACAACAAAATTGTTTTAAACCAGTTTTTCTGTAGCTTTTAATCTCCTAAGATTTACAGTCATACTTGTGTATTATAAGATATAGGAAAAAATATGCCAAATATTCATACCAAATTATTTTTTTCAAAGATATTTAGCTACCAAGTTGTTTTTAACCTTATTTTATTTCTACATATTCAGTCATAGTCATAGATTGGTCAAAGTGCTGATTAAGCTAGTTTCCTCTCTTTACAGAGGAATTAAATGCAAGCATTAAGTGAACCTAAATAAAACAACCAGGTTTTTTTATACACCCTTGACCACAGACCTTCTAATAAACTTAACAACTGACTTCAGGACTTTTCACTGGTGTCTTGGGCAACTGTGGGTGTGTAACAGGAAAATGTCATAGGAGGCTATTGCTCCACTGCAGTAGGTTTTGCATTAGTTCAGCACTGACTGCAGTTGTATGTATGGTCTCAGGAAGTGTAATAACGAAAAAGTGAGTGGTCATTGTGTAACTAACCTGAGGGGAATAGGAAGAGGCAGGGCAATCAAATAGACCTGTATAAAATAACCCTAAGAAGACCCAAGAGCAGAGAGAACAGCAAAAGCAAACTTCCCAGCAAACAACTCAGGTCACTGGTGACTCAGTGCAAACCCTTCCTCTTCTGGAGTGAGGCTCACAGTGGCAATTTAAGTATCCTGAAGGTCATGAGGAGGGTAAGAATAACATAAGAAGACAGGGTTAGATTGCAGAAAGTCAGCATACAACTGAAAGAATAAAATTAGTGGGGATTAGCAATAATTGGATAATTTGGAATACATGTGTTAGTATCATTGTAACTGGATTAATATATGTCTTTGTTGTATTAGGCTGCCAAGACACTAATTAGACTACTAATAAATTCATGGCTCTGCATATGATGAGTGTTCTGCTAAGCCAAAACAAATTGCTTGTGGGTAATGCAACAAAGTGGTGGAGTATGAAGACAATGTGGGCAAACCTTGCTGAGAGGACTTGCTGAAAGTTTGATAGGGAGAGAAGGCTAAGAGTAAGCTGTGGGAATTTTGTTTTGTTGATGAGAAGGAGTGATCTGAAGAATCTATTTTAAATGTCCTTGGCCAAGGAGCAGTCTTCTGCTTCTTTCCTAGAGTAACTCTGAATTTATGGAGTAGACATGAAAGCTCAAAGGGATAAGGAATGAAACCCTATAGCTCTGTAGAGGAGATAAAATATAAAAACGGGGAAGGGAGGAGGAAATAAAACCCTGCTGGATCAGGATTTCTGAAGAAGTTTCTAGGTGGTTCACTCTGTCTCACACCCACATTCACACATGGATGACCCAGTTCAGTCCAGATTTGGCAGGTGAAGGGGAGGCTCTGATTATGGAGAACAGGCTTTTTCTCTAAAGTGAGGTAAAGACCAAAAAGCTGAACGCCAATTGAAGACACTAAAATGTCTTGTACTAGTGGTAATTGGGGATGCATGTGTGGAGCTGCCAAAATAAATTGCATGCAAACAAGATGCATTAAAAATACTGTAGACCCAGTATGTCCCAAATGACC
Source organism: Dicrurus megarhynchus (assembly GCA_013399195.1). Taxonomy (NCBI): domain Eukaryota; kingdom Metazoa; phylum Chordata; class Aves; order Passeriformes; family Dicruridae; genus Dicrurus; species Dicrurus megarhynchus. The sequence continues at coordinate 723,676 of VXAD01006416.1, forward strand.
TCAGTCCCTCAGTGAAGGTAGTTATTCAACCAAAACTATGTAAAGTAGAAATAACTTTGATATACTATCAGGAAGAAAAGGCCCACTCACATTTAGAGTATTTTAAATGAGTTTATGTTCTCAGACTTTTACCAGTTCAAGTGCAAGACCTGTATCTAATATGCTACAGATACCCTGTAAGAGGAATGTAAAATTATGTGAATTTTCTAAATCCCAGGTAGGATTTATGTAGTAGGGGTAGGGATTAGATACAATTTTAAGTGCATATCACAGCAGAAATTCTAAATCTGATTAATATTAAGAAGCGTGTCTATAATCCTGATACTTGTTTCCCCATGCACACACCTTTCTGTAATTTCCTTTATGAACTGGCATATTCAATAAGAGACTTGTTCTATTCATTTTCTTCAGATTTTCTTAATAGTTTTGTTTTAATGTACTGAAAGACAATATAAAAAACTAGCCACTGATTCAGTTGCTACTGTTTCTGTCAAAGGTGAGCTGTTGGCTCAAAATTTATATTAACATCTCTGTCCAAAGGAGTTTGCAGTGAGCTGCACTGAGATGGTGGTCCAGCTGTAAATGTCATACCTTGTGTAAAAATGCTGCTACTATTCTGATCAGGTCAACAGCCTCTTCTCCATATACTCAGATCTAGTTTTTATTAAGCAGGGACAATCACTTAGTTAAAATAATCTGCATATAACTATTATGTCATGTTTTATACATACTTTAATTGAGCAGTCATTACTTCAAATTCTTTTAATTTTTCTTGTAATCATCATTAACTTTTGTGGCTTCTTACCAATTGTTAGCCTCCTTCTATTTTTGATACCAATTGGAATTTATGGTTTTAGGTGGATCTGAAATTCGGTCCAGTTATATGTATATGGATAGGCTATACACTGTAAACAAATCAGAGAGCTGAAGAATTCTCCACTCACCAAGGTTATATTGCAAAATACATTTTTAATTTTTTATGCAAGAGGATCATTTGGGCAAAAGATAATTAATATAAATAGGGTTCATTTTTACTTTAAATTTATCTACTGAAGAATGAAAGAGGATTGTATGGGTTGCTATTTGTATAGTAAGCAGAAAAGTATCTCTGCAAAAATGTTGACAGGATTTTTTTGTTTGTTTGTTTACTTGCTTCTAGCATTCTTTATTCTATTTATTTTTGTTTTTTCTCCCTTGAAAGTGAACTATTCTATCTTAGGTTTTATAAATTAAGGAACTGCTTTAATTTCTACTGCAATATTTTAAAAGAATGCAGTGATACATGTACCTGCATTGTTTTTGTGATGAAAATAGAAAGTGTTTTTCAAAAGCTCAAATATATTTTTGGCCCTGAAGATATCACTGTTAATTATGACCAGAGAAAAGCAGCATCAAGAAAAAGAATCTGAACTTAAAAATGAACAGTTTTAATACTATTTTAATGTAGAGTATTTTAATATTATATTTTAGTATAAAGTATAGAACTCAAGAAACCATCTGGATTACTGAATAGTTCAGGAAGATCCAGAGACTCTAACCACACTTCAAAGTGCCAAAGTGAAGTTCAGATCTAGGCTCCCACAAAGAACAAGAAATGAGGCTACAATTCAGGTATTAATACAGAGTAATGAAACAGTATCAAATTTGAGTTGGAATTTTTGTCTGATGTGTAAGGGAGAGTTGAGGAAATATCAGTGCAATGCGAGGAGAGCTAAAGAAGAATGACAAAGAAATCTGACTTAGAAAAGTATCTTTTCTAAGTGTCACTTAGAAAACAAGCCCACTTCTTAAGTGTCAGTGGGCAAACAGCTTATTGTCTCTGTTTCCTCTATTTTCCCTCATATAATTAGGCTTAGTTTTTATCAGAGGAGTGTTTTGGGACAAACAAACTAGGAATGTTGGGAAATAAAACTAACTTCAGGACATAATTAAAAGAATTAGGTCAAGACGCTTACTCCATTTACTAGTACAGAAATTAATCTGGTCTGAGGCAGTGCCTGAGATTTTACATTTGTGGGACAATGGGAATAATCGATAATAGATTGTGTAAAGAGAAGAGGCATTAGCTTAGGCTGTGTAAAATTTATGAGTAAAAAAATAGTGTTAAATAGGATGAATCAGCAGGTAAAGTCATATGATTCATTCAAAACTGAACAAGGAACGGGTGTGTATACCAGTTTATTAAAAAACTTTCACATCCCTCCTATGTGTGCTACCTCTTGACTTGTGCTGTAGACCACATCCATGAAAAAATCAATGTTAAAAATTACCTAGTAAGGGGACTGAGCTGCTAGGGCCGCAGATACAATAGAGAATCTCCAAAGCCAGTATTGCTTGTAAATCCCTCATAAATCAAAACTTGAGACAAATAATATTTGAGTATGTCCCAGGAAACAAAAGACTTGAAATGCTGAAAATAAAAACCAAACAGCCAACCCAAAATATTCCCTAATATTCCATCACTCCTTGAATTTATCAGCTATGACTACCCAAGCAATAATGTAATTAGTATGGTTCAAAAATATGATGCAGAGAGAACAGGTGTGAGGACCTTATGCCTACACAATGCATGTTTCAAGGAGAGTAATTTTTGTCTGGCCTCCTGAGCTGAATACTCCAGCCTTTCAATTTATTTTCAGACAACACATCATCATTATCCTGGAAGAATACCCAAAGGCAGTTTAAGCACTGAGAGTTCACTCCACGGTGCCAACCCAAGCATGGTAAGTCAGGAGATGCACTTCAAAAGTGAATCCAGACTGAAACTCTAATGCAGGTGTATTTTTTTTCCGTCCAGCTCTCTCCTGAGAAAGTGAAAAGATCCTAAAATTCGCTTATTGCTTGCCTCTGTGGTAGGAAGGAAGATCCACAAGAACAACCCAGTGTGGGGAGCTCATGAGTGAGAACAGTTCATGCTTAATATCATCTCAGGGAAAAGACCTTTGATTACTAAACCTATAAGCTTTTCTGAAACTTAATGGTGCCCTAAAAGCCAAAACTGTGCCCTCCCCTTGATTAGAAAGAAAGTTCCAGAACAGAGGGGCCTGTTTTCTGTCCTCTCACCAGTATAGCATTTGACCATAGGCCATCTCCAGTTTTGCAGTGTTTCATAGTGTAGCAGGTCACATGTAGGAAGCATGAGATGAATTGATTCTGTTACTTAAGGCTTATAAATATTAGACAATTTACTAAAAATGCTTGAGGCAAAGTCAAGGTGTTGGGCTATGACTTTTAACACACAACAGAAAAAGATGTTGAACAATCTTGCTACTCTGCTCTGTATTTTCTGCAACCTGTATTTTGTTATATATAAGTTTAAAAATATGATACCACACTGAATGAAACAGAGATCATCACTTCAAAGAAATGGTAAGTCACTTCCTAAAAAACCATGTCTGTAAAACTACTTCTCCATATATCTGTGCAGTAGCTATAGGGTACTGATTAGGTGACCTACCTGTCCAGGTTAATTTAGCAAGAATTTGCATGAACCATAAATTTATTTGTAGTGAGTCCGTCATCTGCACTTTTAAGAAACTATTCGTGCAATACGGTAATTCATCAACACTATTCCTGTCACTGGGATTTTCCTAATTTATTTGTGCAACTGCCAACATCAAAGATTACTCATGAAATAAAAGATCACCCCATTTCATAGCAGAAAGAATTTAAACATCAAAGTTTGCTAGTGGTTCAGTGAATTTGTATGTTAATTTTTAGGTCCTGACAGAAATGCCTGACTAGGTCAGAATTATAAAGCTTTTCCAGACAGAAACAGTTTGCCTTACAGAAATATAGAATAATTAGTGCCTTCATAATTAACCTACTAGGTAAATGTTTTACCTGAAAGAACTGATATCAACATATGCCAAGTGATTTGATGTGCTCAGAAAAAATTTTCTTTCATTTTAAACTAAGAAAAACTTGTTCTCAAAAGTATGTTATTTATAGCATAACAAGAGCCTCAGTGTATCCATAAAGACACAAACACTGTCTTCTAGAAATATAGAAAGGTCAGATGCTTTTGTTAAAACAAAACAGAACAAAACCCAAACCCATGGCCCGAACTTTTCCTCTAATGTAAAGACATCTATCGTAGTCAAGCATATTTCTCCACTGTACCATAGAATGGAAGTTCAACCATAGTTCCAACATATGGTAACCTGATTCATGAGTTTTCTCCCTGCTTGTGTTTCAGGATCACTTAAATCTAAGAACTTCAAAGCAAACTACAACTAAAATTGTCAAGTTTTGTTTCCCTAACCCACTTCTTCGTATTTGAAACTGTTCTCATTTGTTAAAGGATCCATCTTCTGCCTCACTGAGATCACTAAGAAGTAAAAACTAAAATCTGAAGCCAGTTATCAGCTGCTACTCTCTTTATCAAAAAGTTTTTTGGGGAAAACCAATATTTTCCTTCAATATTAGAAACAAAAAATATTAGACCATTCTACTAAAATTCATCAAGCTAGAACCCTATAAATAGATTTCAAAGTGGGCCAAATTTTCAAAAGGAGTATCTAATTTGCAAGCCCAGTTTTGTGTGCACCATTGATAGTATGTCTGTTTGAATCTGCAAATTACGTTTTGAGTTGTGAAGGCTTGCGTGTTATTTGTGCTATTACTCTTTTCACAGAATCATAGAATACCATCTTGGAAGAGACCTTGAGGATCATCTAGTTCAACCTTCCTTGACAAAATTACAGTCCTCAGATCACCTTTTTGGCCCTTCTCTGGACCCTTTCCAACTGGTCCACGTCTTTTTGCATAGTGTGAAACTAAACACGGTGTTCCAGGTGTGGCCTGACAAGGGCTGAGTGGGACAATGACTTCTGTGTCTCTGTGGTGATGCCCTGGTTGATGCAGCCCAGCACCCCGCTGGCTCTCTGTGCCACAGCAGCACCGCTCACTTACACTGAGCTTGGCATCCCCAGGACCCCCAGGTCCCTTTCCACAGAGCTGCTCCACAGCCAGGTAGGTCCCAGCCTGTGCTGCACTCCTGAATGATATTTTCCCAGGTGCAAGACTTTAGACTTTTGAGTAAGTGCTAATATTAGTCATAAAAAACCTTCCAGGAGCTATGTTTGGGAACAGGGTGTAGGTATAATGTTACAGGTAATGAATTTAATATTAACACTTCTTACAGTTTCTCTTCTGTTTATCTTGAAATAGGCTTTTGTGGTTAAAAATGTATGAACAGATGGCTCCTCTTTTGAAATTCCAGTGTTATTTTTGAAAAATACTTTTGGGCTTCTGTGTTCATTTGGTGACATTATCACAGTTCAGTGGGAACTACAATTTAGATTTAAAATGTACCAACCAGTTGTCATTATTCCATTTTCCACATTCTGCCTCTGCTGAAGTAGTGTATTAATTTGAATAAACTAAAATGATGTGCCTTTCAGAAACTTACAAATAGGCCACTAAACTGTGTAGAATTAAACAATATGGATATTAAAAAACGCACCATGAACTGCTGCCATAGTGGCTAGCATAGTGGAGTAATCACCCCAAGCAGGATTGCTTCTGTGATTTAAGCAGGTATTTTCTGTGGACATACTATCCCATCTACCTCCCATGGCCTGGCCAAGGTAGTTGACAAAGAGAATTGCAACCCCTCCAAGGACTTTTTCCACTTCATTCTTAGTGAATGCATGGCCCCTTGACATATGCAGGTGGAATCATAACTATAATTTTAGTTATGGGTAAAACTGGCACTAAAAAAGAGAATGTCTGTGCAATCTCTGAGCCTTGCAGTCTGTAGCTGTGGCAGAATACTTGTTAAAAAACAGTCATTTTTGTAGGGGAGATAGGAAGTAGAAAACACCGGGGGGTTGTGTTTTCTTTTTTTTTCCTTTTTACATGGGATGTTGCCTCTGCTTCTACTGCTGCTGATAATACTTCATCTTTTTGGCAGCATAATAGCATTTTTCTCAGTGTTATTACAAGTGGAGATGCTTAATGATAAGCACAGTATCCATTAGTGACAAGAATTTTAGGCTTCTTTATCTGTAGACTGCAGTCTTTTTAAATCTATCTCATTTGATGGATTTAGAATTGTTAAAATCTTGTGGTCACCTAGCTAAAAAACATTTCTGTTTTTCTCTCAGTCTGCTCTCCAGTATAAATATTTGTGTGTGTAAAAAGATTTGCAGGTAGTTTGCTTTTCCCCTCTGGTACACAGAGATTCAAGTAAGGAACATCTGTAATATCTGACTTTCTGTACACAGATTCCCCAGTGTGCACGAAACCATCCAACACCTTTGTATTTTGATCCCTCAAAGTGCAGGGATATGCCATTAGTCAATCAAAATCAAAATATTTAAATAAATTCTGGGGATTTGGAACTTAAATAAAAGAAGTAAAATCCATGGATTTCCTTACATATTCAAAATTTGTAGTCTGTTTCAGAAAAGTCTGCTGAAAATCGATTTTTCATTTTAGAAAGCAGTAACTGCAATGAAGTCTCAAAGCACATATTTCACTTGCCCTTCACTTTCCTAAACTTCAAACTTTGAGGAACAGGGTTCTAGATCTGATCTAGTCCCACAGGCTTGTTGTTTCTCTTTAAACCTAAATTAACCAGTTTTCAGAACACTGTGATAAAGAAGAGTGAAACATGTTTCTTTCACACTAAAAGAAGAAAGCAAAACAAACACAGTTGCTACCTTTTTTTTTTTTAACAGAACCACTCCCACTGCTGCTGGTATCAAGTGATGCGGCCTGGCATGGACAGACCTCTTGCTGCAGAAAAGTGCGTCTGCATGTTCTAGAAAACATTTGTTTTGAATTGACCAGGTTGTGAGAGTTCACAAATCACACACTGGGTGTGTACGATAGATTTGCTTTGCACATTTTTGCTAAGTTTCTAATTTAGTAAGGCTACCCCCTATGCTGCAATAATGAAATATGTTTTACAGGTGCCTAGATCTGAGGAAAAACTTCAGCAGGAGTCCTGCCTGCTGTTGGTAACATTCATCAAAGAAAACCCATCTACTGCAATGCAGCATGTGAGGTCATAGAATAGAAACATAGAATCATTTAGGTTGGAAAAGACCTTTCATATCATTGAATCCAACTGTAAATCTAACACTGCCAGGTCCACCATTAAACCACTTCCCTAAATGCCAGATCCACATGTCTTTGAAATACCTCCAGGGATGAAGACTCAACCACTTGCCTGGGCATCCCAAGTGCTAGAGAGTCCTTTCTATGAAAGGCACAACTTGAGGACTCCTTATCACTTGTTACCTGGGAAAAGAGACTGACCCCACGTTGCTACAACCTCCTTTCGGGTAGTTGGAGAGAGCAAACTCGCTGAGCCTCCTTTTTTCCAGGGTAAACCACCCCATTTCCCTCAGCTGCTCCTCATAGGACCTGTTCTCTGCAAGAATCAAAAGCTCCGTTTTCTTTTTTTCCCAGGAAGCCTCAAAACTTGCAGAGCTGTCATTCTGCTCCCTTCCCCTCTGTTGGGGTTTGTCTCAAACCAAGACACCCTCTTATGTAATTTGGGAGTCCCATGCATGAAAACTGTTCTTGGGGTCCTTTGCTCCATGGGAATAGTTTCCATCTTTTGGGCATGAGCATCTGGGTCCTCACTGGATATGAATGGCTTGGGTTTGAGGTGCTCTTAGAGATCATGTAGTTCCAAACCCATCTGCCATGGGGGCATGCCATCCACCACACCAGGTTTCCCAAGGCTCACAGCTAGGCCTTGAACACTTCCAGGGATAGGGCATCCACAACATGCCTCCAGGTGGGACAGCCTTCTGCAAGTATGCCCACACAAGCCAAGGCTGGGCACCCATTTCAGATAAATAGAATGAATCCAAGTATTTTTCCTCTGTTACATTAAGAAATTCACCTGAAGTCTCTGCCTAAGGATAGTCTTCCTTCAAAGCTACATGTATTCTGTGATAACAAGTGTGATTCTGAGACAATATTTAAAACATATTGTTGTGATATCTAACACAAAGGGGCAGCAAACACCATACATACCACAGAGCTAATGAATGTTTTTAACTAATAAGGGTTTCCTGTCAATGGTTTTATTCTACAAGATTTCTATTTCAGAACTTTTAATTCTTTGAACTATCTTGACTGGAATTAATTTTTTTATGTGCAACTGGTGATGTAAGACAGTGGAAATATTTCAGCAAAAACAGATAAAAATTTCAAGTAGCTGTTTGGATGTGTAGAGTGTTCAAACTTCTTTAGACATGCTCTTACTATTTTTTCAAGGACAAGTAGTGTTTAACAAATGAGGTCTCTAATGAGTGAGAACGTACATGAGGGATGGAAGATGTTAATATGGAAACCATTGACCACTTTTGTGCTGAATATTCACTGGAAATTTTTGCATGTCAGTTTTGAAGAGTTTGCTGGTATTTAATAAATTTTACAAAAATGTTTCATCATTTTAATTTTTAAAGTCCTGTTGGGACAGTGTGTATTGTAAGGGAATGAATACCTCCGTTACTAAAAGTACAGGAGCAGTTTAATTTTATCTTTTTTAAACAAAGTTGCAAACTTTTATTCAGCTTTAAGAACAGATATGTTCCACAAATAACTGTAATCTATGTGGATATTAAGATTTTATTTTAATTATTTGTATTAAGGGGGTGTATAGGGGATCCCAATCCTATACATAGACATGTTTTAAAAAACATCATATTGGAAAATGCTGCTCTTGAAACTTAAAGAAAAGGCAGACAGACTTGGGAGGAAAACTCTTGGCAGAACTTTCAGTAAGCACTTAATTGACTTAGGATGAGAAGTCCATTAGTAATGAAAGGCTTATGCATTTTTGGAAATTACACACATGGCAATTCCCCTAAGGTTAAACAGAGGGATAAAAAAAGCTGTGAAGTGTATCCAAATCTTTTAATAGACATTAAAATGATACTTTGACTGGAAAACTCAGATTATCTCATATTACCCACTAAATTTAAATAGGTGCTATCCTTATCTCCTTTTTTCTTGTTCACATGTTTATGATCTATAGAAGTCACAGAGAATCTTGTGCAGATTATTTCCAGATAATCCTTCAACATAAATTCAGCTGGGTTTATGGCATCTTTATACACCGGGAGTGGGAATAGAAAAAGCAGCCTTTTTATTCCTGACCTGTAATCCAACCCTGAGGCAAGCAAAGATGACTGCCCACCAGTAAGTAGCATGTTTGGGGCTTTTTGCAGGTCCTTTTTTTTACCTGCTGGAGGACAAACCAACAACCAAAAAGGGTTCTGCATTTTCTTTATATTGCTACTTCTATTGCAACACACATAACATACACATTCTATACGAATCAGGTATCGAACTGAAGTGATTGCAGGCACTAACCTTTTCAGGCATCTGTGCTGATACACTGGGGGCTGGATCAGCAGAAACTATCTACAAAATTAGCTCTAACATGTTTAAGGCAAATGTGAAATTGTTAATGTTAGAGGCATCAGGTCCTCCCTATGTAAAATACCTCAGAAAGTTAATGAAATAATTTCTCACCAGATTTAGTAGCGTGTGTACCTTTTAAAACTCTAAAACCTATTGAAACAAATATTTGAATAGATAAGGAGAATATAATGATCTGAAATTAATATAAAATTTTATATAAGGAAGTGTTTTAAGTACAGTATTAGTTTTTTTAAAAAAAGATAACAAGCTCAAATATTTCAATGTTTTGTATAAAGAAACATTTTCATGTTGAGAAAATCATCTTAGAAAAACAGAAATAGAGAAACAGAACAATAACTGTATCCCCAAAACAGCCTAAAAAGAGTAATCATAAAGCACCATCACTTTAAATTCATTTTAACCTCAGTGTCTCAGCAACAGGATGCCTTTACTCATTATGGGATAGGTGCCATCAAGAGATTATTACTCACAGAACTGGGAAGGCTAAAGTAATGTTCAGAATACTACAAGGTTTAAGATAAGGAAAAAAAACCCAAACAAACCAAAAAGAGGCAAGTGAGATTAGTGCTGTGAAAAACCTGCATTTTTTAGTTTTATAATGATGCATGAGGAAGCATGAACTGCCCAGAGAATATGCCAAGAAGAGGAGAACAGAATGAATTAGGAAAGAAAGATGAGATATAGTTATTGTAACTCTGTGACCAGACTGTATTTGTATTTCCATGAAAGCAACCAGTAAACAGGTGACCTTTGAGGAGAACAAGTAAGGGAAATCACAAACAACAGACTGAGAAGCGTAAAGACTTAAGAATTCTGAGACGATAAATTAAGTCTTTTTCTGATACTTGGGACTCAAAAAATTATAAATATTTTTGATATGTTCTGTTTAAATATTTGGAACTGAAGACCTCTTAAATAAGTTGAAAAAAGTGCACCCATCTGAGACTACTTTCACATTTTTTGTATGCTTATTTTTATTGAATGCTTTCTATAACTATTCCTAGGACTGGAACAGACCCATCCATCACTGAATTTAGCTCCTCTCTGCCATAGTTGTTACAGTAAATAGAATGACATAGACAGTTTAAAACAGTAAGACTAAATTTGACAGCAAGCTTGATAGGATTGAAAGAAAAACACAAGCACTATCTCGCAGTTCCTCCCTTCAAAATGTCTAGCTGTTCTCTACCTTCTCTGTCCACCAGCTTGCTCTAATCTCTTACTGTTTTTATCCTGGAAAAAAAATAGCACTAAGATTAAAACCAGTGAGTAGTAAAATGCAAGTGCTGCTTAGTTCAAAAGTGTATTATTAGACCAAAAAGAGAAGAAACAGAGTGAAGGTTATAGTTCATGATTTACAGGTTGTCAAGCTATCCAATTTCATGGCACCTTTTAATGTTACGTTCCACTGGAACTACTAAGAGATGCAAATTTTCATATCAGTGTAAAAAGTTGGAAGGTTCAAAGCATATTCAGTATTCAAAGGTGAGTGAATATAAGCTGATGTGAATGTTTCGCTTGATGTTTTTGACTACGTTAGTGGTTGTATGGTGTCTCTTATTAGTCAAAAGAATTTTAAAATCCAGAGATGTAGTAATTTCTTTAAAATGTAATGGAAATATTCTCTAAATTGGTTCATTCGCTGAGGATTATGTACAACTAAAAAGTTTGGGGTGCTCAGGATTTTTAATTTTAGAGCATTAACTGTTTCACAACAGGATTTGCCTTTAACGAAACTCTTCCTTTGTTCTTTATCAGTGTGCAGGGAAATGCCAAATCTTCCAAGATAAGCAACTCCCTAAGAAGTCCTTTTTGGATATAATTCTTATATGTGTGATGTACACATATCTTTGCTGTGGGAAAAGCAACGTCTCTGAAAGGGTTTTACATATTATTTTGACAAAATGTATTATTTTGGCAAGGTTTCATCCTGCTTCAATCTTCTAAAAGCTTGGTATTTATTCCAGGCCTATCCAAGCCATTTTGGTAGTCAAAGGAGAAAAGATACCTAAATGCCAAAGGTATGAAACTCCTTGGAAGTTGATACATTTGGTGTTTGGTTGATACATCTGGTGTTGCAGAGACTCTAGAGAGTTACCCTGAGAAATATAAAGGTAGGCTGGATGGACCACTTCAAACTTCCTTCTCTGGCAAGTGATTGAACTAGGGGGAAACACAGATAACAACCAGAATTTTTCAGAATCTCCTTTAATCACTAAGTTATTAACAAAATCAAGCTGCTCTTGTTAGTGGCAGGCAGCTGCTCACACCCTTCTGTGCTCACAGCCTTCACCAGCACACTTCGCACACTCACTCGGTTTCCTGCTGGTGCCCAGCAGAGATGACAGCCCCAGCTGTTTGCTTAGAAGCTCAGAGTTAAGTTATTCTGTAGCAGGTAGCAGAAAACAGCCTTAGTAATTCAAGATCACCTTTCAATCATGAAGATACCACTCATGAAAGATGGAAGCCTACACTTTTCTTTTGATACCTGCAGAGTATATGTGTACTACCATCTATGTATTATCAACACAAATGCCTGACCACTGCTAGATGTATGACAGCACCTTTCACAGTTAATATTATATAAAGAGCATGCAAGATTAATTAAAGAGCATTAATGATCCAGCAGATGTAGTCTATAGCAGCTGGCCCAAACTTATATTTTCCTTCAAAATCTGTGTAGCAGTTACAATGCTTTTACATAAGAGCACTTTGGGAGGATTATAGGGTGAGCGTAGGGTCCTAAGCACCAAGATTTTCCTTATGAATCTGATTCCCACTTGCTGATACAGGCACAAACAATGTACTTAAAACTGCTCTCTTTGGCATGATATTTAAGTTATTAGCAATTACTTGAGATTTCTTTCCTGTCACTGTCAAAGCTGGAATCCATGTCTAGTCTAGGTATCAACAGTGCAGACTGGCTTTCTTGTTTCAGGTTTCTGAAGCAAACTAATGTAATAATGGGAATAATAATCCAGAAGCAGGGTATAACTATTTCTTCAGTATAAATAAACCTATGCAAAAATTGCAGCATAAATTGGACAATTCTTCTTGGGCAATAAATTTTTCGCAGAGAGCTTAAGATTCTGATTTCTTCTTTGGCATGGTATTGTCTTTATACATTTTTAGGCTTTAATTTCTTTCATTTGATTTCTTTTTATTCAGTGCATTTTTGTTTTCTTTATATATGTTTTTTGCTTCTGTTTTCTTAGATGCTTGTGATGCCTGACTTAGAATACATTTAACTAATGTTGTACAACTTACCTAAGCTACATCTGAGTGATTCATATGGACTTTTGCAGCTGAGGCAAAGATGCGAAGAAATTAATTTCTAAGGTGCTATTCATATTTTCATAGAACAGTCATTTAGAAGGAGTCAAATGAATTATGTTTTTAGGATTAGGTATTTCTCCAGCACCGACTGCCTGGGTAACTTGGGGGAACCATCTCAGTGATCTAGCAAGTATAAGCCTAAAATTAGGTGAGATAGATCCAACCCTGAAAGTTTCCCAAACAAATTCTCTCAAGAAGTGCTGTTGATGCTGATGCACCTAAAATCCTTCCTGGTGATCAGAACCTTCCTTGATTGCTGCTGCCATCTTTATGCAGCCTGTGGCTGTTCTGGGCTGCTTTCTCTCTGCAAAAAAACTTAGCTTTGCTTCTTTGGCATTCTAGTTCAAACATTAACAGCAGTTCCAGTTAAAGGCAAGACACTGAAATGGTGGTTTATTCCACATCTACTGTGGTACTTGTCTCTTGCCAAAAAGGTTAAGATGTTAGTATTTTGTGCACTCACTGGAGCAAATGGCTGTGTGGAAGCCTGATTTTCTGTTCTTCAGTGCAATCCTCCCTTTTACCTTGCCAGAACATGCAATCTGGGCTGAGTGAACTACTCTGGCTTCTAATTCACTACGGTTTAGTGCCTTACATCAACCTATTCTAATGCCACTCTTTCACTCTTGGGCTATTGAGGCCCATTAAAATCTGATCCCATGCAGAGTCTAAAGGTTCATCAAAGCTCGATGTTTAACTCAATAACACAAAAATCTGATTGGAGTATTTTATATTCTTACTTTTTCTTGCTTTAAGAAACTAAAGAAGGATCTTTCAAAAGCTTTATTCTTCTTAGGAATGCAATGATCTGCAAAATTCTGTGGCATTATCTGATAACTTGTTCTTCCTGACTTAATTGAAGGTAGTTAAATGCGTCCGAGATAGCAATTTATTTTTGAAAATATATTTATGCAATTGCTTTCTGTGACTCCTCTCACCTTCATGAAGAAATTAATGATTGGGGTTTTTTCAGGCCTTATTTCACCTGCATTCTCAGTCCTGTATTTGAATTCTAAATTACTTCCACATTTTCATTGCTTTTTCTTCCATGCCAGCTGTCTTGGGGGTGACTTTATGATGTGTATCCCCTATTGCCGCTCTATGCCCAGACAGGATTCCTGTGCCTTTCTTTGTCTTTAAAACTGGGTGCGAGAGAAAGAAAAAAAAAAAGCCAGATGAACTTTTCAAAGCAGTTTGTGCTCCAGGTTTACTGCTACTGCTCTGTGTGCTTCTACAGTGACAAGAGAGGAGGAAGCACCCTTCCTTTTTTTTTTTTGGCTTTTTCTCAGGAGAGAGAGAGTTAAAATTCTTTGCTGTTTAGCTGGCTCGCTAGCTGAGGCAAGAACTTTCCTTGGACTGTTCTGCTCTGGTCTGGATAACCAGCACCGGGAGGCCCACACCACAGCCTGGAGGGGCCACACCCCAGCTCCACAGAGAGAACAACTGCAGCTACAGAAGGACTTTGAATTTTACCAGGTTCTCTCCACAGTGAGAGGTTTTATTATTTAGCATTATTCTGTTCCTGTGTGTTTGTTAAAAAAATAGGGGTTTTTTCTTTACTTTCCTCCGAGGAAATTTTTTTTTCCTGAACCTGGTGGGGGAGGGGTGGTTGTAACCTGCCTTCTATCGGAGGATATTTTCCTCCAAATTTGTCTCAAACCGGAACACCAGCTTTTCAAGATTCTGTCTTCTGGTTCTGCCCTTTCTGTGATTTTTTTCTCTACCATCACAGTTAGCGAGTTTTTTTGAGGTGCTTGTTAATGAAAAAGGACTGTGATGTACAAACAGTTAAGCTACCAACATGGATAGCAAACCTTTAAAATGGAGAGATAAGATCAGTGGACCAAGTCTTTGCATATTACATCTTGTGTAAACCAGGAAGCTAATTTTAAGCAGCCATTCAAACGCTTTGGCTATATACTGCCTCCTCAGGTCCTTGAAGCTGCCTAAGCATACTTTTCAAAAATCCATTATCCTTATTTTCTACGCACTATTAAACAAAATTACCAATTGTTATATATCTATGCATTATAAATACCTGCGGGATTATTTCTTCAGCACAATGAAATGAAAATACTTTAATTTGGGGAAAATACAGTAGCTCTGTGCTTTAAGCAGCTCCAAAAATATTAAGCCAGTTTATTGTACTCCAGAGGGACTATGTTCTGAGCTCACTAATGATCTTATTTTCCTTTAGTGAAAAATTAAAGTGGTAAGTATTAGTAAGCCTATTGCTGCTTTTGTTACTGCTTTATGTTTGTATGAGAATAATTCATTGGCTAAAGTACAATTAAAATCTTATCTTTAAAAATATGAGCATGATATATGGGATATGTACTTACAATGCTATAAAATTCTCTGCAGAATTATTTGACTTCTACTTTGTTTTACTTTAGAGTTGTGTTTCTCTGGTTTATAATCAATAAATATAGATTTTGAAATAAATAAGTAGAATGCTTTCAAGCCATATTTCACATTTTCTTATGTATAATTACTGGCAGTCTGTATTACAATTCCTATGAGCCCAAAGAATCACAGTAGTTCAGATGATGTCTCAAATCTGCTATGCTTCTGACAATGCTCTTCATAGACCCTCTGGTATCTGTATCGATACTAGCAAATTAAATGTGCCAAGTACCATTCTCTGGCACTGAAGCTGTTAGCAAGCAACAATTAAAAGTTTAGCCTTGAAATTTGTCGGGCGGATGGCAGAGGCACACTTCTTTCAAACAATCATGAATTCTTTTGAAGATCTGTTATGTGACCTGGACCAAAAATCTGCCAGGGTCTGGTAGATGGCTTTCTACTGACTTGTATAGAAACACGGAGACCTGGAATATTTTCTGATGTGGTATAGATTACATCTCTGAAGTTCAGCTGCAAGTATGTTGGGCTCCTTTCTGGCTTTCTCAAAGCCAGGAAATAATTCTACTCTAAATGTGTATGGTTTTTCCTGGCTTTGAGGAAGGGTTTGCATCAGTCTGTTTCTCTTTAACCTCCTGCTCAGGAGGAGTGCCACGTGGCTGTGCAACATGGATTTTGCTGGAGCTGAATCTGGTATTTCCAGAGATTTTTACGTATCTTTCCAGAACTCCTCTGACCCATCCTTTAACAGCTATAGGCTTCTGAGGAAGCTGTAGATGGCAGGATAGAATCTACTTGCAGAAATTTCTGCTATATGCAACTGTTGTACATACATTCAATACTGGTTTAGCAGGAGAAAGTGTGAGCTCAGATATATCACCTCACATAGTCACGCTAAGAAAGGCAGAAGCAGGCATTAAAAGCTCTAAAATAGGGATTTCAATTGAAAAATTGATATAATTCTAATCACACTGAGGTAAATATCACTGAAACATTGAGTCCAGACATCTTTAGCTGGTGGGGATTCCCAGTAGGCAGTGCAATCTACGTCTGTCAGTGTGAACATCTTGCAGTGCTGGGCTCAGTGCTGACACGGGCCATCCATGCATAGCAAGGGGGAAAAGCAAAAGTCAGAAAGGTTTTATTGAGGGTTAAAAGTTCCTGTGGGATTGGACCCCACTGCTGCCTAGGGGACAACTGCCCCTGCATTTGAGTGAATGTCTGATAAATAGTCCTGGAGGTTCCAGTGAAATGTAAACAGTTTACTCTTACATAGGCAGCTAACTACTTGTTATGAAACACAACAAATGGTGCTCTTAGGCTACCTGTTTTATTCCTTATGCCACCTCACTATTAGTGATAATGTGTTCTGCAAGTAGGGAAAGTGCTGAGGAAATCCTGTGGGAGTCACTCATATAACTGACATTGCAACTTTGCCATTTCAAGCACAGTCATTGATATGTCTGTCTAACAGCTGAAGTCAGCCTACTTCCTAAATGCCAGTGCACTACTAGTGGCATAAAAATATTTGTATTTTTGGATTCATCCATTGCAGCTAATGTTAAGCAGCAGTTTCTCCTGGAAGACCAGCTGTAGAGCAAGTATCTAGTCTGAAACTACCCTAACTCCAAGTAGCCCTAGAAGAATGATTCTGAATAGGTGCTCTGGGGACTCCTTCTCTCTAACAAGTCCCGTTCCTGTGACAGATTAAAAGCTCTTTTCTGGTAATGTCAGTCCAATCTTTTAAACACAAAATCTGAAATATATATTTTTTGAATATATTATACACATATATGTACACACATACATATTTAAAATATATTTGAGATATAATCTTGAAATATATTATGTATTTCAAATTCAGTGAATAAATTGAATATATTCCAAATATATATATATATATACACACCTATATATAGTTACATTTTTAAATGTATTGTATTTATTTATTCAGCTTTTTGTTTAAGAGGTGTGTATTTCTTAAACAGCTACAGCAGCTGGTCTCTTGAGAAGAGAAATGCTATGCTATTTATAGAAAAGTATTAAACAGCAACTCCTTTCATTTAATGCCCTTGGCTAATTTTTGCAAGCATCTCTGTTTTCAGTAATGGGATTTTCTTTAAAAGAGCAGTGTCAAAGCAGAAAATTTTCAAACCATAGAATTCACAGCTGAACAGTCAAACCTGCAGCAGCAACTCAGAAATACGGGTGTAAGGAGAGTCCTATCTGCCGCTAGTTCTCTAAAAATAAAGTACACAAGAAATAGCTATGAACACTTATTTTAAGCAATAGAAATACACAAAAGCGGCAAATATGCAGAAAGAAATAGGAAAACTGCTCTTTAAAAAGAACGCTTTGTTCTTAATGAGGGATTTGTAATCTTTCTGCCTCTAAATCTGAGACCAGATGTTTCTTCTCCTGTTATTCCTGCTTACTCTCTTCTCCCACACTAGTCTCTGTGCTTTGCCCCTTCCTTTCCTTGCCTGCAGACCACTGTCATTGCCATCTCGCTCTCTGCCTACCTTACGCTTCTGCTCACATCACTGTTGAATGTCAAGCTGCCACATTAAATTCAGATTGGTAGCATGAATTTTTTATTAAATGCTTTTATAGATTAGCGATAAGTTTCCTTTGAAGTTTTTTATGTATCTTATTTTTCGTAATTGTTGCAATATAATAAGACAAATACGACAACTGAAGAGGATTAAATGAAATTTTGGATCACACTTGTAAGACTGACATTCTCGTGTTCCATAAAAGAAAGTTTGATAGGTGGTTTGATCATCCTTTTAGAAGCAAGTCTGATTTTCTTCTATACATCTGTAATACTTAAATGCCATATTGTATACCTGCCGATATTTCTTATTTTTGATGACAGTTTTTAGAGATAAATAGATAACTTTGTGTCTCATTACTTACTGAAGTCCTTTTTTTCATCTTGGCGAGAAGCATAGGCAAAATGACTACAGCACCTCAGCTGAAGCAAGGATTAATCAGATCTGTCACTGTTTTGTGAAGGGGTAGAAATGAGAAAAAGTGAAGTCTGAATAAGAAATCCTAAACAAAAAATCAGGTTGCATAACAACCTTGTACTAAAAAAGCATTCATATAAATTTCTTCTTTGAGCAGAAGAACATCTCATGTTTCAAAAATCTGTGGGGGACAGGTCGCTTCACCTGCTGCATTTGGTACCAAGTTCATGATAAGGAATGAGACAGTCAGAGAGAGCTTCTCCTTATCCACATAATTAATTCAGGGCAGAATGAATTGCAAGGAATTACTTACCTGACCTTCCTTTTTCAAGATCACAGCAGTTTTCCTCAGCTTTTCACAAGCTTGCTGGCCTGACCAGTTAAACTATGCCAAAGCACTTTTTGTTTCCTACTGAAATAATAGTTCCCAAATATGTCAGTGACTGCAATAATAGTTAAATATAGTTGCACGCTCTGGAATTATTTAATTCATAAAACAAGGTTACATATGGTCCCATTTAACTTCAGACTTGAAAAAGAATTTGATTCTTAAACCTTATGAAATTTCTCTTCTCTGGTGGACTGTGATCAACACCCAACAACGAATTTAATACAAAAATGTTTAAAATTGTAGAATATCAATTAAAAATTGCACAATTTGTTAACAATTGTTTTTCCAGCACCTCTTGTTATGAGTCTCAGAGGTTACATATGAAAATGTATCTGAAACGATAGAGTAAGAGTGAAAAACATAATCGAAGTTGCATTGAGTCTATAGAGACAATTGCTTCAATGTAAGCATCTATGGTACGATAGTGTCTATTGCTGCCATTTTTCCAATGATCACTCAATATAATAATTTGTTTCCAGGTTTATATACATTTTTAATAGATTAATTTTTATCTTTATGTGTTTTCTTGAGTACTGCAAAGATAAGATGATGGAGGGCTGCAAAAACCCAATAATAGCAAAGGAAATAAAAGGCCTGGGGAAATGAAGGCTTGACCTTGTCTCTTCTTTTCAGCTTCCTTGAAGTGCTCAGTGAATCCCCTGCCTTGACCTGCTCTGCTGCTGTAAGGACGGCAGCAGTAAAGCCGGGCTGAAAAGATCTGGGGTGGAGAGGTCACTCATTTCTGGAGTGTGAAACTGCTGTCTCACGGCCTATTCACACCACTCATTCCCAAGAGCACACAGGAAGGAGTTGTGTCCGTTTTCTTCTCCAATGAGAGCAGAGCAGCTGAGAGGTGAGAAGACATATTGCTGCCAGCTGAGCCTCACTGTGGTCTGCCACAAATTGATTCATTAGCTGGGATCCGTGGGTCTTGAATGATTGGTAGTATAACAACTGCACTGCAACCTCTCAAAAGGTGCTAAAATAATCCTTTGAGCAAAATCGTTGTTCTTACTTTGAGATCTAAGTTCTTCCTCACATAGAGGTACGTGGAGCCTGGCTAACATAAGAAAATTTTCTGCTGTTGTTTTCATGACTCCACTTTACTATAGGAAGTACCTAAAATGCAGTGTTGTAGTGATTCAAATATCTGGGAAACTCTCATTTGGAACATCAGGAGACCATGAAGAATAAAATAAAATAAGCAAAGACATAGTATAAGTGAGGAAAATTGGCTGTTAAAGGTCATGCACTGAAAGAGATTATCACTGAAAGAGGATTTTTTTCATAATATTTTCTTTTCTTTTATATATTTGGTGCCTGCTGACCTTGCTAGTGTACCTATGCAAATGTATATGTCCATGTCAAGAATGTTCAAAACTAGCTGAGCATTTATTCACCAATGCAGCTGCCAGAATAAACAGATAATAATTCTACCAAAAGCAGTAATTTCAGCAAGACATTTAACTGTCTAGCAATCTTATCTATTTGGGTTTCAATATAAGAGTAAAATAAGTTACATTTATAAAGTATAACTTCTCATTAATTGATGGAATCATCTTAGTTTAGGAAGGAAAAAACTTCAGAAATCACATCCCTGCAGAACCGAAATCTGTGAGCCAAATATGCCTGGGACCACATTGAAAATAGGACTAATTATTTTTTCTTTTCTTTTCCCGTATGTTGTTCAGGTTTTCATAAAATAGAATTAAACATTTCTGAGTCTTTGATGAGAGCAAACATATAGCTGAAATTTAGGGTACTCCTATATTTGTCTCAGTGGTATGCTAATTCTGAAAACAAATTGTGACAGACTCACTGCCAGTATTGCTTATGTATATTAGTTCGATTTAGTCAAAAATGCGTAATTACTAAATGTTGAGAATCATTTAAAAGCATAATTCAAGTTGATGAAATGGAACATACAAATCTGTTTTAAATGGCTATCGTTTAATATTGAATTATTTTGTCTAAGCATGATGGGATCACAATCTGTGTTTTAGTTGGGTAGAATAGTTTCAGAATGTTTGAAATTTCTTAGGTCATCATATCCAGGGAGTGGTTGTGAACAGTGAAAGGGAAGAAAAAATGCTAGAAGTGTGTCACAGAGCACTTGCTGCAGATTATTACAGGAAGCAAGGGCAGAGGACATTAAAAGGACAGCCACATCACAATAATAATGAAAAGGAACAAATTAACAATGGAATAAATAAAAGAAACCATATTACTGCCATAACTGAAGGACAGTTAGACATCAATGATCTGATGTGTTATAATGCCACAACGATGGCCAATATTTTTTCGAAGTTCAAAGTTAACCAGGAGGTACAACTTTAAAGGAAATCAAACATCACTAGTTCCACTGTTCATGGAAATATATATTTTTATTATAAGGAAAATTAAGAGAAACAACTGGTTTTATTGGATCCAGGGGCTACAATTTTAGGGTATGGATCTGCAGCACTGAAGTAAAATTCCCGTGGTTCAGGCTTTCTCTGGCTACATTCTTTAGCTGTATTCTCTAGACACAGCCTTTGATCTGTACATGTAGGTCAAATGTCCATGCAAAATACTTGATATCCTACCTCAGATCTGGTCAGCAGCAGATATTTAGGGAAAGAGTATAAGAACTATGGGATATCTAGAACTCAATAAAACTTCCTGTCTTTGAACAAGTTGTGTTTTAGTGAATTTGCAATCCAAAGGTTTCTCTGGCCCATCAGCCTTCAGAGATGTGACTGAATCCCACCTTCTATGAGTGTCCCATCTCCTTATCAGCATATATACTTTTGGGTGAGATCCTGTGAATGAGTTCTGCAGTTTAGTCATGCACTATTTGAAAAAAAGACACGAGTAAGGAAACCTAATGCAAATCATACAAAAAGCAGCCGTAATTAATTAATTAAAAAAGAAGAAAATATAAATATTTGAAGCACTGAATACTTTTGCACAAGAGCCTGGAAAATGCTTCAGTGACTTAATTTGCACAGCAGTTGCCAGTGCAGCCTCCCCAGATAACTAAAATTTTATTCACCATGAAACTTGCATTCACGTACACCCGAAAAATATGTGTATAAATTAAGTTGCTGATGATTTGATGGATAAGCTTGTATTAACTATTGATGATATTTGCAAGACAGTAAGAGAATGAATGTAAATTGTATTATAGGAAGGGGAAATGCAAAATACGGCTACTGTTCCTTTTCATTCAACCAAGTTAAATTTCTGTACAGTTCAATTATAACTTGTCTAGGCATGGCATTAAATCTTCTGCGTTCTGCAACATACCCCCAAAATGAGTGACATTTCCACACCATTAGATTTCATTTAAAATAGAATTTCAGAAGCCGAGAATCTGCACTAGATCTATACAAATATCATTCGTCGTTATAGAGTAAAGGAGTATTTATAGTGAGGTCTTTAAAATATGTTATTTAAAATAATAGAAATAACTTCTACTGTACTTTTACTACTGACAACTTTACCACATTAAGTACCAAGGCAAGGCCCTTACAAAGCTATAACACATTTTGTCATAACATTCATGTGTTTTCTGGAGTTGTCAGCTTTTAGGAAAGCTGACTGAATCACATCCCAAACTTATTCATGGTGAAGAAATAGGACAGGGAGTAGTTCACAAAATCATTGGATAATTTAGTTTGTAAGGACCTCTGGATATCATCTAGTAAAACCTCCTGCTTGAAGAGAGGTCAGTTAGACCAGGTTGGTCAGGGCCTCATCCTGCTAAGCTTTGGTTTTCCCCAAAGCTGGACATCCCACAAGACTTCTGGACCATCTGTGACAGTGCTTAACCACACTGGGGGTGGAAAGTGGAAATAGGTCTAGTCAAAATTTCCCTTGTTGCAGCTTGTGTCCATTGCCCTCTGTCACACTGCTACAAACTTCAGAGAAATACCTGCCTGTTTTGCTCTGTATTCTCCCATTAGATAGAGGAAGACCAAAATAAGATACCACTGATTGTGCAGATATTTATTTATAGTTTATTTGCAAGAACTGCAACTGTTTTAAAGTTTTTTTATTTTATATTTGTAATGTAGCTTCTTGGTCTTTGTCAGCCTGAAATACTATGACCTTTACAGTTCAGAAATCACTCTGTCTATAAATGAAGAAAGCAAAATAGTCTTTCAGATTCATTCTCAATGACTAAGGATTCTGCAGTAGAAACCCCAGAACAGTACTTTTTCTGGTTAGCCAACTTGCATCCAACAAGACAAAAAGTAAAAAGATGGCAGCTCTGGAAAGCTACATTTAGAAAAAAAAAAAAAGTAGACTGGAGGATAAGAAAGAAATATGGGAGCTCTACATACCACTTAACAATTAAAAAGAGCCGTGTCCCCTCACCAAACAGCCATTAGTCAGTCAGCCAGAGCAGGCATTTCTCCTCTTGATACCCCTTAGGTGGAAATTTCTAATAATGCTTTTTGAAGATAGATATATATATATCTATCTAAGGACCTTGTTTATATATGATAACCTTGTATATATAGAATACTATTGCTAAGTTATAGTGTACTCATAATAATTGTTAGCAAAACATTTCTCTATATGAAAAAGCATCCTTATAGCATGATTAAACAAATATTATATTCATTATAAACCAAGTTTTACACATCCATGGATTAGCAGGAATTCTTATTAAAAATAAGAAACCAAACAAACATAAATAGGCAAAAAAATATATGCACATTGTACTATGAAAATAATATGATATTTGAAACCATGTTAGAAGCACACAGGCAGACTGTACCATATGTCTTGTCCTTTGTCACATATACTCAGTAGTAATTTAGCACAGAAGACATCCTCTGCTCAGAAGAGAAGTGCTACAGCTTTGCAGCCTGTGCATCTCTGTCTACTTGAGCCTATTGCCAGTGTCAGAACATTCAATGATTTAGCAGTTATAGATACAGCCCAGGGAATCAAGGCTGTCAGGGTGTATAAATGAAATAACTCATATTTAATGTCCACCAAAGATGGACTAAAATCTCAACCCTGCAATGCACTAAAAAAAATTTTTAAATTATATTAAATTTCCATTACCACCACCTTGCTGGTAACAGGTACACTTTGGGTGGATGCATGATTCATGAAAATGAGTAATTAATTATAAAGGACTGTCTCAAGATGCACTTAGCAGATGTCACCACAATTATTTAAGTGCTACTTCGAACTGAGTAACATCAGCAGTCTAATTATCCCATGGAAAAAACTTTCTATGTTGAACTAAGTACCATATATAGAACTTTGCAGAGGCTGGATGCTGGGTTGTAAGTATATTCTTCCACTAACCTTTAGACAGATCCTTGCATAATGCACCTACATGCTACACATACTGCTAAGAAACCTGCATCTTGGAAATGTTTTTCAGGAGCAGAGAGAAGAAGGAAAGGTACTCAAAATTCACTCATTCTGAGTACTTGAAAAATATTGTGGCACTTCAATATAGTATTTTTACTGCCTTAATACAAGAACTTGATGAAACAAACAAATGTTGCCTACTAAATTTAGTGCCTATGGGATTTGCACTGATCAGACATCATGTCACTGTTCTGTACTGGGGTGGAGGTGAGGGAGGAAGGGGGAGAGAGAGAGAAACAGAGACAGAGAGAGCATGCCGGTGCAGGGTTCCTAATGATTCTCAGTAACAAAGGCCCAATAACAAAAGCTAATAAGTTAAATGCTTTACTGAGACAGAATAAGAAGAGGAATACAAAAAGCAAGTCAATCTTATGCCACTTTAGATGCTGGGCATCTATGTTTGTGCAGCATCAGACGGACCCCAGGTGGATTTTCCCATGTCACACTGCAGACCCTGTCCTTGGGGGGAGGTTCCTCCCTTTTGGTCATTTGAGCTATTATATAATTTTCTTAGAAAAAAACAACTATTCATAAAAGATGTTCACAGGAGAACTTCCTGCTGCACTTTTAGATAAAGGCAAGACTATGGAGGTGGCATAATTGCTGGTACCAAGTGGGAGCTGCCCCACTGTTATAAGGGTCATCTGTTATAAGGAGAAAGTTGAGGTTGTCATGAAGCCATGGGATTTGTGCAGCTCAACACAACATGAAGGTGCTAGAGATTTACTCTGTGTGGATCACTAAATCAGCAGTGTTATACAATCGTTTTCTGGTCAGGATCACTGCAATCACCCAATGGACTTTTATTTTGTGCAATAACACAAGAGGGGAACCCTGGAACCGTGGTCTGACACTGCCTGTGATACAATGGTGATTATTCCCTGCTGAATCACCAAAAGATCGGTTTAGACTTTTTGGATTGTGGAGCACATGGATGGAGGCTAAACAACTGTCCCCATTATGATGTTAAGTGCTTTGTCTCCTTATGTATGTCGTGTCATTGACACATTGTCATGTGCTATGGAAGTGTACACGTGGAATTAAACCTTTTGTTGGGGCTGAACACCTTGCATAATAAGCCTAACTTTTTTACCAAGTAACTACTAAATAAGATCCAGAATATCCCAGTGTATTGAATATTCAAGCAAACATCAAGTCTATTAATGAATGCCCAAGAAATAGTGAGAAAATGCACCTTGTTGAATAGTTCACCATTAACATTGTGATGAAAATTGATACACAGTGGAAGTTAAATATTCATATATGTAAAAGAAATTCAACTATAAATTTTAGGTCAAAAATGCAGCTTGTACAATACATTCCTGAAGCACAATTGGTGGAGCAATATTGAACAATTCAAGTGCACTTATTATGAGACAACTAAAGATACCTGCTGATATAAGGCTTTGTGAATTTCTGAAAAATTTGCATTCCTTAATGCAGAAAAAGCCAAATGTATAATTGTCTGTACTGATTCAAGTTAAAAAATGCCCTGTGTGTGTCAAGAACAGAATATCTATAAAAGCATAAGCAGTTGCAAACTCTAATCCTACCACAAAGTTTTACACAGCAATGTGCAAGGTTTGTGCCTTTGCTGTGAAAATTTTCCTAAAGAAATGAAAAGGAGTTTCTTGAAAATTTTTGAAATTTTCATTTTCCTTTGAAAAAGGAGTGCTCTTTCTATCAGATTTCTGCAAACACACCTAATTTCATGCTGGATTTGTGTCGGTCTCTGATGGAAGACATGAATGTAGTCTCAGTCAGTCAAGATGTCTGTGTGTATACAGGATGTTGGTAATTACCTTAGTGTTTTGCTGAATTGAGGTCACATAACAGCAAACCAATAAGGGCCCAACGTTTGGCAGGTCTTAACTAGGAACCCTTTAAGAGCTGATTTGCAGTTGCAGCTGACAGAAACAGGTTAGAAATTGAAAAATCATTAGTGAAAGCTTAACATTTTTAAAAATAAAATTGAACAAAATCCCTAAGGCAGATAACTGTGGAAACAAGGAAAGTTGAAGACATGATTCTGTTTCATCACTAAGGACAGCAATAAAACTGTAAGCCTTATGCTGGTATGGCATAGCATAATATATTAAAAAGAATTCTAATGTCTTTTTCTCTTTCATCTTTTTTTCATGTTTTCAAAGATAAGCACTGTATGAGATTAATATTAGAATGACAGGGACACTGAATTGGAAATTCATCAGGGGTTTGAAATACCACATTTCAGAATTTACTGACGGGATGAGGAAAATAAAACAGGAAATGGCAAATTCGATGCAGTAGAGTGGTGACCTGCTGATATAGCACTCTTTAGGTTGAAATAATAGGCAAATCTAAGTAGAAGTTAATAATAAAAAAAAAAAGAAGGGCCTCCTGAAGGACTTTAAAAATCATTTATATTATTTACTTGTATGTCTGGAAATATATATATTCCTAGAATAATTGGAACAGTGATAATAATTCAAAGTAATTGAAGAAAACCTTTCAAAGAAATGAGAAATTTAGATTGCCTTGGAATAGACAAGTTTGGCTTTTTCCATAGGTTGCAGTAGTTTGGTTTTTTTTATAGTTTCTTTAACAGTTTTCATAGGAAAAGGCTATTTTAGAAGCTTTCTAGAAATAAGGAATAATAACCAAGAACAGTGGAAGAAAAATTAATGGTGGGGCCAGAGAAAGGAACATATTCCTTACTGTATGCAACAGCTCTGGAAACCAGCTGAAATAATAAGAACCATGCTCTGCTATGTGTTTTTCATTCTAATGCCCGTCAGAAGACAAACAGAAGCAGTGAAGGTAACTCAGCTTAGCTTACAAGAGCCTCAGCTCCTGCTCATCATCATCATCAATAATTTATGGCATTCTGCTTGCCCTTCCTGCTGACTTACACTGTCTGTAATATAGAAGTGTAAAAATATGCTCACATATATTCAAGAACTTTATTATTGCAGTTCTGCATGAGCAATAGTTTGTAACCAGAGCTTTGTAGGCTCTTAGGTAGAAATTCTCTGAAGATGTGAAAAGGCAAAAAGAAAAATCACAAATGAAATGAAAATATCTAATAGAAGCTGAAGATATATGTATTCCATGAATGTGTTCTGAATTTATATATCCATACATATTTGTGCATATATACATGCTTAACAGTTTTGATAGTGTTTGAATAGACAAATGTAATACTGAGGGGAACACCATTGAATTACCATATGCTGCAATCCTTCAAGTATCCTTAGTGTTCCTGGTTGAATTATTCTTTGGAAACCAGTTCTTGGCTGTATTTAAGTCTGCTTTTTTTGTTCCTGTTTATAAAGATTATGCAAAACTACCCTCTCTTTCTGGCTGATGTATTCATTATTCAGACAGACAAAATGAATGACTTCTCAAAAATTTTACAGGTATGTATTCTTTACAAACTATTTATATTGACTTCTCAGTGAGTGTGATATGTCTCATAAATCAAATAGTATATTGTTTCTTTAGTTAAATGACTGAAGCTTTTTAAAAAATAACGAATAATAAATGGCAAGAAGTGAAGGAAAACAAAACATAGCTAGAGCATATTTTTGACACACTCTTGTTTATGCTTAATTTTGTAATGCTTTAAGGATTTATGAATATTTTAATGAATAAATAAATAGTCATAAATAACAACTAATATGAGCTAGCATATAACAGTAGGATATTTCTTATGTATAATAAGTGAATTAGTTCATCCTGCATTTGACCAATCCAATTTACACACAGAGAATGAAACTTAAATATCCCAAACCTTTAGGCAAAAACTGTTAAAACTGTTGTGACTGTGGCATCCGAGGAAAGTTTAACATGATGAACAGAGACTACTTTTTGTATTGCAGATATTTCTGCTGTAATTTTTAACTTCTTAAAACTCCACATTCAAAATTTATAGCACAAGAAGTCTTTCCTAAGATGTCTTTAACTGGTACTTTGGATCCATTAAAAAGTTGACGCAGTGGTATCTTTGCCATGTTTGGTGTTTGTTGTGTTTTGGGGTTGGATTTTGATGTTGGGTTTGAGTTTTGGTTTGGGTTGGGTTTTTTTTTATTGCCTTTTTTTCATATTCAAATATGAATTCCTGGACTATGTAGGATGATAATTCAGAGCTATTCTTGAATTGCTGGATCAAAAAATAGCACTGCTTCCAAAAATGAAAATAATGTAACTAAGAAGGAAAAGTGTATGTCTGTAAAATGCAGTTCAAAGATTGAGTTCTTCATGGACCAGCCCCTCACAACATCAGAGATCACTTCTCTTTCCATCAGCTCTATTTGTTGGCACAGCTGGAGAGGTCAGCCAGTCCTGGGAGGCTCATGATCTTCTGAGAACAGAGCTTTCATTTTGGCCAAGAATTGATGGCCACTGATGCAGCAGAAAAGCATCACTTAAATTTTAACATGTCCTATAATAAAATCAACGTTTATTTCTTTTCCTTATTGTCTCTTTGTAACTTCCTGTCATGACCATCCAGCTATGTCTCCTTCAGAAGAGAGACAAGAAGAGAAATTCAGCTAGGTATGTTACTCTGTTTAAATACTTGGGAAGCACATAATTACTGAGATGATAACAGCTACATGAACACTTACACATACAAATAGGTGATATTTAAAAAATTTAAAAATTATATATGATTTTTTTTCTATTTAACAATAACGCTGCTGTTCCTCCCCCTGAGAGTTACAGATTGAAAGAGTTGGGTTCAAATCCTGAATCCAGGGTAGCAGAGCTTTTCGACCTCAGAATAAAATATTAATGTAAGGTTTTAAACTACAAGCTGTCTGCTAAGTAGACATGAAACTGCTCAGAAAAATACTAAAAGGAGAATCAGGGACACAAAAATACACTTATCATTGAATTGCAGAGTGCTTTTCAGCTAATACTAAATTGTTCTGCAAATATATTTACAGGAGACTGAAGATAAAGTGAAAATTGCTCCACTGAAATTGTAGCTGAAAAGAGATAGAAAGGATAAAAGAACACCAGATTTGCTGAACTGATGCTTTATTTATGTCTTTTCAGAGGAAAATGAGAATGGAGCACAAACAGAGACAGGAATCATATTTCTTGATATAGCCAAGAACAGACGTATTAGACACAGTGTGGATAATAATAGAAATAGTGTTAGATATAAGACAGATGACTTTGCAATTGGCAGATTTTTGGGTTTCTTTTTATACACACATTATATTTTACTTGTCACTGTCCTTCAAAACCTTCACTAATTAAAATTTGATGAATATTTACAGCTGAAATAATGATAAAAATTTTATAAGCAGAGGATTAACAAGGATTACATAGATGAGATCCTAATGAAATTTTAAAAAAATATGAACAACAAAATTCCAGTTTTGTTATTTGATAACAGTCGCATACAAATTTTATTTGCCAGGATCAGAGTAAAATGCATATGCATAAAGACATTTCAACACAATGCAGTGCAATCCTGGAGCCTTTGAACAAATGATTTGTTGAATTTGAACTGCATCTCATTTTGTGTGCAATGCTACTCTTAACTTATTCTTCCAAAAGATAGTAAGCCCATGGTTTTGCTGTAAGCTTAGAGAATAAACATGTAAAATTGAACAGGCAACATTATCTTCCTACTTACCAGATAAATTAAGAAAACAGAGATTAGCTCCTGTAAAAGGAGTACATAAGATACAGAAAATAATCAATATATAATTTTTTAAATGTCTTTTCTCACCATCTTTTCCCACTTTTTTTTGGTTGGTTGGTTGGTTGGTTGGTTGGCTGTGGGATTTTAAAATTTTTTTCTCTGCTAAAATGAAGCATGAAAAATGTACTCTTGGTTGAGGAATAGTGTCCTGAAATTCAATCTAAGCTTGCCAAAGGAAAATTACTAGAAGTACGAAGCAAAAGATGGTTTGATGGTTTCAACTGCCTCATTTTCAGAGAAAAATTTAGGAAAAGGTATGTTATTTAGATGCAAACCAGAGCATCTTGCACAGTATAATCAGACATGTCTTGTATTATGCTTACTGATAAAACAGCCTTTGATTTGTTTCTGTTGCAGTATAGCACCACTGATGGTATAGATAGTGAACTGTAAAGATAATTAAAAATATCAAACAGATATATAGAGGTTGAAGAAATATTTGCCAGAGTTGAACTTCATACTTTTTTATATGTAGCTGAATCTGTAAGCTTCTTACATCTATCTTTAGTAATGTCAAGCATAGGTCCATGTGCTTTGTTAAAACAGGTTTGAGACACTATTTTTTCTGTCATTACAGTGCACCTGTTACAGCAGCTCCAGTATTAAAGGGATATCCCATAGACAAGAGGGGGGAAGGTGAGGGAAGTTAGAGCAATGGCATTTGTTTTCTGAGTCACCACTACATGTGATAGAGTCCTGCTTTCCTGGGCTTGGCTGAACACCTGCCCACCCATGGGAAAGCAGCATATGAATTCCTTGTTTTGCTTTGCATGCACACACAGCTTTGGCTTCACTTATTGCATTGTCTTTATCTTGACCCACGAGTTTTGCCACATTTGCCTTTCTGATGCACTTCCCTCTCCCACTATGGTGAGGAGAGAGCAGATGTGTGGGGCTGAGTTACCAGCTCAGGTTAATGCACAACACCCCAGAAAAATTATTTTCATAGCATCCATTCACACAGGGGTTAGAGATTCCTAAAGCAGAGATGCTGAACTCTAAGTTTTGGGGTTTTTTTTTTCATGAATTTGTCCAATAATATGCATGTTTCAAGGCCACGGGTTTTTGATGTTGATGCCTGGGTAAAGTCTGTATCTGGTCCCTGTCATGACTTCCTGGACTCTGAGAGGAGCAGAGCACTTGGAATCATGGCTTTACCCCTGTGCTGGGATTTGTGTCTTTCTGGTGGTCATGTTGGAGTAGTGACATCTGTGGGGATGCTGTGTGGTCCTGCTGCATGGTAGCTCAAAGGGAGGGGTCACTGTAAGTGATGCATATTGATTAGTTGCAGTGCTAGTAGGGCTTGTTGGACAGCAACAGGAATTGGAAGGGCAATGTAAAACAGATGCACTTACACCTTTCTGGGATTAAAAAGCCTAGAGTGTGGACAGGAGTATTGACAGTTGAAGTTTTTATAATGTTCTGTTGCTGTAGAATAGCTGAGACAAATGTTATAAAATTTTATGACAAAAACCAATTTGTTTCATGCTCAAAGACTTTATGAAGTATTTATGAAAATACAATATGTAGTGAAACATGACTAATCATACAAATTTCAAAGACAAAAAATACAGAAAAACTTTCAATAATGATGAAAACCCCTGAAGATCAGGTATAATGAGCACTTCAGATTCTGGATAGTTGTCCAGGCTATCTAAATTCTTAAAGTATAAGACCTTGCTGAATAGATGGTAAAAAAATTTTCCATGACTTCTCATTTCATGTTTGCATAAGCAACATAATAAACTAGAAATAATCATGGGGGTTTTGTTTTAATTTTTTTTCTTGAAAACTGATAGAATAGAAAAGACAAATCCAAGGTTTAAAATAGTAAATAGATTTGCACTTGGATACTGACATATGCAGAGCAATAAAGTGAACTTAGAGTACCCAGGATACCATTACAGTTTAGCAGCAGTCACCAGCTTATAATATTAAGGTTATGGCTGAACAAGGTGTAAAGGTATTTCCTCTGCAGACTACTTGAATTTTATGATGACAGCTATGGGGTTTTTTGTAGATAGAAAATGAAACTCAAAGAGCTATGTCATTTTAGGTGTGACTGCATGGTGAAAGCTTTTAGTAAATATTTACTTTCCAAATTACATGCTTTATTTACCTGTGAAAGAGAGTCTCAGTAATTTAAACATGTATCTCCTAGTCTTTTTTTTTCAAGTTGGTTTTAGTGCAAAGGAGGAAGATATCTTTAAGAATAAAGATCAAACTTTGTTATAAGTTAAGCACCCAGATTTAGGTGCAGGGTTATGGAATTCTAGTAGCTCTTCTTTTGACTTACTGTGGCACTTTGAGAAAACACCTCATTTATTCATTTTCCATTCTGCTGCCAGCTTTTCGTTTGTGTTGGATTTAACTGGGATCATGAAGATTTTCACCCCACTTTTCCCAAAAATCCATTAATTCTTTCTGCAGCTCTCCAGTGTTCAGTATTTCATATTCTCTCTGGCTCCTAAAACCTGTGAGGAGCCAGGGAAACCCTTCACCCATGTGTAGAGAACATTTAACAAGTGTGGAAATTTAGAAATTGTATTGAAAATAATTCTCTAGAATTTAATCTCAAATATCTTCTTACAGTTTTGAAGAGAAAAATTCCATTTAAATGCGTAGTCTAGATTGTTCTGAAAATGTATTAGATGTGCTATATGACCTTTAAAATTTATTTTAATTAGAAGTATTACGACTTCTTATGAATTATATTTTCCAGTGATACAGCTGTAGTATAACATGGCTGATACATTGCTGGATGATTAATTTTTTGTTACTATCTTTAAAGAAAAATGTAAAACAAGCCTAATGGAAAAAAACCCCGATTATTCACATTTGGGAGCTTTTAAAGGAATTTAGATTCTATGAATGATTTCAAGCCACATAGTGACTACATTAAAATATTTTAATTCTGAACTTCATTGCCAGAAAAGGTGCTAATTTCATTTGATACAAGAGATGAACTACCCTTGCATGATAATACACTACAACAACTTTCATGACATACCACATAAACAGGAATATATTTTTATCTAAAATGATTAAACCAATTTAATTATTTTAAATCAGGCCTTGATTGAATTACTAATATTCTTTTCTTTTTATAATAGTGTTTCTTCTGAGTGAGAAAAGTCTAAGGGTGTTCAGCTCTGTTTCTGTTTTCTTCCAAGAAAAACAAGCTTGAAGAAGAAAAAGGAATGCCAAAACATATTTAAAGCAAAGTTAATGCTCCATCTGCAGAATCCCTGTCTTTCGTTAATAGCCAAATATTATGCTATATCTGCAGAGAATAAATCACACAGCTGCTCAGTTCTGGACAGTAATCTTTCCTGACAGTACAACATGAATGAACTTTCAGAGAAAGATAGGAAGATTCTTACTTTTAACTTTCAAAACCAATAGTGTGTTACACTCTCAAAAATATATTCTTATCGTGCAGAAACAAGGGCATGCTACAGTTTTAGCACTGTTTTTTTAGAATTTTCATAATAAATAGATAATATGTACTAATATTGCTTGCACATCACATAGAGTAATATTGCAAATGTGAGCAAAATGGATAAAAATGTATAAATGTTTTCTATTCAGTGCAAATGTAATTTTATTTTATGAATGTTAGGAATGTCCACTGTCCACTGTCATTTCAAATCCATTAGTATTATATCTTCAATAGAATAATGAAGGTAAAAGTTAATGAAGACGTGCAGGAAGATATCTCTGTGGACTTATTATGACAGGGTGCATGACATTTCTTTTCATCACTTTTTTAAAGAAAAAAGAATCAGCTGCTATTGAAAAAGGTAGTGCAGACATCAAAATTAAAGTAATTGTTGCTGTGAGAATTTAAAAGGATTTTTTTCTGAAGACAGGATTAAAAACTGTCTGTAATGACCCAATCTTAGCTGTTATTTTATTTTGATTGGTTTTTGGGCTATGTTGAAAGATGAACAATTTCTTCAATTTCAATTCTGTTAATAAGCAGAAATATTTTAAGTCTCACCCTGCACAAACAACTGAACACAAACTAAGTAGTTGTAGCATCTTTCTCATCACTCCCACAAGGATTGCAGTTGGTGCCTGCAGTGAATATGAGACTAATGGGAGATCTTCTACCAGACAGACAGTGCAATATTTCAGTATTTGAAATACCTGTTCTGTGTGAGGGGTAGAGCTTTGGGGCCTGTGGAGGCAATCTTACCTCTGGCCCCTTTTCTGATCCATGCGTACCTTATTTGTTATGGCTTATGATACTGTGAAGTTGGTGACAAAAAGAAACCAGATTTAAGTATATGCTGCTTAATTTCAGCATGTCAATTAACATTTTTCAACTATCTATAGAATCTAAACAGAACCAAGGATCACTTTAGACAGAAATGACATCCTCAATACTTGAGCTTCTCTTGCTGCACATTATTAGATGTTTCATATCTCAGTGTAATTATCTCCACCTGAGAGGGAAAACCTTCACTGCATCATACAGGCATGCTATAAAGAACATGTAAGGGATAGAAAGGAAGAGCAGTTGATTGATGAAAAGAAGTATTGCGTGGGATAAGCAGTATATACAAGCACTAATAGTGCTGTAAGACTACCGAATATTGATTTATATTGCTCCTGTTTGCAGAGGTGCTATGTCAGATCTTACTATCCTTAGGAAAGTGAGGAATGTGTAATAGATACCATAAGCAAGAAAATATTTCCTTGCTTTTGTTAACCAAAAAATCTAGGAGTTAGGGAAGTATACTTCTTTGTAAACCATGAAGGCAGGTGGATTAAAACTTTGTCAGAGTAAGTAGCCTGCAGTTGCTACTCTTGTCTTTTATGAGACACTAAGGGCAAATTTACCATGAATAATCTTTCCAGTGATTCAGTCCTATCCCTTCTCCACTAGAACAAACCAGAACATTATGCATGCAATGAGCTTCACAGTACTAATAGTAAAGTGTGCAATACCACAATTTAACAGCAGAAAAGAAAAATGTCTGGTGTCAAAGCTAAAATTCAAGCCATAGCATGCCCACCTGGTCACAGAAGGGAAAGTGCAGTGATATGTCTCACTCATCCAGGGAATACTATTTATCCTGCCATTGCCTCTGCCATCCTCTCCTCTATCCACTCTGTAGCTGGGGGAGACATTGAAGAACTGTGAAAAGGAAGAGTGCCCTTTGGCACCTGGAGGTTGACCATCCCTTCTTCATATTCTGCTTACTTTCCAATATTTCTCACACCTACAGTCACAAAGAAAAATGTTAAGAAAGGAGAGTAACAGTCCTGTTTATTTTACCCCACAAGGTTATTTCAGAACAATTCTACATGACAGTGGTAAGGTGCTGGGGGAAGAATTTCTGCAGCTGGAGATACCAATAGAGGCTCTTGCACTACTACCCTAAACCCTTGCAAAATATGCTGGATCTGTTTTTTTCTGAACTTTGAACACCTGTGAGCATATTCTGCTCTATTGCCTTCCTGGTAATGGGAACAGCAGTAACGGGGAAACTGTGTAGAGAACTGTCAAGGACAAGTCACTAGTGCTAAGTGGAATGCAGACAGGTCCTTTGGCAAAGTGAAAAAGGGCAGTTGGGAAGTGGTAGAAAATGGGTGGAGGAAATGAAATATTGTACAATAAAATAATAAAACATCCAATCATAACTAAATTTATCTAGAGATTCTGCATTCCTTTCATCCATTTTATCACATTTGTCTTACTTTTAAAGCAGCTTATTTAAGAAAACAGTACACATCTCCTCAACCTTTGTTAACAAAACTACTTATTACCAGTAAGTCCAAGAGTTATCAGGTAATAGATCCATTCTTTGAACTGGGCAGAGTTCTAGGAAATACCTGTCTTTTATAGAAAACTGAAAATTCAATGGAACAATTGCCTTGAAGACAAGATAACTTTATGCTCTCTCATGGTAGTGTGCTGCAGAGCAGAAATCAGGATCAGCAGATTCTGGAACAATAACATGACAGTTAAGCTTGTAAAAGACAATTGCTTTTAACCAATTTAAGTTCAAAGATGAAGAAAATTACTGAGTATAAATAAATTTTAAAAGCCTTTAGAGAGAAGTAACATATAAATGTGCTACAAACATGTACACCTCACATGCCAATTCCAGTTTAGTCTGCATTCCACTGAGCTACAGGAGACCATAGATGAATATTCCAGAAGCAGAATGGACTTGGCCACCAATGAAGGAAGGCTGACATGTCATTTCATTGCAAAGGGATAGCTGAGAGGTAGTAATAGATTACTAGATGAATAGGGAATGTCTGTATGTTTCTAGAGTGCACAGGAGCTTCAGGAGAACAGGAGAACACCAGGAAGAAATAAGTGATATGCATTTTTTGATTACGTCACTGCAACTGTTATTTCATCCAGTTCTGAAGTCTAAAGATGGAAAGATTTTGAAAAAATTGGAAAGTATTAAAAACAGGTAGAAGAAGGAATATGGAAAAAGTGAGCGAGGAGGGAGAGAGAGTGTTTAGATTCTCAGTTCAAAATCCAATATGTGAACAAAATATTTCTATCCAGAAATATAGAATAGTCAGGTGTCAAAATGTTTTGTGAGGAATCTAAAAATGACTGTTGGAGGAATAAGACAGGAATAGACCTTAGGTTCTGGCAAGGTTCTCCTCGAGTGATATCCCCTATTGCCCCTGGCAGGGGAGGACTGTTGTGCCAGAAGGACAGTTGTTGTAAGGCAGTGTGGTAACCCTTGTATTTACAGGTTCCTTGATATGAAAAAAGGCCCTTCCAACAAGGGATAACACTAAAGCAATAAAACAAGGCAGTACTAAAAAAAATAGAGCATAGCTTCTAATATTGATGATAATAAACACAACTTGACCTACATGGGAGATCACAGAGATTCATTTTATAGCAATTACAAGTCATTAATGAATCATGAAACAGTAATCCGGCAATCAGGTTGCAATGGTAAAAAAAAACATAATTCTTCAAGATAACTGTGAAAAAAGTACATGTGTATTCTTTTACGCTGTGGCAAATGAAAGAAAGTTGATCTTTCATATTTCTGCTTTGCTATGTTAATAAGTAGGAGTATAGTAATTTTTTCTTTGATTAAATGTGGATAACTTTGATAGAGCACATAAGGAACTAATATTAGATGGAATAGGATAATACAACATGTTTGTGTTGGGAAAAACGTGCTTTCTCCTACTTGTTTAATCCTTAGTATTGAAGAAAGGAACCTTGTGGGGAGTTAAACAAAAAATTTTGTATCTAAAATTCTTTTCATTCACCTCTGTAGTGGTCTTTGTCTTCTTGTTGTATCTTTAGCAATGAGATGTCATCACTGGTAGATGCTCTGGCAGCTAAGTGTTGCAGTAAATTCAAGAAAGTACTGCTTTTTTTGTGTTTTGTTATGACAGTATATTTCAACTTTGTAATGTACTTTCTTAAAATTGTGAGTTTAGTTCATATCTACCAATCGCATCATTCAGCTAAATCACAAAAATCCTGGACAAACAAAGACCATAACCTTTTTTGGCTGGGGGAGTTTTCACAGCTTGATGCCATGAACAGTTATATAGAGCAGTTATCTTCAGTTAGTTAAAGCCAAAGGGAAATAAAGTTGATTATGAAGGAACTTCAGACATCTACAGATGTAGAAGTGAGAAGCATTAATCTACAAAATGTGTAAATACCATGCCAGCAAGGATTATAAAAGTTAATCTTGTTGACATAAATCTTTAATACTTGGATCAGACTGCCACAATGCTTTTGCCATTTGATTAGTGTTTGTTACAAGTAAGGAGAATTTGTTATATGGAGTACATAATGGGCAAAAATGTCAAAGAGCAATGCCTTACAGGTTGAATAAATTACTGAGCTATTAAATATATGGTCTATTAAGACACCAAATGAGTTTGTAGAATTCTGCTAAGGTCAATTAAAAGAGTCAATATATTTAGAAACAAGCTAATTAGTGGAACTGATGAAGGTGCCAGTGAAATCAGTGGGTATGTAATATATTAGGGATGCAAAGCACTATTGCATAACAGTGTCTTGTACTATTTTAAGAGGGCTCACTCTATATGAACCATGTTGTAACACATTGACATTAACAGATTGACAAAAAAATTTAATCAAAGTGTAGTGAAAAGTAATGTCAGTTCTAATTATACAAATTGGTGCATATATAGCATGGACAAAGCATGCTAATATGCCACTTCAATGGCCACACTGTGAAATACTGTTATGTGAAAAACCTGAAATTGTACATGCACAGACAGCCCTCCCCTTCACCTTCACGTCTGGAGTGCTGTGTCCAGTTCTGTGCTCTATGGGACAAGGAACATACAGACTTCGTAAAGTGTGTCCAGCACAGAGCCACAAAGGTGATGAAAGGACTGGAGCGTCTGCTCTGTGAGAAAGTCTGAAAGCTGGGACTTGTTGAAGAGGAGTCAGGGTATCTCATAGATGTGTGTAAGTACCTGATAGGAGGGGATGAAGCAGAAACCAGCCCATTCTCAGTGTGCCCACTTGCATGACAACAGGCAATGGGCAAAAATGGAAACACCCTTGGAGATATTCAAAACCTGACTGGATATGGTCAAATGGTGACCATTTGATTCAAAGCAGCTTGTTTATGTGAACTATATAAATTCCTATTCCCTCTTGAAAAGAATTCTTATTTGAATGGCAATTATAGTTTTAGATTAGGACTTCATGAAGTTTTGCATGTGTGCTGAACAACTTTCTTGTAGCTTTTTTCCTTCCTTAATATTGTGGATGTCCAACAGGCATTCAATTGAATCAATATGTGAGGTTTTAATAGTTTTAATCAAATATGGTTTCTTAGAATTGTTTTATACTTTATACTATTCAGTGTCTGCTGCTAATTTTCTTTACAACTCAATGTGACCAAAAATTTTTTTCAAAGTATAATTACATTTTTCCACAGTAAACATTTCAGTCTAGTTAATTGATGAAGAGCTGATCTCCATACACTCCTTAACATGACTGAAAATCAAAAGCTGACATTGCCCAACAGGCTTATTCACTTTATATTTGACTTTCTGAAGGAGTGAGTGTTATCAATCATGTATCAAGTAAATGTAGACTATGGCTGTCCACCATCACAAAAAATCAATCTCAGTGTCATCAGTCTTAGTATTATACTACACTGTTCTCTGTATCATTAAACCAGGACCATACAGCTAATGATATGGACCACTGGATCTTTGAATGTTTTTGTCCTTGAAAACAAAAAAAAACCCACATTATTTTTAATCCGTTATACCCCACACTAGCTTTGAAGCCACTGTTAAAGAAACTCTATTTGTAATGGAGACTGAAAAAAATATCAGCTGTGAGTTACCTGGTCTTGTTCTGGTTTTACCTTGTTTGTGACTTGCTGTCCTGTGTGAAGGGACAGGGCCATTGCTCTGAGAGAGCAGGAGCACCTTGAGTGCCAAAGGTCTAAAAGTAGGAGTGGGGCAGCAGAAGGCATCCCACCAAAAACAGTGATACCTTCAGGCATCCTGCTTACCCCATAAGGAGTTGTGACCAGTAGTGTAGTAGTGTAAAGGTGTCCCTGCAGAAGGATTGTCCTGAGCAAAGCTAACTGAAAGGCTTTCAGGAAAATACAAATTTTGCACTAGAAATGTCAGATGACTTTGAGCCTCAGGGGTCTAACATGCTTCAGCTGAGACACAGGTGGGCTTCTGATAGAATCAGCAAGTGCCTGAAGACAAGGCACCCCAAACTCACCTTGGCCCTGCAATGGAAACAGTGCATCTGGTCATGGCACACCAGCATTCATGGCTCCAGGATATGTTTGCTGTATTTTATGGAGTAACTTCATGAAAATCTTTGGATTCAACTGTCACTTGAATTGTCTCTGAGGAGCATGACCATTCATAAGAATAATGCACAAATGTCTCTTTTTGTATATGAAATGAATGTAGAATACAAATAATATTCATTTATTGGTGAAATGCTGCACTAAAAACTGCATTTACAGCTGTCTTATGAACTAATCATTATGGACCTTCAAAGGACAACATTAATGATTTTTCTTAAAATATATTTATACATCTGAAGTTAAGCAAAGGGTTTTCAAATGCTTTCAATTTTAACGTTTATGGGAATGCACTGTTTTTTAAAGAATCCTTGTTTGGGGCTTTTTTGCATAATTATTAAGTGCTCTTGTGAAATGAAGCCACTACCTTTCATGCAGTTCTATCTAAAGCAGCTGTGATTATCAGTCTTCTTTCAACAGTAGTAGAATTAATTCAGACTAAACAATTATTAAACCAAAATTAGACTTTTTTTCATTAATTGTTAGGGAATCATAATTGCTTTTTATCAATATGTTTTCTTGAGCATGTAGTTACTGGAACAAAGAACAAACTAGATACTTTTAAGTTTATCTACCTTTCTTTTGATCATTTACTGTTTATTCTTAGTAATATTTTAAAAAATGCAGTGGATATGTTCTGCTTCTTAGCTAATAAATAGTTATTTTGTTAAAAGAATAAGAAAAGTGAAAAATCTGTGTGATAAATCCATGATGAATCATTTCTTTTGAACTTAAATAAGACCTATCTGTTGCCTAAATTTATTACTAGGGTTGTGCCAGTGTTCTGGTCACCTGTTATATACTATTTTGGAAATAAATCTGCTTATTCATTCTTAGATAATTAGTAATATTTTTTGACCAGTCCTAATTCCAGTTTGGAATTTATGTCTGGTTTTGTGGCTGGATGGATTATTTCTTGATCTTTGAAAAATTTCTGAACCTTGGCTCAGAATAAACACCTCCAGGCAACAACATGTAACAATCATTTAAGTGACTTTGATACTTACTGAGTATTATTTAATAAATGCATGAGATAGAGACACACACAAGTCTGTATAGGACATCCCTAATGGTTTAAACAGGAAGATAATGCAAAGTTAAAACTGACATCAGTCACAAGCCTGGAAAATAGCAAATGAGAGATTTTAAAATTCTGTATGGATTTCTTGAAAAAAATTATTTACTCACTTGTTCACAAATTGTACTTTTTTACTTTCTGAGATCATCAATACTTATTTTTCATTTATCTTTAGTCAATTCTCTGGGTTAGAAAGGATAGTGAATCTGAAATTCAAACACGATTTAGTACAAATAACTGTCATCAATGTGACACTCTGGGAATGTGACATTATGTGATTTTCATAACAGAATAGTTGTCCATTTTCAGAGCAGAAACCATCACACGTGACTGAATGCATACTGCATCTTACTAACAGCAAATACCCAAAGCCCACAAGCCATCTCTGAACTAATCTAATGTTTTAGTGAACACCCATGAATAATGGATACAAACAAAGACAATCAAGCCTGGTTTAAGTGGACTGCATATGATTTGCCAAGCAACGCAAAGAAGGTATGTTGATAAAAAATAATCACCTCTGAAGAACTCGACCAGTTGTTATCCCTTGTCTCAGGAACTAGAGACGGAAAACTGTCAAGCATGTCTTCTAGTCTCTTGGTTCCCTTGATTGCTTTTTTACAAGAACCTCTTGTCTGCTTAAGCATTTGAGAGAATGGAATCAGTCCACTGAGTAGAGAAAATGGTAAAAATCTGAGTTAACAGTGTGCTGGTTGGGACAAATTTGGAGGAATATATCCTCTGATACAAGGCAGGTAACAACCACCCCTCCCCCACCAGGTTAGGGAAACAAAATTTCCTTGGAGGAAAGTGAAAGAGATAAAAAAACTATTTATTTAACAAGTACACAGGAAAAGAATAATATTGTTGAATAATAAAACCTCTCACTGTGGAGAGAAACGTGGGAA
The DNA here is from genome assembly GCA_013399195.1 of Dicrurus megarhynchus. NCBI lineage: Eukaryota > Metazoa > Chordata > Aves > Passeriformes > Dicruridae > Dicrurus > Dicrurus megarhynchus. Next base: position 765,049 of record VXAD01006416.1, read on the forward strand.
GATTTCAGAGTCCTTCTGTGGGTGTGGTCTCTCTCCTCCTACTCAGGTTTGGGTCGGTGTGGGCCCACCTCCGGGGCCTCTGTGGAAAATTCTCCCGATGTGTTCTGATGTTGAAACAGTCCAGAAGAGACGAAGGGAAAAACCGAAGTCCCAAGAAAACAAAGTTCAACTCTCTCTCTACCTCCAGAGAAAAGGAGCCGAAAGCTGGCTGAAAGCAAGCAGGGTGCTTCCTCCACTCTTGCTGCTGCAGAAGCAGAACGCAAAGGAGTGTGTGTGTCCGTGTCCTTGAACAACTGTTTTGAAAAGTTCGGTCGGTTTTTTCTCTCCCTCCTCTCAGGCTCAGTTTAAAGGCACAGAAAGGCACAGGATTGATTTCTGGGCATAGAGCAGTGATAGGGGATACACATCATAAAGTCACCCCAAGACACAGTTCATTCTGTGAAGTTCAGTCATTTTATTTCTGTTGCAGCTCTCCTTGAATACCTTCATTCTAAATCTTATATGAAGAACTTCCATTTTCCTACTTAATTTTTAGCTGTCTGCCCTAAATGTTTACATACTTTGTATTTTAGACTCTTACTATCTTCCCACTATTTGTAGTCATAGCTTATCATGTAAACCTAGCATTAATTTCATTATAAACAGGACTAAATTTGAAGGTAGTCTCCATTTGAACTTTTCACAGAAATTCAAGAATTCTCTTGAATTTCTGTGAAATTTTCATAGGAAAATGGGAAAGCTAAATCTGAATTAATTATCTGTCAATTTTATTTATTGTACTCTTTTGAAACTTGTGAATTTTGAAATTTAGAATTCTGAAATTCATATTGTAAAACTTTCAAGAAATTTTAGCTTTCCTATAAGCCAGATGTCTTATTTCATTTTTTATATTTCATAATAACAGACAGCATCTATGGAAAACCTGCCAACTCTTCAGATATAGATATAGAAATATAAACAAGTGATTGCATGTGTTACTATTAGAGAAGGCTACGACAATTTAATAGCATTCTAAGTTGGTGGATTGTTTGTGTTTGGGTTTTTGTTCAGATAAAAATGCTTAGGTAACTATAAACAACAAGCAAAATTCCAGAACAATTACTGAATATTCACCATTCATGTTAACAAAAGCAAGAATGTATTCGCCAGTGTTACTATACTCTTCCTAGAAACCTGAAGGTTTCATCTCCAGAAATCTTTCTTATGAACTCGTTATGATTGAAAAAGAAATCAGCATCTATAAATATAACCAAAAGAGAAATTTAAGCATTGTAATATGTTTATGATCCCTTCACAAGTTGTTCTTACAAATCTGTTCTTGGCAGTTCTTGAGGATGAGGAAGGTAAGTTCTTTAACTTTTATTAGATGTCTTGTTGCACAGATTTGGATATAATTACTTGGGCGATAAAAACACTGAGATTTACTGAATTGCAGACTTTTTAAAGTTAATAAATAATAAGAAAGTCATACTGAAATCGTATGTTTTACCAGTTGACTGTCATTGAACTGGTCACACTAACTAATCTGCCCCTTTTAGTCTGAAATACTGTTGATTCAAATATTTTTAAAATACTGAGATACCTGCTTTTCACAAGATAGCATGGAGAAAATTGCATGCTTCCTTGGCAAAGAAATAAAATTATAAATTGATAACTTGTCTAATATAAAATATTCAGTGTGCATAAACAATAAAATATCCTGTATCCTTGCTTCCTCCTGAATCATCTTGCATATTCAGAGACTTGATTGCCTGCTTGTATTATAAAGGAGGATCTTGGCCATGCAACACATTTTCATTGAGATTGAGTTGCTTAATATATTCTATAGGAGTGATTCCCATATTCTGAAGTCCTTTCTGATAGAAGGAAGCATAAATACTGTCTTAGATTTTGAAAGATTAACTCTTCCAGCTTTGTGATGATAAAGCGTTGACAGCACTGTCTTCAGGTAATAATATTGCACCATGTGAATTATATTAACTTTGAAAAAGTGTATGCAACTTCTACGTGAAGACCTTAATGTGTGCAATTTGAAGGTGGTATGGAGCTCATTTGAGAATACCAGTTGAGAGGAAGCAGAGACATTATTCAGAACAGGTAAATACAATCTTTCTACATTCAGGTCCTAGAGATGTAAATGTTTATTATAATATATGATTCTGAATTCTCTGTGGGTATGTTTACTAGTTTTTCAGACATAATTTGCACATTCTCCTTCTTTTTACTTTTCCCCTCATAGGATAAGCTTTTTTCTTTTAAATGCAATATGAAACAATTTATATGCTGGTCCCAAAGACAATTTACTGTTATAGCAGCATATACCCTTCACCATGAGTTGAACGTGCAGAATCCTCCCCATGTAATTTAATGAGCCCCTCTGCCTTTGGGTCCCTTGGAGTTTTCCTCTGCCAGTTGCTGATTAAAGCTATTCTGGCTGAATGAGAAAAAACCAACTAATTATAGTAATATAATAATTTTGTCTTTTAGGTTTTACAGAAACTGTCTGGAATACTTTCCTGGTTGTTAATGACCCTTAATAGAGCAGATGGAATTCTCCAGTCTGAGCAGAAGCTACAAAAGAGTCTCTGAGGTTTATGATGTGTCATTTGGTTCACATCCGGCAGAGTAAGCCAGAATAAATCTAAAAACAGGAGAATGTTGAGGGGCTTTGATTCTGTTGCTGAGCTATTCCCTATATAACATGTGTTGTGTTGCTAATTTGCTGACTTGGAAACACCAGCAAGGAATTATATTGGGAGTTTTAAATTTTAAGCACTGCAATATTAAAGAGGTGGCATGCTGAGATACAAAACTTAAAAAAAAAAAGTAGAAAATCTCCATCTAAAATGCAGCTTTAATGCACTCTAAGGGCTAATACCCAAAATCACTCCAAAGGCCAGCTGCCTGATTAAAATTGCTGGTCCAGACCTTTGTAAATAGCTGAAATTGTTTTATATTAAAAAAATAAAATAAAACTCATTTTGGCAAATTCTGACACTTCCAAATATTATGACCTCTAAACCTTTGTAGGTCATAATCCATCACTGAATACAGACCCAGATTCTCAGCCTGTGTCTGCCTTCTTAGGTACCTAGATGCTTAGGCATCATCCATCATATAACCTCTATGAAGTTGTTCTGTTTTTAAAGACCCATGAAGCTAACTTCCCTAGGCAGCTGCTTTTCATTGTCCAGTCCCACAAGCTACACAAACTTTCTGTGGGGCATCAAAGAAATCTTGAAGGTCGAGCCTTCAAACCATGAAGAGAGATCTCAAAATTGGGATTTCTGCTCCATCTGGACAGATGCTGTAGGCAAGCTTACCACACACACAAAAAGAAAAAAGCATTTGATGATGGGATCTTTCATGTAATATTTGAGATGCTGATAGTCAAATCTTTGCTATATAAACCCGACTTAGGGCTCTGATACACTGACAAACTAGCCTCCTGGTCATGAGGATATTGGCTATTGGTGCATCTTAACCAACATGTCCCTTTCAGCCACCTCCAAACATATCAGCAATTACAGATTTGTATTGAACCAAACAGAGAGCCCAAGACTGTACTTTTTCTTGTTTGACCATCCTCAGAGTAAAAAAAACTTTCCTTCTGCCCAGACAGAGCATGTATTTTCATAAATGTGTTTTCATTTGTTCCTATTGCTTCTTGTCCTGCCAGCAGGAACCAATGAAAAGACTCTGATTTCCTTTTCCTTTCTGATTTCCTTCCCTCCCATCAGGTAGTTATACAAATTGGTAAGATCCCCCTGACCCTTTTTGTCATGAAGCTGGATATTCCCAACTCCCTTAGCCTTTCCTCATGTGAGAGATGCTCCAGTCCCTCCATTAACTTTGTGGCCTTGTGCTGGGCTCACCCTGGTGTGTGCGTACACTTATTGTGCTGGGGACATGCCAAATACAACCACATTAGGGCTGAGGGGATGGATCCCCTCCCCTGACCTGCTGGCAATGCTCTGCCTAATGCAGCCCTGAAGGGTGTTGGTCTTTTTTGCCACTTATGGCCAGTTGTCCACCAGGATCCAGGAAGGTCTTCCACACATCTGCTTTCCTAGTGGTCAAGCCCCAGCATGCATAGCCACACAGGCTTATCTCCCCCCAGGTGCGGGACTTGTCATTTACCTTTGTTGAACATCATGAGAATTTTCTCTTCCCAGTTCCCCAGACTGTCCATGTCACTTTGAAAAGCAGCACGCCCATCTGGTGCTCCTCCTACTTTTGTATCATCTACGAACTTGCTGAGGGTGTATTCTATTCCATAGCACAGGTCATTAACGAAGATACCGCACAGTACTGGATCCAGTTCCGACCCCTTGGTCCACTGCTTTTGGCTTGCCCCCGGCTGCACTTTGTACCAGTGACCACAACCTTCTGGACCTGGGTTTTCAGAAAGTTTTCAGTCTACTTCACTGCCCACTTATGTAACTCATACTTTGTTTATGATGATTGTTAAGGGAGACAGTGGCAAATGACTGGCGGCAGTGTCAAAGCCTTTACCAGGCTCTAGGTTATCAACATGCACTGCTCTCCCTTCATACACCAATCTATTCACCTCATCATAGAAGGCTTTAAGGTTGGTCAAGCATGAATTTTCCTTCATAAATTCACTCTTTTGCCATGCTCTACAAATCAATGATGTAGATTGATGAGGATTTTTAATGTATGTCTTTTCACAAGGAAATTACTTAAGTACCTCTGACACTGAACGTTTGCAATGGTTTCCATCAGGGGTGAAATGGAGACAATAGAGTTCCACAATACCATCTTCTCTTGTCCCTTGTCAGAGGCAGGGCCCTGCAGCACATAACCCTTTATTCTGGCCTTTTTTGTGTTCTTATAAATTTAAAGAGCCACTAAGTGTTTTTCTTATTGCATTCTCTAATCCAATTTTGTTTAGTTAGAAATTATTTTTAAAAATGCTTTTATATTAGGAACAAACCCGAATCACTGCATCTTATTCTTGAATAAAATACTTTTTCCACCAGTCAACCATTAAAAATTTTCTAATAATGAATTAAAATATATTCAAGGCTGAAAACCTGCGTTGTTTTCAAATGTGTGGCTGGTAATGGCTGATATTCTTAGCCAGAGTAATCAAGGCTTATAATGGAAATGTTAATGAGCCCTGAACTATAGCAGAGCAAATTGAAGAGTCACCTGCTATTGAAGGCAAAGTTAAAATACCATACCTGAGTAAGATTTATGCTTCTTGAATACCTCTCTGATAAAGAATCTTAAGTCATAAACACTTTCAGAAGAAAGGATTTTGAAAAGATTTGCTGTATGCAAAAAGTTTCTCTTTAAAATTTGTTTTGCGTGAGAGTGTTCTGAAGTAGTATAATGAACTTTAGAGGGCTCTGTAAATCTGGCTCCAAGGTGAGACATATGAAACTTCGGTTATCTGGAGTCACCTTTAGTCTTACAATAGTGACCTGGCCATGAAGATGTGAATCCTGCTGGTTTAAAATCTTAGAAGGAAGACAGATCTTGGAAAATCTAGGCATCCCTGTTCCTGCCATACAAGCTTTGACCTGCAAGACCCATCAGTGGGGATCTTGCTTCCTATAGAAAGGAAGAGATGAAAGTTATAGTTTTTAATAATGCTGTTGTGGGAAGATGACAGGGAAAAAATAATCAGAGGAAAATGAGAAGTTATGTTTACATCCTAACAGAAGTTATAATGGTACAGGAATTTTAGGGTAAAATACAGTTGCTGCTCCCTGGCTGGAATGCAGTTGGCTTGCTCGAAACCTATTCCACAGTGATTCCCCATACACATATACCTGCTAAGGGGATGGAATGGAGGGTGGAGCAGAGTGAAGACACCATGGCCAGTCTCTGCTGAAATCCTTGAAGGGAAGGGAACCTGATGGTACTTTGCAGCTGATAAACCACATAACCCCTGTCAGCCAGGGCAGATAGGGGAGGAGGTATCCTGCTGCTGAGCCAACAAAATGTGGCGAAATCTCTCTCCTCAGATGAACTTGGTTCATTGTAGCCTAATTATAATATTAATGCACACCTCCATCCCAGTGTTACTCATCTCCATGGTATGACCACCCCTCAGTGGGCATGCACTCTAAATTCTTTATGACTGTATCTTTAAAAGCAAAGCAAGAAAATTTTCCACTGATCAGTAATAAAGATATGCATTACTAGAGTCACTCATGCTCCACCTAAACATAGAAGAATAGTGTAAAACCAAGTTGAAAATGGGGAAAAGTTAGGAAAGGCTCCATTGTAACTGCTGGGATCAGTCAATGGGCTGAATCTGTCTTCTCCCCTACAGGGATGCCTGTTGGGTAAGAACCACAGTCTGTGCAAGCTGAATATTTTTATTGGGGATTAGAGCTTATCTGTGTATTGTTTTGAATATATTTTTGCAGTCAGATACTATCACCAGCACCTATCAAATCTTAATCTGCCACAATTTAATATTAAAAATAAAAATGAATAGTGTGAGTCCTTCATGGGCACTGGCAGTCACTGGCAGTAACATATTCAAATACAGTGGAAGACCTACTGAAAGGTCTCCCCTATGCTGTTGCTGTGTGCCCCTGAACAAGTTGGTCCTGCCCTCCCATCCAGCAGGACAGCTCAGTGAAGGGTCCCCATAATGGGACAGACTGGCCGGGCACAAGGGTCTCAGCTTTCCTGGGGTGCTGACAGACAAATCAAACACTAAGGGTCAAGTAAATCTCCCCACACTAAAGGTTGAAGAAAACTCCCCTTTTCACGTGACAGCTGTCTAACCATTAAATAATTTGAAAGAACAAGATGCTCATATGTCTCTTCTTCCTTCTCAGACTCTTCACATTTGGAGCCTCTGCAGGATCAGCTGGAGCAGAAAACCATTATTTCTGCAATCTCACACACTCTCTGTGTGTTACCTCTAAATTCATGTCATAAGGGAATCACCTGGTAACTTACTTAGGTCTAGGAAACCTTGTCCGGAAAGTTCTTGCCTGGATTAAAAGGAATGGCTACAACAATTTCTAAAACAGTAATTCCATACAATGCTGAAGGAAACTCAAGGCCATCATGAGTTAAAAAATTTTCACATAATATTTTTTGAATCGAGAAGCTTAACTAACATCTCTGCAGGGAAATGTAACTAACAAAGGAAGTTTCTCTTTTTCAATCAACTAATAAAGTCAATACTATTCAAAATTTGATGAAAAATATTGATTTTTTTTTTATTTGTCCCGAGCACAAAAATAGAATAAAGCAAAGAATAAAATCTGTTCAGAAAGGTGAGATAAGATATACCTGGTAAAGTGACATCCAGGAAGCATCATCTGGTTTTACATTTTCTCATATTCAGGGCTTTCAGAAAAAAAATGAAATCAGGTATTATAAATCAAAAAATGGAGAAGAAAAAGGAGATACACAGGAAGAACTGCAAAGTATTTTCCACTACTATGCAATTAATTTCTGAAATTATACAATTTATAACATAGAATATCAAAAGAAATATCCTTTTTAAAAAAATCCTGCTTAACTTTTCTTATTATATCTAGTAGCCTGAGGTCTGGAACTACATGTACACAATATTTGAAGTGAACAATGTAAAATGTTTGTAGTTTGATATGACCTTTGACCTTTAAAATAAAATATGCTCTTCTTTCAAGACCTACTGTCCCATATGGTTATATATGGTATTTAAAAAAGAATGAGTCTACCTTTTTCCCCCCCTAATATTAAAAGAAAGATAATAGCTTTTTTAAAAAATTAGAATCCAGAATTACACGAAGAATATTTCCAAGTTGGACAGATAATATGTGAATCTTCCAGGAGGAGTTAGTTAAAACATCTTAAGGTCGGTGCCAGTAAAATAGTAGTCTATGAACGCTTTTCCTGTTTTCCTATGCAGTCAATAAAAATTTATCAAATAGCATGTTTAGAAGTACATAAGACTGAAAAAAATGTAATTTCAGTATATCTCTTCTGATGAAGCAAACAAACTTGCCTAGTGAGCCATACCCTTGATGGGAACCAAGTATCTCCTCTGGGTGATGGATTGGTGGTGTTGGGTAGGTGCTGGGAGGTGAGGAGGAGATGTCAATGGCTGCAGTTGCTGTGCAGAATGAAAGAACAGTGCAGGAGGTCTACAGGGTGACAGTGCAGTGAAATCCAGTAGGAAAACAAGTTTTGTGTTGAAATGGAGCAGGAATACAAGAAATGTCTCTGACATTAGCCTGCTGCTAGAAGATGAGTCTCTGGAGACTCATCTCTGTCAAACTTACTTCTAGGATAAATTCTGTAAATTCCCCAAGGCAGGTTCTGTAGCTTGTTTTGTGCTCTGAGCACAATGGCTCCCTGATCACAGAACCATTTTGATTTTACTGTTTTTCAGTGGTTTATGGCAAGTGATCCGGTTTACACAGGGTGTCTGGACCATCTATGCAAAATACAAATATTTTTTTTACTCTTCAGGTAATAGAAGGGTAAATGAATAAAATAATCCAACACAGTGAGAAAATATGTTTGTACACATAGATGTGTAGATAGAATATGTCAATAGACAGAATATAATCAATAAATACCAACATGCCCCAACTCAAGACTAGTAAAACTATAAGTGAATCTGGCTTTTCTAAGGGTATTTTGTAATGTTTTCTTTCAGGTTTTAAGTAAGATTAGCTTTTTTGGTTCAATTTTAGAATGTAGAAGAACAGTGAAATTTGGAAAAGACGTTGTTTCCATTTGTGAGATGTAGTGGCATTGTATCTTAATAGGTTTTGCTTCATGGTATGGTGCAGAGCTGTCTGACAAAGAAAAAATAGGGTCATATGAGAAACATTAATTTTAGTAGACATATGCTTACCTGCTCCAGTCACTTAAAATAAAAATAGTTTAAAGCAATAGCATATGTTTGCAAATTGGTCAATGAATAATAACTCTTTATATCTCTCAATAAAAGGCCTCAAAAGACTTTAAACGTCACAACAGCTCTGAAGCTGGTATTCAGATATTTTTTTTGCAGACAGATAAATGGTTCTCAGGGGCTTTCAAACCCATCAATTTTAGGGTCTCAGTTGAGAAATACTGCAGCATTTGCTTGCTTACCTTTCTTCTTAAAGGAAAACAGAGAGGAGAAGAATTTTGATCTTCTGCCATTCTCCCGCTTTGTTCATAAACTGTTCCCAGTCTAACAACTGTCTCACACCTCATTTTTTAAAAAAATACATATATTTAGAGTTTGCAGTTTTAAAAATAGCATGTTCAAATTAGGAACCTTGAACAGTTTAACTAAAACTTGTTCCAGAAATAATTTTCATTATACCCTGTCTGAGAAAATTATGTAATGCCTGTAAAGGAAAAATAGCATTAGAAACATAACAAAACATATATGCATACATGTAATAAATGAAATTATTATGTAAAATTCTGTATCTTCTAATTTTGTTGAAAAAAAAGAAAACTTTCTCAAAATTATGCAGAAGGAAGGAAGAACAGACAAAAAGTTTTGCAATAATAGAAAATATAACATATATAAGCAAGGTAGATAATAAATAATCTATTAAGCTATTGACAAAATCTGTAGTCTGAAAAAGCAGATATTAAGGTCTGGAAAATAATGACAGAATCATAGAATGGCTTGGTTTATAAGGGACCTTAAATATAACCTAGTTCCAACCGCTCTGCTGGGGGCAGGGACACCTTCCACTAGACCAGCTTGCTCAAAGCTCCATTCAGACTGATCTTGAACTCTGCCAGGGATGGGGCACCTGCAGCTTCTCTGGACAACCTGTCCAGTGCCTCACCACTCTCAAAGTGAAGAGTTTCTTCCTAATATCTAATCTAGACCTGACCTCTGTTGGTTTGAAGCCATTCACCCTTGTCCTATCACTACTTGCCCTCATAAGAAGTCCCTCTTCAGCTTACTTGTAGGCTCACTTTATAATAATATAAAGGTTCTCTGAGAAGTTCATGTAAGGGCTACATATTTTGTACTTTTCAATTTCCTTTGAACTTTATAGAATTTAGCAATGCTTTTGGAGATGTGGGTTCCTGCTGTCCATCCTGGCCCTGCTCTGAGACATCTAGATATTTATAAAGGAATTGAAAATATATCTTCTTCTTGAAATGTAGTAAATGTATCTTCAGTGCTCTATTTTCCCACAAAATCACAACACATAGCATAGCATCCTTAAAAAAAAAAACCAAAAAAAACCCCAAAACATCAAGAAACTCCCCCCAAATCGAAAAACCAACCAACCAACCAACCAACCAATACCACCAAAAAAGAAGTAAAAGGTAGAATAATGATCATTTTTCCTATAATTCTTCACTTTTGAATACTTCTTAAACAGACATCTTATTTCTCTTTCCAAACTAAATACTATTGGTTTTGGTATTTTTCCTTATCACCCCTCTCTCTGGCTCTTACCAGAGCAGATAATGTGTTTCTTACCATTACTGGTTAAGAATCACTAAGCAGAAAGAGGAGTTATTAACAGTCATCTTGGACCCACAAGTTCTGCTGTAAATACACACAGAAAATGCTCTTTGTGATGAGAAAGTAACAAATAGAAGTTTTCACTTCACTGCTTCAATTGCCATTCTCCAAGGGGAAACATACCGTGTCCATGCCTCATTGAACATGGATTCAATGTATTTCTATTACCAGGAACAAGAACTTCATTATTCCTCCTACTACTACTATTACTATAAATTGATGAGATAAAAACCCTGGGTTTTTGAAAAGATGCTTTCTAAAATGAACCCATAGGTCATTCTGAAATAAAAACCTCTATCGCTATTTCTGTCATTCAGTGTCAGCAGACTGTTAAATATAATTGCCTTGTTGTTTTTGTGATGGTATGTATTATTTCTCACCTAATAAAAGAGAGTCCTTTCCTCTAGAGATTGATGGTCCTTCTGGAATTTACACTGATGTAATGTTAAAGAAAATGATAAATGTTTCTGGTTTTCTGAATAAGAAATGTGCGCCTTTTTGGTAGCATGATTTCCTTGGAAAAAATCTTTCGTCCAAGAAACTTTGAACTCAGTAGATATGATTTTTTCTTTGAAAATTACATCCACTCAGCATTTTGGTTTCTCTTTACAGAACACCACTTTTTTCTTACTCTCCTGTGACGGGTCTGATTTTAGAATACAGCGGTTCAAAGTTTCCTGTATAACCCTCATTGGAAGTTATTGATATAATACATCCTTTTGAAAAAACACTATATAAAAGTGTAATGACTAGTTTGCTCACTAGAGCCTCATTTCCTGTTGTCTAAATTGGCAAATTGCATGCTCCAAAATATGTAGGTGAAAAAAAAAGACATCCACAGTTTTATATTTTTGTTCAGATCCTCTGTGTCTACCTTTGGACCAACATTTGGTGATCTATTTGTAATGAAAATACTTTATGCCTAGAAAAGGGTCCTTAAAATTTTTCTCACACGTATGATCAAGTGGCATGGGAGAGGAATTCAGTTTGGGATTCAGGTTGCTGGGCCAGTGCATACTTGCTTTGTGATTTTGTACAAGTTCCTCATCTCTAACTGTCTGTTCCTTTGTGTTGTTCAGATCAGAATCTCTGCCTGACAAGGGTAGTTTCTTGCTCTCTGAATGTGTGAATTGACTGCCCAATACAATGGAGCATTGAGGTGCTTTTGCATATGTACTCTACTGTAATACAATAATTAATTAAAATTAGGCAGGAGTTAATGGTCCAAGAGATTTTTACAGCTCTTCCCTTGTGGGAACTGTCTTGGTAATAAACAAAATAATTTTATGAAAATCAAATGATACTTTACTATGACAGGTATATTATTTTGAGAATCTTTGAGGTATAAAAGTCAGAAATACTGGTTCTAGTCAAAAACAAGAATTACATTTTTTAATATATATGACTTTCTTATGGATATTGAGATTTTATTATATAATTCACTTTCAAAGGCTTTTATTTAACCTCTGTTAAAGACAGAAAGAAAAGAAAGTTTTAGTCATTTTTCTGGTGTCATATAGATTACAACTCACTTTTCTTGTATTGCATTTTCATCTGATTTCTGGTTTCAAGGATCTGAGACTATAAGTACTGTTTGTGTTTGAGTTTCCTCATGCATGTTGGTGGTAACAAAAGGAAAGACCCTCATCCATTTCTGTGGTCAGCATCACCCACCAGTAATGAACCTGGTGAAGGGGGATAAGCAGGGGTAGTCAGTGACAAGTGAGGACACCAGATTCCTGGGAACAAAAGCAACTATGGGAGAGGGGAATGTTGGGGGAAGGGGAGATAGGGGGTGGGAGTGCAGAGGCAGGGTCCTAGGGCTTTTAGAGGAAAGGAGGATTGATACTCCAGTGAGATCCCTGGAATGCTCTCTCCAGCCTACCCGCAGCATGGGGTCATGCATAGAACTGGTTTCAAGTTCATGAAATGGAAAGTTAGTGCTAGTTGTCTGGGTCAAATTTTTATTCAGTCATCACAGCTCTACTGATGAGAGTGGAATGCTACCAGATAATGTGTCCTACCTTTCTTTTGAATATCTCGTTTCAAAAGACTTTATCCTGCAGTGCTGAGCGCCTTCTCTCCCACCTGATCACATTAGATATCATGCTTAGAAGATTCAGCCATAACTCTACCCCATGTCACTCTTCCGTCTCTATCATGTCATGTAAGGGCAGTCCAAGGATAGGGAGCAAGATGGGTACATGGAATAAGCACATTATTTAATAGTTTTCTTCTACATTAGCTCTCATAGAATTTTTCTCTTGTCATCTGCAAGAATGAAGAGTGTTAAAACATTTTAGGAAAATTTTCAATATTATTTTTTACAGAAATACTAGTAAAAAAATAATGAACTTTTTTTCCCCATGTTCCCCATGTCCCCATTTAAAGCTTGTCAAGCGTTTTTTTAGTATCTGGTTTCTGTGATAAAATTCCAGAATGATAAATGAAAACTTTTTTCTTCCAAAAGTGACAGTTCCACTAGCAATCAAGTAAAGAAAGATTTCTCAGGTTCAGGTTAGATTTTTATGGTCCAAATGGCAAAGGGTAGCACTCCAGTAATTTGGAGTGTTTAATTATTGGCTTCCCATCCAGTATATGGGAGGGGCAAGTTCAGGATAAAAGTAGGATCAAGTCAATTATATTCAAGCAGCATATTATTTGTACAAGAAGCACTCTCTGTCTTCTTTTGGAAATGTTCTATTGTATAAACATAAAAGTTAGATATTTAGTAGCTCAGAGAAACTCAGTCTACCACTGATACAAGTGGTGATATCTCACACTACAACCCTGCCTCCTTTCTTAATTTTTAATGGAGAACTGAGAAACTGCAGTGTGAGAGACTGTTGGTGATACCAGCCAGCACCTGAAGTGCATGCCATCATGCCACTAGGGAGTGATGGAGGCTTTGATCTTCCACATCCCAGAGAAATAACAAAAGCATCACTGCCATGTGATGAATTCTTTCAGCAGTCCCTAGGATAGGACAACTGCAGAGATCCATGGGATATTGTATGTTACAAGCCCCGTGAAAGTGTACTTCAATATACTTACTGACACTTGAAAGGCTGCCCAAGGCTATCTGGACTGATTTATTTGTCATAACAACAGGCATTGTGTAGGTAAAATTAAATGCTGATAATGAATGAAAATAGAAACATGGGCACAGGAAGAAATTAAACTCCGAGCTCCCTCAGAGTGAAAGATTGTTTGCAGCAGCCATTTCTACATTGTTTATGAGCCTTAACATGTTTACTGTATCACATCTTGTGTTGACAAACTAGTCTGTCAGGCATGATCAGTCAGGTGACAAAAACTAATCTTCTTTTCTTCCATTGCATACCTTCCCTCAAGTCAGAGTAGCTGAGAGACATGTTTTATAATGAGAATGGGTAGCATTTTCCTTGACAGTTATTTTTATTCTTTCTTTTCATAAAGCCACTTATGATACCCCCGCCCTCTGGTTTTCCTTTTTTATTCTTACTTTTAATAACTGAGTTGATCTTTTTACTGAATCAATTTGCATATAAAGGATAATTTTTTCATTCAAGGGAATTTTTAAAATTAGTGATGCTGTGCCTTCTGGAAACAAGCCTGGTTTTAGAGATTCCTCACCTGAGATGTTCAGCAGAGTGAATGCTGCTTCGCTGTTGCATCTGTAACAAGGTGAGCTGTTTGTTCTGCACCTTCTTAGACAGATGTGATAGCTTGGGCTCCCTCTGTCCTTTTAATTTTAATGAGTTATTCGTTACAAGAAGAGATTTGATGCCTCCTTTAGAGTAACTTAACATTTTCTTGTACTAATATCTGCTTTTCTACTGTAAGCTAAAAAAAAAGGCAATGGAGAAGCCAGAAATAAATAATGATCAGCCATGTTTTAGCTCTTTTCCTAGCTATTCTGGTTCTTGTCGCAGCTTTCTGAGATTCATAAGGTTCTAGTTTGAAAGTTAGGGTTGCTTTTTAGGTCAAATATTGCAATAAACAAAATTGATAAACACATTTAGTCACTTTTAAAATGTATTATTATTAATTCAGGCGATCCTAAATAGTTTGCAGTATAACAAAAAAGTTGTCTTTTTTGTTTATGGTTTTTTTTTTAAAGAGCTTGTGCTTTTACATTTCTATTCAATAAATATCACTTAGCCAGCAAAGACTGAAAGAAGTTGTATTTAAGACACTGATACATTTTAAGTGCATAATCATGACAGTATTAATTTCTAGAATTATCCAACAGTGCAAAGGAGAATAGGAAAAATTGCTCTCAATACAGAAATTTCTTTTTAAAGCATCATTTGTAGTCTTTGTGAAACTGTCAAAGTAAGTCAGAAGCTATGATTTTGGGAAGAGGTACACACAGACATCAAATTTTATGCTCATTAAAGTTGAAAGCAAAGCAGTAATTAGTGGTCACACTGGAAGTTGACATCTTGAGAAGCCCACAGGAAGGAAAAAAGTTCAAGTTGTTAAATCAACAGTTTGTAACTCATAAGCAGAGAATGAAGAACACGGATGTCAATAGTTTTCTCTGCTACTGGAGCTGCATAAGTGTGTGAGAAAGGGACCCAAAAGATCACCTTGGAGACAGCAAGAATTCTGTATTTGGGAAACTGAGGAGAACGTGCAAGAGCTTTAACTGCCCTAGAGTCAAGGAGGTTAAAGTACTATGAGGTTGGAGTGGTATTGAACAGACAGAATTCCATGCTGGCTTGATCATGGGGAAACCTGGGACAGCTAGAGGGAAATCCAATGGTTGAGAAAAACAAAACAAACAAAACCCTACAACAAACCAGCAAAAATAAAATTCCTTGGTTTATTTTTATTTTTTCTTGTTTTCCAAAGTTTATTATCTTTCAGAGTGTTTAGAAACATAACCTCTTCTTTCTAAATAAAAACATAGTTTAATTTTAAGCTTAACTAACATTTAAAATGAATCTGAGAAATCTAGACTGTTCTTACATGTGAAAAAAATCAAATCTAAATTAAGTGAACTGTGAGGACAAATAGGTTTTAAAGTTTCAATTGAAAATTTAGACCATCCCTGGGCTGGTTGTACAAGTATTGATATTCAGGTGAATGAAATGGGCTCTCAGAGAACGCACTAGGAAATGTTAAAAATCCTTTATTAGTTTACTCATTTTCAGATTTAAAATTTGCATCATAATTGTCCTCTGTATTTTGCACATGTGGAATTTAAGATATAATTATTTCAAAATAGGATTTAATTATAGTAAAATGATATTGCATGTGATGTGGAAGAAGGTTCAGATTTAATAGATCCCCACAAAACTGAACATGATCAAACCAAGTGATTAACAGGAAAGCTAAAAGGAAATAACAGTGCAAATTAAAATAACAATGTATAACAATGTATACAATAGGAAATTTTTCTAATCTGTGCATAATTTTGCCTAATCTAATGAATTTTGCTTAATCTAATGAATTCCATGGTAAAATTCGTACTGCCTATTACTCAATTCTAGTTCTTTCCCTAAAAATCCTTTATATCTACTGTTAGAATGAAATACTAGCATAATCTTAAATTAAAAATTTTTAGATTGAGTTTGTATTCATCCACCTCCTTTAGTTAGTCATCCAAGGTGTGCTTAAATTATGTGTTCAGCCACTAGAATGTGGACTTTTTTCCTATTACTGAAATTTATCTTGAGCCTTGAGTATTTCATGCCTAGCCTACTCATTCTCTTGACTCCTCCAAACTGTTCTTGCATAAATCTTCCAAAATGTTTTTTTTTTAAATCACCACGGTTTCTCATAGTTTGATTAATTATATTGTATTTAAATTATCTGGCAATTTTGCCTGCTGTCTTAAACTCAGGTTTCTTCTTCCTGCTGTAAATTCTTACTGGTATTAGTAGTAGTAGTACACCTATAATTCTTTGTTAAGGAGATAGGCTATTTTTAATAAAAGCTATTTATGGAACATTGCATAATTCATTTATAGAGAATATTTATCTGCATCTTATCTATAGTAATAGAAGTGAACTGTCATGTGTATTATCTATGCACATTTTCCTTCACTCTTATCTGTAAAACTCACTTAAGAAACATATATCTGATCTTTAAACACTGGAACAGTTCCATCTTCTCTGAAATATCAGTTCCTTTAAGAGATTTATTTTATGTAATCTAGTCTGGATGATTTTACTTGTAATATGGTAGGATTATTCCACTTTTTGTTCAAACACTGAAAAGAGACTATTTTTCTAATACAACACAGAGCTTTTAGTCATATTTTAAGGAAACAGTAAAAGCAGGGTCACTGAGCTTTATTGAGTTTATATTTACCACATCTGTTGCAAAGGTAGATTATTATATTCGGTGAATGTGCTCTGAAAAAACTACTGAAATTCATTTTTGTTCTAATTGCCTGTTATGATAACAAGTCCCTGATAAGCTCTACAAAAATAGCATTTTGAGTTACACATTCAGTACACTGTTTCTAGTTTTCTGATAGATCTAGCATAATTTTTGAAGGACATGATGTGAGGAGCTCAAAGACATATTTAATATTGTGTTAATAAATGGCTATTCTATGAAATGATTAATATGGTTATCTTGCAGTGGAGAATGAAGATGACTTTTCTTTAAACTAGTTATGTGATTGCACTAGAAATATCTCTTTGGAACATCGATGCCTTAGTTTCCATAACAAATGTTGTCAAACTTATTTCTTTAAAACATGAGGAAAAAGAGTCTTCTTCGTGGTAGTTGCAACACTGAAAGTTGCAATTCTGTAATACTTTCCACATTCTTTTTGTTTCCCAAACTGTTTTGAAATAACTATATATAATTTTTTCAATTCAGCTGAAGCTATTTCCATGGGAAAAGTTCTGAACAAAGGAATTTGTTGATAAGGGACCTATGAATGTACAGTTTGTAAGTTAACTGTCTGTCTTAAGATCCCATGGAAATTATCAATTTTATGGATAACAATTTTACGTAAGTTGAAAGTCTTTGAAACATTTGGCATAAGTTTATACTATCTCTGTATTTTTAGGGTATTCTTTATCTGATATTGTTGCAAAGGTGTACCTGTAGGACTTTTGTTCTTGAATATGGATTGTTTATGGATTTTACAGATTTGTTGAATCATTCTATTTGCATTGAAAGTATTTTAAGAAAAAAAAGAGTAACTTATTGCCTCTATCTTATAAAAATTATCAAATCTGCTATAAAATTCAGTGATTAGAAAATGGAATTTTCAGATCAAATTTTGATTTTTTCAGGAGACTGAAGTTTACCCTTTTATTATACCATATTTTATGTTGCTTCTATCAAGTTCATGGTCTTCATAACAGATCAGAGAAGTTGTAGGTGCCCCATTCCTGGAGAACATTTGAAGTATGGTTGAATGGGGCTCTGGACAACCTAATTTAGTTGACAGTGTCCCCGCTTATTGCAGGGGAGTTGGACTAGATGTCCCTTCAATCCCAAGCACTCTATGTTTCTAAGATAGTTCTGTCATAAACGAGTAATCCCCCATATATCTGAATTCACACAGTTTGCATTAAAATTACTCAGGAAGAGTAAGTGTAAAAGCAACAGTATCTTCTCATGAAGATACTTATGAATATGTCTTATTCAGTAAAGTGAGGAGCAAAGTTAACCACAAATTTATAGAAGAGACAAATGCTGAAAATGCTCTGAAGCTGACCTGATAGATTGCTCTATAAAGGCATGCGGGGAAGTGTCTCCACTCTTTTTGAAGAGAAATATTTTACTTCTGAGAGGAGGGTAGTGTACATGAAGTATAAAGGTTCTTGCCATGGCCATAGCAGCACAAAAAGCTCAGTAAGTGAACTTATACTGTGGTTGAAAAGCCTTTTTGACATCCAGAGAATGCATTCTTACTATACCCTCACTCTGTGTGATCCTATTGTGGCTAAGAATAAAACAAATATGATTTTTCTTTTTAAAGTACTTTTACATATGAAAATACAAACTCTATGTTTCAGTAGCAAGCTCCAAACTCAGAATTATGTAACAGAGTGATAGTCCATATCTCGTCTGTCGTGACAATTGGTTCACATCTTTATAGGTTTTATATTCTTGTTCACAAAGCAAGTGATCCTTTTATTAAAAACAAATTTGATTTTGCTGAACTTGTTGATGAACAGTTCAAAAATGTATGGTATTTTCATTAACAGTATAATGGACTTCAGCCAAATAGTGAAAATGGTAAGAACTTGCCAAAATAAAACAAGGAAATTATAGAATTAGTGTTAGCAAAGCAAAATGAAAACATGGGTTTCTTTTTGTGATGTGAAATCATTAAAAAAAACCCAAAACAACCTATGTTAAAATTTTTTGTCATGGAAATTAATAATATATCAGCAAAGATTTTCAGACATCTTGTTGTTCTGACTGATTATTTTTCTCCTTTTTTAATGCCAGAACTATGGCTCACCTAAAATACTTTCCTCAATTTGAGCAAAGGAGACAGAACTGACTCCAAAAGAAACAGTTATTTGGGCAATGACTCCACAAGATGAGCATAATAAAAGATCCCCCATGGAGTTTTTGGTTTTTTTTTCCTGAAACTGAACTATGGAGCTTACCAGAACCATATTTTATTTTATTTTATTTTATTTTATTTTATTTTATTTTATTTTATTTTATTTTATTTTATTTTATATTTTATTTTATTTTTATTTTATTTGATTTTATTTTATTTTGTATTTTATTTTATATTTTATTTTATTTTATTTTATTTTATTTTATTTTATTTTATTTTATTTTATTTTATTTTATTTTATTTTATTTTAATATCCTCCCGTCTCTCCACCCTTAATTTTACTTTAATACTTTCTGCACAGAGCTTTATCTGGTTCCTCTCCTTATTGCCTCATCTTGGCAGTCCAGAGTAGTAGTGCACTGTACCCACATGCCCAGAGACAGGTGCTTTGTGTGTTCCCAAAATGCCAGACTCATTAATATTAAGGACAACGGTGCTATGCTTCTTCTCATTGTTTTAAGTTTGGGCTTTTTTTGCTGGAGGGATGACAGATCTGTCTCAGTGATATAGCTTTAAGTGGAGCAACGAGTGTAAAATTGTTATTCTGAGTGAAAATATGGAACATGCAGCATTGCCTGAGACAACTATTAATGTTCTGTTTACTGGCTTCTGGGAGATGCAGCATCTCCATCCTTCCTGAAGATAGCTTAATGCAGAATGTCTGAGAGATTAACTAGGAAATACTAGGAACAAATATCAAATAAACATACAATGAGAAATGTAAGACAGAGTATAAAAATTAAATCAGCTGTGGAAGAACAAACTTGAAAGGAAAATAAACAGAGAAAGAAAGGCACCACAAACATCAAGAAGTCAGATATGTGTTAAAACTCACACGTGTACAGTATCCAGCTGAGTGACAGTAATGCAATATACAATTACATCCTTGCTTTCCCTTCAAAGGGTTCCACTCAACATGCATGTTCTCTTGACTGTGCACTGTGATTGACAGTGCTTCTTTCTTCTCTTCTGCAGCTTCTTTTTCTTTTGGCATTTAAAAGCACTATTTTTAGTAAATTGAGGCAAGCAACTCATGCATCCTTTAGTTACTTTTTTTCTGAGGTATCTCAGGGTGGGAAAGACTTTATAATCCTTCACCTTAGAGTTTTCCTGTCCTGGGCAGGAGGGAACAGGGCAGCTTCGCAAATATCCCTTTAGCTATTACAAAAAACCACCATCAGAGAGTTACAAGTCCTTGTGCCAGTGTTTTCCAGTTGCTACATGTGATCCATGTAGCTCCTGTGCTTGGTGGAGCTTGTGATTTTTGACATTTTTAGTCTGACTTTGTTAGAGTATGTCATGTATGAGGTGTAGACAGAAATAATTTGTTGCAACAACTTGTAAAGAGCTAATATTTTATATCCATGGCCTTTATTCATAGGGTAAACTTCTATTCCCTTCCACTAGATGGAACATTGCCAGGACGACCCCAGCAAAGTGAAGTGATCAATAATGGACAAATCAATGCACAATGACTGCACTGAGATTCTTTGCTTTAGACCTCAACAGATGTGAATTTCTTCCTTAATTTATATCTTTCCATAATATACATATATCACATGGACATACATGTGTGTGTACACAGCCACACATAGATATAAACATAGGTGGTTACTAAATATAACATTTCAAACTTTTTTGTGTAATTATTAAATCTTTAGCTCAATTCATATGCTGGTATCTATATATCTGTTTTATTTAGCTGTATGCTCCAACAGCACTTGAAACAAGATATTTCTATTTCTACATCTACAAATTCAAACAAAACCAAAATTCCTGAGAAATCCAACCCAAAATCTGATTTGTAGTAAACTTCATAGTAGTATGTAGTGAGATAGCTGGAAATTTAGATAGCCCAGGACACTGTTGGCCCTCCTGGCTGCCGGGGCACTGCTGGCTCTTAGTCAGCTTGCCATCAACCAGGACCCCAAAGTCCCTTTCCACAGGGCTGCTCCCCAGCCTCTTGCTCCCTAGGAGGAAGTTGTGTCAGAGAAGATTTAGGTTAGAGTTTAGAAAAAGGTTCTTCACCCAGAGGGTGGTTGGGCACTGGAACAGGCTCCCCAGGGAAGTGGTCACAGTTCCAGCCTGACAGAGCTCAAGAAGCATTTGGACAATGATCTCAGGCACATGGTGTGACTCTTGGAGTCGGTGCTGTGCAGGGACAGGAGTTGGGCTTGATGATCCTTGTGAGTCCCTTGCGACTCAGCTTGTTCTGTGATTCTATGAAATTGTGTTGAAAATAAGAATGCTCAGAGATCTCAAGAATCTCTCTGAGTAGGTGAGGTTAAAAGTGAGTTTTGAACCTGGTTCCCCAATCTGGTAGTTACATGAACACCCACATGATATTTGGATCCCTATGGTTCAAGAACAATTCGGTGTAAATTTACTTGATACTTTTTACTGCAGACTTTTATGTAGTCATAAACTATAAGAAAAAAATGTATTTTTTAAACATAATCAGGATTCTTTTTATTTTTATTCTTTAATTTATAAAAGACTCCATCAGATGCATGAGTTTCCTGATGCACCAAGATAATTGCATAAGTTTCAGTAAACATGATATTTCATTTCACAGCACTAGCATCCAACTATCCAAGAGCAAGGAAGTCAAATGGTCTTGGAGTCAAATTATTTTAAAATGTCAGTCTATTTGAAAATGGCATGCTAAAAATAAACAAAAGATTGTTGATCCAGGGGTTTCTTACTTTGTATTCAAATATTTTAAACTCTGGGGTACCAGAATTCTGACTCTAAGGCACATTAATGAGGTCTGGCATAAGTAGACAGCTACACTGTAATGAAGAATAAGTGGTTGTAATATGCACTCAGTGCAAACTGCAATTGTACAGAATAAAATGCATTTTGCATTCAACAGAGTATTAGGCAGTGAAAAATTTGAAATCTCTGAAATGACATGTGGAGCCACAAGACACCATAAACAATATCAAAAAAACCTTTGCAACACTCATTATAAGGAAAAAACCTTAAATAAGTTGACATGAATAAGAATAGTTACTATATTAAACCAGTACATAATACAACATCTGATTTATGAGCACAACTCTTTTAAAAGTATGATCAAAGAAAAAAGGCAGATTATACTCTGCAATAAATCTCATATACATTTTTTAATCTGACAGATAAGGTTCAAAATACAATCAATTCAGTAAAGATACTAGCATTCCTCTTTTTTTTACTGTACTAGAATTACAGGATGTCTCAAGGTCACTGATGGTTTACAGTTCTGCTACTGCCAGTTCTGAGCTGCTTTCAGGGAGAGCTTGCCTGGCTCAGACCCTATTCAGTCATGTCACTGAGGGTGAGATTCATCTGGCCAAATCTAGACATCTCTTTGTACATGTGGCTAGTGATCTAAAACTATGAAATCAAAGGAGAGATTGACACCTCTAGGGTGCAATTCATCTCCTCCCAAAGTAGATGCTTAAAGTAGGTCATATGATTCATGCCCTAGAGTGTCTATTTCTTTCTACTAATTATGAAGGCATCATAGTGGGGAAAGGTCACTGGTAGGTATCTGTGCAGTAGATATCTAAAAATAGGTTAGATGAAGAGCACCCAAATGTCCATCCGCAGGAATAAGTGATTGTAGTAGATGGAAATTTATCACTCTTTCCAGTGTGAGCAGATTTTCAATTAAGTTGGTCCAGCCTTGACGATCATCCTGCAGAAGTCCATTTTCATAATAGAGGGTGTGAAAAAACTGATTAGAAACACATAACAGTGCTTCTAACTATAAACATCAGTTTGATATAAGTGCTGTTGTAATGAAAAAAGTTGCACTACCATAGTATGGGCATCTTTGAATACCAACAGCTAATGAATCCCTGTTTTTGGCTCATGAAAGCTTTATGGTAAAGAACAATAGTTCTATAGCTCAAGTTGATCATAAAGTTTTCTGACACTGCTGTGTTTTTATTGTTTGAAACAATAACATTTCTTGTATTTTAATATTGTACTGTATTCTCTTAAACATAGAATTTAAGGCCTTTTGCCGCATTCATTCCTTCTAAAAGCAGAAGAAATACAAAGGCTTACAGAAAAACAGAAGCATTTAAAAGGTCAGTAATCCAATTTATTCCCAGAATTCTTAGTAAAATTAACCAAAGGACTGGTTACTACTGTGCTGACAACTGTAGATTGAAATTATAAGGATTTACGGATGATGAGAAGCTCTTCATTGTATTTGGCAACAAGTGGCTGTGGTTCTGCCACACATTTTTATATTTCTCTCAGCAAATGATGTTAAGGAACACATGCAAGTTCATGCAGAGTTGTAAGGTGGGAGAATGAATGCTGCTGCTTGCCAGGCTTGTTCCCAGCCTGGCTCGCAGGTAAACGAGGTCCGATGCCCGCGTGAACCAGCGACTGAAGGATTGATGGTGACTGAGGTTTGCGTGCCTCAGTTTGCCGGTGCAGCCCAAAGCCATCCCAACAGCAAGTAGTTCTGCGGTTTAAGTAGCCAGCAGCGGAGGTACGGAGGAAAGAGTGGAAACTCGGAGGAAAGAGTGGAAACTCTGTTAGCTGCAGTCCAAGTTTATTTCCTTCTGCCCTCGAGGGGGCAGGAGGCAGTTAACTTGAAGGGAGGCTGAACAGAGAGACCCCGGTTTGCTCTCTGGCAGTCAGTTTTAAGGTATTACATCATGAGGTAGAGATAACAGAATAAACCAATCATGAAAGGAACACACATGATAGTAAACCAATAAAGACCTCTCAGGGGAGGAACAAAATCAAACTAACAAATAACAAAACAGCTGGAGGGTATCTCAAACCACGCTGGCCTGTTACAGGACTTGAAACTTCTGTGAGTGACATGCAAGGGATGTTGCTATGCTATATACTCTGCCTTTTGTCTTTCTTCGGAGGCAGGGTCCTGCGATGGGAAATCAGCCCATGTGTCCCACACAGGCTGCACAATAGCAACAAATGAGCTCCTAGCTCCCACTCCACGCTGTTTATTTGGTTCTAGCGGTTTACACTGCAGTTCTCTCCCTGTGTATATTTTCAGGGAACAGTGCATGCTCCCCCGGGTGGCTGCTAGGGTACATCCCACCTCCCATCCAGGAGCAGGGCAGCTGGGGCACCAGTGCAGGGGCTAAAATGGGGTTCTGGGCTGTGGGCAGGGTAAAAGGACCATATTAAGGGATGTTCAGTACAGGCAGGGCAGGTGGTGCCCTCAAGGCTCCAACATGTTACTGTGACTTTGAACTCACTTTATTAATTTACTGCACTAACTTTGTCTCTAAACTCAGTTTTATGTTTCTTATAACTGATGAATCAGTTTAGCAGCATGCTAAATGTTTTTGCCTATAATTATCTCAAATTCAATGTAATTGGCTTTGATAACCGTAATGGAATTAAGTTATCTTCTTACCTGGCTTCCAAATTTCTCCGCCTTTTTTTCCTTTTTGACAGAGTTTGCACACACAAAAGTTGCAGTCACTCACATATGCTAAACTCAGTCTAATACTTATGCTGAAGATGATCCCTATATGTTTTACTACAGAATTTTTAGCTTTCAATATTTACAAGGGAGAATCCTCTAATATTAATCTATCATTCCACAAGCAGCTTAATGAAGCTCTGCAATGAGAACAGAAATGTGTTGCAGCCTTTGAAAACAGGACTTTGCAAAAAAGGATGAGGTCAAAAGAAGTCCTTGCTGGTTTCCATGTTACATTTGCATAACCAATCTTTTCTACATTTAGAAAGTCATGAGGCAATTTTTTTCTTAGAATATGTGAAATGCAGTATTTTCTTTCATTTGCTTCACAACTAATGTTTTCTTAAAATAACTTTAAGCATGGTCATATCCAATTGAAAAGTCACACTTTAATTAAAAATCTTAATGCTAATCTCACATTTAATACTGATCTACTTACGTAGATATTTAAAATTTAGTATTAATGAACTGTATTTCTATAATTATTACATTTTTCTATATTTCATAGATGAGTACATTTCAAAATCAGGAGATTCAACTGTGACATCTAAGAAAGACTGAAAGGATGTAGGATTTGAAAAAAAAAGGTACATGATATCAAGGACAAAAATAGAGCCAGAAAATGAGAAATTTATTCCACCACCAACAGGCCTAAGATTTTTTATAGAGCTATGAACGTATTTTGTGAGGATTTTACAAGTAATGTGATAGCAGTCTATTATGGGTCTCAAACATGGAAAAAATTAAATATAGAGAAGATTACACAGTTACTCTGATGACATCTAGACCTTCTGAGTCTATGCTTCTGTTTATTTTTGTTGTCTATTTTTTAGATATAAATTTTAAAAAATTAGGAAATTATCTAATTTATTGCCTATCAAAACCTCACGTAACTTACAGTTGTCAAATACCTTAAATACTTCTTCTACTATCTGGTTATATATATCTTCAAATATTTGTAAAATACTCTTGATTTTTGTATGAATAATCTCTTCTCCATTATTTCTTATCAGATCTGTTACTTAAACTTCCTAAAAGCCTTGCCTGCCCTTCTCTGAACTTTTCCTAATATATACTTTTCAGAAAGACAGGTTCCACAGGACTGTAATTACTTTTTGAGTGATATCCATTGTACTTAAATTGATGGTAAGAACATCCATTGTACAGCCAGAATACAACAGAAGATGGGGTTGCAGTGGAGAAACAGAAAGGAAAAGCAAAAACAACCACCAGAAAAAGCTGGAGAATGAATGTAATCAAGCTAATGCATATGATGCTGTTAATCACTTTGTGCAATTTTTTACATCGCCAAGTGTTTGATTTTTTTTTTTTTTTTGGCTTTCATTACTCATTTCTATTATAAACTAAATTGGAGAGAAAACATCTGATTGTTGGAGATTATCTTTCAGCACAGCGTGCTAGAATTTGATCTACATTTCTGTGTGACAGTTGAAGGAGCTGCATGTCAAAATCCCCATTTGGCATCTATAGTTGTTACTAAGCACTATCAATCACACAGCACTTGTGTGTCTACTGCACTGGCTTTTCAGCCAGGAAACTACTTGTACTTAAATATTTTATTTATAAACTTTTATAAAAACACATTCATCTGATTTTAAGCAGAATCCCTCTAAAATGACAATGAGAAATGTTTTCAAAACAGACATTTTTGAAATTCTCGTCACAGTTCAGTTTGAGTTTGGTAATTTAAAATGAAGAGAAATAGGCCTTATTTCACCAAGAAAAAAGAAGCGGAGTTCCCCAATCATACTGCAGTAGCAATGACAGCAGAAAGATTCACTTAGGGTGAGGAAAAGTGTAGCATTCACTATTTAATTCTCTTTCTATTTAATTATATATGAGTATAATCAAGGCAGTTGATGCCCTCCCTTCATGATTTTCCTGGCCTCTTCAGAAGGCAGCAGGCTTCAGTTTCGGCTTCCTCGTAAGGATTCACTGTATTACTTTGTAGTTTCTAGTCAAACCCAGTTTGATGTCTTCTTGTACTGCTTTCCAGAGCAATAGAAGTGTTTAGCACGACAGTGCTGCCTCAGAATCCTGATTCTAGAAATTTCTTCTGGGACTCATCTGTGTCTCTCTCGTTTTCAAAGACGCATAAAGCTCAAAAGACAATATTTAATATTGAACATGCACTGCCTGACTGCATTATTGGGATACTGGTGAGATTAACTTCAGCATCTAAGGTTAAGCATCTTGTCTAACTTAGACTTAATCATATTTCCTATGCACACTTTAAAATAGGTTTGCCTGGTGGGCAAGTGCTATCACAAAAAAATATGTCTTGGTTGCTGAGAGACCACACACAGAGTTTAGTTATAAGTGTAACTTTTCAATAGCTAAAGTTTATTTTGGGTGAGATGAGTTTTTTTCAAGTTCTCCAAAGAAATTAAGACAACAGCAAGACAGAAAAATCTGTCAAGACTGCTTCTATTTGCAAAAGAATCTATTTCCAGAAAGTTAGGAAAAGTGACGTTGCCTCTTTGCAAGCTCGGAGTTATGAGAACTCTTGAGAACTTTTAAAGAAATGTTCTCTTCAAGAACGTAAGATGCATGGACTCAGTCATCTGCAAATCAAGAAGAAATAACACATAAATGTGGTCACTTGTTTATGAATTATGAAAAACTGTAGGAGAGGGAGAAAGGTATTTAGGACTTTTCCTCAGATATTAACATACAAAAGCGTTGGTTTCAAAGCTGTGACAGTCGTTCGAGAAGATAACACTGGCCTATTGTGGCAGCCCATATTGTCTCTTCTGGCTTGGTATTTCAAGTTGAGGCCACCACACACACAGAAGGACATTGATGAAGCTTCAAAACCTGCAGCTTAGATAGATAAAAAGTAAACAAAGCAGGCAGAGGCAACAAAAACTGGATCAAATTTGTGCTGTACATCAGCAGGATGATCAAGGGTGGCATTACGCCAAATACTCTGCTTAGGGTTGTGAAGCTGAAACTCACACACTTAGGGAATGCTCTAGAGAATCTAGAAATTTGCTTTACCAGTCATGTGAATATTAGTATTCACAATTTTTCCTTGGGGGAATACAAAACAGAAAGTTTCTGATCCAAAAAGCTCTCCTTATGTCAAAAGCACTAAAAAGAAAGACCTACAGAATTCAAAGGGTGATTTTTTTTTAAAAAAGGAAAATATGTGTTCAGAATTATTTGTCCAAACAACGTTTACTCATCTGTTTACTCAGCTCTACCCAAATAGAATATCCTCTAATGAATGCTAAGAAATATAACAACTGCTAAGTGCAAGTTGAGACTTCTTTTAGTAGAGGTAGCTGACCACTTTATTGCAAATTATTGATGATGGAAGGTTACTATAATATTGAAATTCTGAATGTAAAGATCCCAGAAAATATTTTACCTACCATATAGCCACATGTTTAGTTGGGGTTTTTTAGTTTGCTTGTTTGTTTTGTGGTTTTCTTTTTCTGTTATATATGACTCTGAAGGTTTTTCCTTTGCAAATACTGCTCTTTTTGCTGCTCTTGTCACACCCACTTTCAGTATGAATGGCTTCTTTTGGTGTTGCAAATATACTTACTGTAAAAAAGTACAGGAATCAGTCTGTGATTGAATTTCATAAATTCAGACCATCATACAAGAGCAAAATATATAAATTGTTGGTAAATTAATTTTTTCTGTACTTTAGAGACTGAACATCCTTTACAAGATCTAAAGTGAAGTCGGGCATACAATGTTACACAAGTATGCAAAATTGTGCTTTGCAGTAATTTGGAACAGTGTCTTACTAAAATGAGAGTATGAAGTTTTGATATAATACATGAAAGCAGAGAAAAATCTTTAAAGATGCATGAAAGTTGTTTTTGTACAGAAGCAATGAGAATTATACATATGAAATTAATTGCAGGGGTGAATAGAGAACCTACTTGATAATACTGACCTTGAGACCCACCAAGAGCAACAGAAAGATGTTTCTTGGGTGGCTTGCTATGAAGAATTTATTTTAACTAATGCTCAAAATAAAAATAAGCACATAGTTCTCATGATTTTGACTAGAAAACTATCAGAAATATATCCATTGCCACGGCGATGTTTATCCAGCTCTGTTCTAGCTACTTTATATTTACAGGATGAGAGAAGAAATTAATGCCTAATATTGGAAGTTTACAGGTTCATGTCTTTGGCTGTTTCAAAAAAAAGGAATTTATTTTGCTTTATATATAGCAGAAACAAAATAAAAAATAATTTTGAGTAAGGATTAAAAAAAAGCATGAGTGTTGGCGAAATATCTCATTAGCAAATCAATTTATTATATAAAGTATGAGTGTTCAGGGTAAATATTTTAGCCAATAATTGCCTGTTCCCTGCACTATTGGAGAGAGAGTATAATTTTTAAGAGCATGGTAATTTTAGTGGGAACTGTGATAATGACACTAATAGAAAAAGGAAAAAGAAGAAAAGAAAAAGAAGAAAAAGAAGAAAAAGAAGGAAAATAAAAACTTTTTTGGACCTGTATCCCTAAGATGCTTTGATTCTCCAAAATATTTTCATTTTAAATGGACAATTACATTCCTTTTGCTGAACATGAAATTAATAAATAAATTGGTAAGTGTTTACCATATGCTTCACTGTCACAGAATCACAGAATATGCTGAGTTGGAAAGGATCCACAAAGATCATTGAGTCCAACTCCTGGACCATCCTATCAGTGGTGACTCTTTGGATACATTAGTATCTTCTACATTTGAGAAAAATAAACAGAGTTTTTCACCTGAACAAGTTTTTAATAGGAGTTACTAAAAGTCTTTTTGCCTTTATTTTTCAGTGGGCCAGACCATTTATTTTATTTTCAGCTTCAGCCAACATTATCATCTGATAATCCAATATGACATTTTGGATTATCTCATTGTCCCCTTTCTCTCTTTGTCTTTTGAAGGAGTTTGTGACATTCTAATCATGAATTTGCAGACAACTACCACATCCCACCCCAGCTGCGCTGGGACTAACTTCAAACAGTTCTGTTTGAATGTGTCTCAGTAGATTCACATGCTCATTCAGACTTCTGCAAATGTTTTAATAGTCTACCTCTTCTTTATTCCTCACATACATACCTTCCATTTACTCTTCTCCAAGTTTTTTATTTTATTTTTTATTTCAAATGTTAAACTCACATCCTTCTTCAAGAAACCCTCTGTGAATTTAGCCCGATTTGGCTTTTTTTGTGGTAAAAGAAAAATAGGAAAGATCTGTTGATATGGCTTGAAATCTGTGTGAGGAAGGACAAAAGGAGATTGCTGACTCTGGAATCTTCTCAGCTGAATACTGTGCAATAGCACTCTGGTTTAGGGTGAATAGCTGGTGAGTTTAAAGAAATTGTGCTGGGCAATGGTTTCTTTTGATAACATCTGTGCTCTCCAGCAGAGAAAGGCAGGGAGTCACAGAATCTTAATTTTGGGAATCCACAGCAGGAGGATGGTTGCAGTAACATCTGTGTGCAGCCACACAGAGGAGAAGTATGCACTTTCAGAGTTCAGTTTAGGGCAGAAGACCTCTCATGCTACCTGAATTGCCTCTGGAGGAGCTCCTGGCTCTCTGCACCACAGAGAGAGGTGCCTGTGGCACAAAGTTTAGATGGCAAAAGACAGGCAGTGTAAATGTTCCTTAAGAGAACATGTGGGCTGCTTTCTAAAACTATGTGTCCTGTGCTACGAGCACAGGCTGGTTGTGTGTCCTGTGGATACCACAACTTTTGTAGGCACTGACTCTCATTTTCATCTGAGGTTGTTTTGTCTGGGTAACTGGTTTAGGATCCTACTTCTGAAATAGTGTTAGGGTCTGATTATTAAAAGATGCCTCTGCCTGAATTAAGGTACAAACGAGATCATATGCCAAAGTCAATAGAAAGGATTTTATTTAACAGTAAATTTGTGTGAGAGTGCAAGAGAAATAAGAAGATGGGGGGAAGAAAGAGGAAGACAGTGAGAGAGGGAGAAAGAGATTATAGTCACCACCACATGGGTGCCTGAGGCATCCCACCAGCCCTTCTTCTGATCTCCTTGGTGGTGGGGGTCTCCAGAGTGTTCTTCTGAAGGTACAACTTTTATACAGTCCAAGTCCCAGGTATCCAGAGACATAATGTGTCGTTCCCACAGCTTGGGTTGGCATGTCTGTAAGCAGCTGCTTCCTTTCCTACAGTTTGCCATGGTGGGAATTTTTGTCTGGATAGTTATCCAGATCTGGTTCTACAGGCCTGACATCTTCCTGTTTTTGCTGTCTGCATTCCCACAGTCTGCACAGTGGAATTTGGCAGTGCACTAATTTCAAACCTATCACCTCTGGTAGGCCTAAAATCAACACCTTCCTGTTTTCCACCTGTGCCTGTTGTGGTGGCTTATCTTACAGAGAGTTTTTGAGACGTTTTAGCTGAATTGTGTTCAGTGGAGACGTGCTAATTCATGTAAAGTACAGCTCTAGCCCATGGAGCACTGAGATTACTTTTAGCTTTTCTGTGGGTACTCTGAAAGTTTAGATATATTTTTCTCAATCATTTGTAATGTTAAAACAAGGCTTGATCTGGCTATGGACTTGAAGGCACCTACATTTGTGCAGGATACTTGATGTCAACCATTTCTCAAAGTCTCTCTTGCTGCCACAGGCAGCACCTTCACTTATTCTTTTTAGAGATCCTCACTGCCTCTGTGACATTGCTGTTCATGCTGTTAAACAATTGAATTTTCCCTAAATCCTCAAACCTTGAAAAACCTCATCTCACTGATGTCTTAAAAAAGCTGGAGGAAAAAAAGGAAGAAAATTTCATCAAGGATACTTATTTGCAAATTTTTAAAGATATCTCTGTGGCCTTGTTTAGAACCATCAGACATGACAGGAAAAAGATATATAAGATTTTAAAAGCTGTCTAGGATCGTTAAAACATTCAGTACTCATTAAAATTAATGGTAGTTACTCCTCTATTACAGTAATTTCTGAAAATCACAACCATATCTACTTTTAAGGTTCATTACCCAGAACTGCTTTCTGTTGTGGTCTGAATAAACTTTTCTTCCCTGTTTCTGTCCCCAATTACAGCCATAAATAATAGATGGATTGTTTTACTGCATACATTATTTGCGTATCAATTGACAGGTTCCCAAATTCACAAATTACTTTTGCATAATTGTGACATCTGATTTATTCACACTCTTTTCAGAAATACTAGGCATATTTTTCTATCCATCAGAGGACCAGAGCCTGCTGAAGAATTTGTATACTGCATATTTGCATATCCACTGATCCCTTTACATCCTACTTAAGCTATAATAAGAGATATTTTATATTATCTTATTTCATCTCATATATATTTTTTTTTGGTGTTTGCCTCCCTCTACCTGTTTTTCTCTTCATGTTATCACAGTGGTTGATTTACATTTTAAAAGCCAGTTTTCTTTTGAAACACCCTATGGGAACAGAAGAATTCTTTTTGTATTTCTGAGTTTCATTTTCTTTGTAGGCAGATAAATGGCAAATGTGAAGAAACTGGAAAAAAAGACAAGGCAATGACTTTGATTTGTTTTGCCGTTTCTAAATCCCCAAAAAAGGTTTTGATCTTTCTGCTCCAGTGAAAGGGTTCAGTGCCTTTCAGTAAACACATTGGTACTTTATGGGAAGGCATAACACTACACAACACTCAGACTAGCATTCTGGGTGTTCTGAGGTGCTTTGCAAAAATACCACAGGATAATCAACAACTACAAGGTTTCCCATATGAAGGAGTTTATGCTTTCTAATTTTTGGGGTACCACCTTAAAACCTATCCACTTAGGGTCAAATCTTGCAATTAATATACATGCAAAGGCCACCCAATCTGATTCTTGGAATTCCCATCAGTGATTAAGTCTGTTAGGGGCAATGGGTGACCAGTAGTCTTAGCTTGTTATTGCACTGCCTTTCCCACTCCTTCACTTTTCCCTCTTCTGTCCATGTTCACACATTTTCTCAGTCTGTAAGATCTTTGGGACATCAAGAGTCTTTTCACGTCAGGGAAAGCATGAAATGCAGTGGGGTTAGGGTTTGTGGTACCTGATATCTCAGTAAAAATAACAAAGAAAATGTTCCTGGTGAAAAGACAGATCATCAATTTTGTTATTATTCCCAGCGATAATTCTGGCCCTGTGTTTTCCTAGAACTTTGAGAACTTTTCCTTATTTACCTTTCTTGAGTAGTTTTATGGTTTATGGTCAATTAATAGCTTCTATAGTGTACTTTTAATTAAATTTAATTTTAAGTTATAGTCCTAAGTGCCTAATGCTCATTTCTTTTTAAAGTATCACAAATTGAAATGCTTAAACATTAACTTGGCTTTCCTTTGTGTTCAAGTGGTTTTCTGTGATCTGTCAAACAGATCTGGATTCAAGTGGAAAACAGACACTATTTATAAACACTTTGCATTTTAGGAAGTTTAACTAAATTAACTATGTTACCTTATCTCCTGTTCCTCCCTTCAGAATGGTAAAAGTTCCGAAATTAAATGCATCCATGAAAATCAAAAACTCTGATGTTAATCAAATTAACATCGGACATGAATATCAAGCCCTTCTGTTTCGACTGTTGAACTTTAAATCAGACTTGAACAGCTACATGTTGCTGGAATTAATGGTCAAATGTTTTCTTTCCTGGAGTATATTGGCCTGTAAAATCTGTGTACCTCTGAGTTCCATAATGAACTTCACACACCTTGCTAGCAGTTCATTTGGTGTAAAAACTGCAAACCCTAGAGCTCTGGACTACAGTAGAGGTTTCAAATTTCTTCTTTATCCTGAAAAGACTCTTCTGGTCTCACTGATAATAAAATCTGTAGTATTTGTGCCTTTGGAGCAGCTCTGTTTTCTATTTTCTAGTCTCCTATGTTGACAAGTGTGATACAGAAGGGGTATGACAAGTGTCATAAGTGTTATATTCCTACTGAGCATCAGTGCAACTGCTTTCACAATTGTGAAGTAGATGGAGCTGTAGAAGCAGACCATTTTCACAGGCTTGTAGAGTAACTTAGGGTTAATGTGACCCAAGAGGTTTCTAGCCCAGCCTCCCTTTCAAGGCAAGGTCAGCTATGAGGTCAGAGCAGGTTGCTGGGGCAGGCTCTTATCCAGTGTGCTCCTGCAGACTTCCAAGACAGAGACACAACATCTCTGAACAACCTGCTCAGCTGATGGACTGTCTTGATGAGGAAAAGCTTTCTTATATTCGGTCTGAACCTCTCATTTCAAACTGTGCTCATAGTCACCCATCCTTCTAGAACATACAATAGGCTCTGTGGAGAGTCTGGCTCCATCTTCCTCATGACCTCTGTGTAGGTACTGAGGGGCCTCCCTCAGGACACCCTCAAAGCCTTCATTTCTCTAGGCTGAGTTGTTTAAAGAAGTCTTTTTGAGCTTCCCCACACCCCTGAGGTGGTCAGTAATACACTCCCTCCAAGACAACACCCTCACTGGCCTCTCCTCTGATCTGACCCACAAGTTATTACTCAGCTAGTGCCCTACAAGAGGTCCATAAGCCCAAGCTGCTCCTTTACATAGATGGAAATCCCTGTCCCATCCTTGTTTTCTCATCCTGCCCTTTCTGAACACCTTGTATACATCCACTGCAGTCAGGTGAGCTGTCCCATCTCGTCCCAAATGTGCCTCTCCTTGCTGTACTGTGGGAGCTGTGCTCTTGTCTACTGCTTGTATGCCCCCCTGTCCTGTCATCCCCCACTGCAGCTCGAGGCTGCCTCATCAGTGCTTATCTGCAGACAGAAGGTATAGACACCATCTGATCAATATTGTCAATGCTTTTAATAGTGATAGTGCTCTGGGAATACAGTTAAAGAGTGGCTTTTTGAAGTAAGCAGACAATGTATGAAAAAAACCCTATTTTTATTTGTGACTGTTATTTGGTTTTCCAGATTTTAGAGGCCATTGTGCTAATCCCATGAGATGGATGATTTCTAAAAGGTAAAAATATTTCCATTTGTAAATATCAGTATAGTTGTGTGCCTAGAAAGGCAATTCTTTAGGGTTTGTTTTTCACACTGAATATGGTGTATTGGTATAATTAAAGCCCAAAATGTTTTCCTTAGTAGGCAATAGAGTTTTAGGATGTATATTGGTCAATAACGTCATTAGACGGTCTTCTAGTGTTCCATGGTGTTAGGCATCACAGGGCATACCATCAAATAGTTCCAGCTGCAACAGATACTCTCTTACTTCTGGAATCACACAGAAAAGATAGTGAAGTTTTGTAATCCCTGTTCCTATCTTTTATCTCCAGGGAATGGAAATGTTTGTTTTTGTTGAGATATTAAAAGTCTGTCCTTATTGCTTGTTTATCTGAAAAAAAACCCCAACCAGATGCTACCTTTGGATTTTAAAATTTATTGCCTACAACTTTATACTTTACATTAAATCTAATACTGTATATAAAAGTACTGTCATTGTTCAAGCCAAGCTGTCTACTAAGCACCACACACCACACAGCCACTCACTCACACAGATACTTCCCCCACCCCAGTGGAATGGGGAGGAGAATAAAGGGTAAACCTTGTAGGTTGAGATCAGAACAGTTTAAAAATTGAAACAAAGTAAAAGGTAGTAGTAGCAGTAGTAGTAGTAATAACAATAATAAAAAACAACCAAGGAAAAACAAGGGATGTACAATACAGTTGCTCACCCCTTGCTGACTGATGCCAGACCCTGTCTCTGAGCCCTGATCAACCCCCTCATATAGAAGCAGAAAGATTATACTGAACAGACAGTGATCAAACTATACCCTCAGTAGTCTTAAGGTATTTTAATACAAACCAGAATCATTAATTAGAAACTGCATAGCACTTGTCCAAATTTTACTGACATTCATCTAAACTTGCATTTTATTGGAACTGCAGAAATGAAGGGTGTGACATCATCTCCAGAAAACAGCAAAATATCTGCTTTTAATTTGCTTTCAAAAGCTTAGATCTGCATTGCTTGCCTGCAGCTTTTTAAATTAACATCTATGGAGACATTATATATTATGTACATATTATGAGGAGCAGCTGGGGGACCTGGGATTGTTTAGCCTGGAGAATAGGAGACTGAGGGGGAACCTTATTGCTCTCTATAACTGCCTGCAAGGAGGCTGTAGTCAGATGGGGTGAGGTTTTTTCTCCCTGGTAACAAATTACAGGATGAGGGGAAATGGTCTCAAGGTGTGTTAAGGGATGTGTAGATAGTTATTAGGAAAAACTTCTTTACTGAAAGAGTGGTCAGACATTGGAATAGGCTGCCCAGGAAAGCAGTGGAATCACTACAGTTAAACGTGTTTCTACTGATACCTTTGCTGGTGATTCTTTAAGCGACCTTAAAACACCTACTTGTGACACCTGGATGTGTTTAAAAACCATCTGGATGTGGCATCTGGGGACATATTTTAGTGGTAAAAATAGTGGTGTACATGATCTCTATAACAACAGATTTTCAAGGGACATTATTTGCATCTTATTGGCCTTTGCTTATTTTTAATGAGTTCAGTTTTCCCCATTAGGTTCAGCAAAAGTATTTCTGTGTGCAGGTCATAATAAGTGTGGAACAGATACTTGAATGTGAAGTAGGACAAGCTGTAAACCAGTGTTAGCTAAAATTATTTTTAAGTACAGCTGTGAGGATGGGATTGTGCATGTGCTATACAGAGGTAGGACTAGCCTGGGGAGCATTTTGACTCTGGTATACCACATTGCAGCACAACTCCTGCTTTGCTATTTCATTGATTTACATTTAATGCTGGCAATATTTTTTTTCTGATTGGGACCATAATTCCTACCCAGATGTTTGGTTTCTATGAACTACTACATCTAGAAAGCTACTACATCTCCTCCATGGGACTAGTAACCCCTCATTCAGAGGTGAAAAAATATATTTTTACTGCTCCTTTTCATTAGGATAAAGTAATGGATTTTGCTGCTGGTTTGTTGTTTTGTTGGTTTTCGGTTTTTGCTTTAGAAGGTGGAAGAAGTTAGTTCAATGTGGGGGAAAGAATGCAAAACTGAATGTCTCATTTAATGTAGCTTTTAAATCCTGATGGAAGTGAAATCAGAGAAGATTTCGTATTAACCTATTTCGTAGGGAGTCGCTGATGGTAGATAAAGGTCATAAAACCCTGTCCTCCTCTGACACTAGGTAAAATCACTTGAATCTACATCTCTCCCTCACCTTCAGCATCAGCCTAGATGGTGGCACAAAATCTTTCAGTTCCTTCACTTTGCAACTTTTTCCTGAAAATCTGCTCTTTTCTAAGGAAAACATAAAAATGATTGGCAACATTCTCTAACTTTTGTTCTGGCAAATAGTTTCTTTAGAAGTTGTGATACTCCCTGAACAGCACGTGGGTCCGAATGGGCAGGCAGCATTAACATGATGTTGGGGCTACCCCTGGCAGGGACGATCCAGGCAGGAACAGTAGGATAAGGAATAGTTTTTCAAAGCCACTTATGATGATGGAGTAAGAACACAAAGAAGCAGGGCTTGGTAGAGTCAGATTTTCACAGAAATTCATGAATCAAGGTGAAATGATTTTTCGTGGCTTCACTCTCTTTGATCAACCGATTGTGGTAAACTCGTTGCAGTTTCAGTTAAGAAACAGTTACAGTCTTCTTATTTTCAGTTGCACAGGGGTATTTACAAAGTAATTTCACTGATTTTGAATTTGCACATTAGTGTGCAGCTGCGTGGTGTTATAATACAATGTTTTCCCCTACCTTGCTAACATATGTAAATTATTTTTGAGTCTATACTTGTAATGTCTCTCAAAAGAGGTCTATGGACACCCATAGGTTTTTACTGTTCTTGGAATACCTCCCTTACTTTTTTTATTTCTATTATCTCTGTAGCCCAGAAATTGTAGTCAACAATCATCAGTTCTTGTAAATTTTGGTTGGTAAGTGGATTTTATATTGGTGAGGTAGATGTAAATGTTCTGGAAAGAGATCATGGTCTTAATGAAGAGCTAATAGTGGCCACTAAATTTCATGAATTTGTACTCTTGGTATTAAGATAGAGCAAGTAAGATTTCTCTAAGTATGTCAATTCAGTAAGCCATACACTGAATTCAATCTTTGAAGTAGCTTTGTGCTAGTCTGCAGTTCTTTTACAAAAATCAGAAACATTTTATTGCTTCTCAGGCAGTAGTGATGTTACAGTCACAGTGAGATACAAATTGATTTTCTTTTTTTTATATGGTGCTGCTTTTATCTGTTCTTTAGAAACATGGCCAGAGAGTAGCACAAATTTTAAAACAACATTAAAGAAAAATGCTTAATTAAAGACACACCACAAACATTAATGTCAACAAACATTTTTTTAATACAGCTTTTTCACTGGCTGTTTAAGGTATGAAACAGGATTACCTTACCACAAGAATAAAGTTCAGGGGTGAGAATGACTTTTTATTAAAATAACTTCTTGAAATACTTCAATATGAAGTAATCTAATTGCTAGTGTGTTATTTTTATGAAAACACTCTAAGCTGAAAATATCTCTAATTGTATGTTAATCCCAAGCTTTTATTCTTTTTATTTTATATTAAATAAACAATAAATGAGATAAATATAGGTGTTCCTCCTAAATTTGCTTGACAGAATGTACTTTAATTAAAAGGTGTTTTAAAAATTTATTTAAGTTTCTCATAACCTAACATGAGTTTATCTTTGCTAGTCATTTAGTTCGTGATCTTGCACCATGTTCTGTGAAACCTTTTACATACCTGAAATAAATCTCTGCTGAGCTATTTACAGGGTAAATGCTATAAGAGACAATTTCCTAAAGATGCACAGTGATCTATCCAAATCCAAATTCTACTTGAACCATATATGTTAGTCCTCTGTGTATTAATGGAAGAAAAGAGTTTTTATCACAGAGCAATGGCTGTTCTCCTCAATATTTTGTAATAAGAGGAGCTTATATCAAAACAATTGTGTCTTATCAACAGTGTTCTTTGAATTTGCTAGAATTTTTGTTAAATTTATTATGCTCTAAAAGAAAAATTTTGAGTAGCATTGTCATTTTATGGTGAAATCAGTCAGCCCAGTTTAGTGTTACTTTTTACATAGGTCTGTTATGCGCTCTTTTGTATAAGAATTTGTGTGTAAATTTTTAATATTTTCCTAGATGGTGGTAGAAGACACGTAATAAAGGCATAAAACAAAACATCCTTCTGTTCTTGGAAGGAGATATTCTTCCTGATGCAACCTGGAAATCTTGTTTAGGTAGCTACTGAGAAGCACATTTTCCTTTTTTTGATGTTAATATGATCTTGCAAGAAAAATGTTCCAATTTACAACTTCCTGATATACAATTTATGTACTCTACAATCACACCAAGCAACTACTTGAATGGATTGGGCAAAGATGAAGGACTTGAAAGAACCAGTAAAAGCAAAAGGTGTTTTCTAGCATCCAGGTACTGGACATGGTTCTTAGGAAACATAAGCTTCTGTTGAATGAAGAAAGGGAAGTAGAGAAGCTCTTGGAGAAGGAAAAATCTTGGGAGAGAGGTTTCTAAGGTGCAGAAAAAAAATTCAGTGATTACCTTGAGTTTATTAAAGTTCTGTCGCTATACAGCATGGTTGCATGTCCCTGTCTCTCACACACAATAAATAAGACTTGTTTTTACTTGGCAGAGGATATTTTGCACAGCTGTTATAAACCACATATGGAGGCCCTGTTACATCAGTCACTGTAGGTGTAAGCAGTTGCCTCAGGTGCAAGGAGAGAACTGAAGAGAGAGCTGAAGGGCTCTTAGAAGGTTATCTAATGCTTGATCTAGATCTTAATTCTGTCTCAGTACCGTATCAATGATACTATTTCTGATAGATGAATTTCTGGAGATTACAGAGGCTTTTAAGAATGGCATAGACCATCTTCTCCAGTGTTTCACTACAAGTTGCCTGTTGATGTGAAATTCCACAGACCTCTAGAGATAGTAAAACAGGTTCGCTTGAAACACTTGGAGATTGGTCTGATCTAAAATGTATGGCATCAAATTTCATTATGAAGCGTTTGTTCTTATGCCAGATGGATTATAGAAGATATGATAGTCTTTTAGGATGGAAAAAACCACTTGCACCATACCATCTGGATTTGATTTACAAATCACACTTAGTATTTCAGTGTCTCTGATCTCGTTGAACTTTACATATGATACACTTTGGTGAAATATTATTTACTAATCCTGTCAAAGTGACATCAGCAGGAGATGGATTATTCATATAAGTGAATTTTCTTGCGAATTTGCATGCAGCTCACAAGAAGATCAGGATTCTATCACACCAATTTAAAGTAGCACTGAGCCTTTTAGAACAAGAGAATCCATCTTGTTATTTGCTACTTCAAAATGACATTAAAAGACATGTAGATGAACATTACCTTGTGAGGCGAGACACATGCTAACAAAGGGCTGTGAGTAACTGCTGCTGTGGTGACACACAATTTCTCTCAACAGTGCTAGCATAAGAAAAAAATTAATTTTGAAAACCTATTTCCGTCTCTCCAAAGAGAGATTTTGTCTTTTCTCAAAAATTGATTTTTTTCTTAAGATTAGAATATTATATTAGATCCACCACCAAAACACTTGAAGGTGTTTCCTTCAAGCTATAACTGGAGTGTATGAACACCAAAAGACTTATTCTGCTGTGAATGTCAGAGGCATTTTAAGGAAAATTCTGGGTTTGAGTTGGGTTTTTAATTTTTTTTTTCTCTCAATTTTAGATTTAATTATAATATGCTTCAGACTTGGGTCAGTTACTGGCTTTAGAGCTGTGTAATTCAGAATTATATTTTTAAAAACGAGGGCAAAGACCAATGCATGCAGTATTTTGCAAGTCTTGCTCCTATTTCTATCTGGAGAAATCTATCCAGAAGAAATGTGCTATGGCTGAAGTGAAGGCAACTACTGGAACACCTCTGAGCCAAGCCTCAGATAACAAAAAGATGGGGTAATGGCTCCCAGTTCAGCAAAAGGTGGGCTTTCACAGCGCTCAGCAGGAGCTGAAACCAGGAAGGGCTGCATTTTGAAGACTCTATTTGACTCTATGAGACTCCAAGACTCCTGCTGGGTTTTGAACAGTGTTACTGCCTTCCTGAGCTCTTTCAACTCCTGCTGAATTCAGAACAAACTGGGAATTGTTTTGTGGAAGCCATTCACTCTAAAGAGGAAAGAGACTGAAACTGCCATGTTCCTGCAGGGAGGGATTCTGAGTAGAGAATTCACTTCTGAAGAAGTTAAGACATGAATGCCGATCTTTTAAAAGTATGTGGGGAATAGCAGATGTGGGGGGCAGGAATACTGTGTCTTCTCAGATCTCTCCATTTGGAACACAGGCTGAAAATGCGTTTAACAGAAATCCTGTGCAGAACTGAATGTCGCCTTGACGTTAATGCCTAAACTGCGCAGCACTGTGAGTGGTTTTATTGTGTCACTATCAGTTACCAGCAGTGGTAATATAGAGACTAAGTCACCCTAATTCGACCTCTTCATAGTCTTTCAGTTCTGCAGTAAGCCTGTGCCTGGAAAAAATAGATATAGACACTTTACTAGAAAAAAAAGAAGAAAAAGAAAGACGGCTTCTTCAATTTATCTTAGAACATTTCAGAATGTTTTTTAAATTAATCAGACTGTGTTACACTTGATATGGAATGAAAGTGTCTAAATGTATGTTTTATACCTGTCTAGTTAGAAAACCGTTTAAGGTTAAACCACTTGAACATAGATGAAGTCAGACTCAATTTAAAAAGCTGGATGACTCAATAGCTGTCCCTGCCAATGGTTTTCTCCAATTTGTCACAACCAAATGAGATAAGAGAGGAGACAGACGTGCCAGTGGAGATCTGGCTGGTCACTCGTGTGTATTTCTCGAATTAAAGCACAGCTTTCCAGTACCCCAGCTCACTTAACTCAGAATAGTATATCTATCCTGGCAGTTGCTAATGTGATTTCCTCTGAGACCAAATAATCCTTGCTCATCTGACATACTCTTGCTTTTGGGCATTCTGCCTTTTGCTCAGAATCTCCTCTTATTACTCTGCCAGCAGTGTGGTGGAATTCAGTTTGGCAAAAGGGATTGTAGAAAAGATGGTTACGCTTCCCAGCGATAGCACATCCTCAGTGCCTCTCCTTCACTTGGTGAATGGAGACCAACATACTTTTGATATAGCACTATAACATTTCCTGAAGAAAAGGACAACGTTCTTGTCTTTCTGCAGCACACTCGAAAATGCTAGACCATTTCTTATTTCTTATTTTTAGTCAATTAGAAAGAAAATAAATATTCGTTACACATATCCTCAGAGAGTTGAGTCAAAGGGCCAAAGTCAGACTCCAGTAACGTCAGTGGAAGAACTAATGGATGTGCCATGTAAATGAGTAAGAATAGGGTTGCCAGAATCTGTAGAAGATAGTGTGAATTCTGCTGTGGACTCAAGTAGAGTTATGTGTAGTTTGGTGTGATCTCTGCAGCTTTAGAAAACCAGTCAAAATTCAGGACAGGATTCAGAAGAAACTGCCACCAAAGTACTTATTACTTAGTCTCAGTTCAAAGCTGCACCTTTTTTCTTCTCAAGAGGAAAAAATACTTCACTTTGGACAGATCTCACCTATTAACATTCTGTTTATCATTTGCCCATCCTTTAGGCAGTATTTTGTTGTAAAAATTTCATCTGAAAGGTGCTGCCTGAAGTATGCCAGAAATCTTAACTGCAAATGTGGAAGTTTAGGATATGCAGCTTTTCCAGAGGTTGTTAGGACTCAAGAACAGATTTGGATCCAAGAACTCAATAGCAAATATCTTAGACCCTGTGCTTTACAATTTAGGACCACAGATTCTGTGATGAAAAAGAGATGAGGTTTCTTGCTTATAACTGTTCTAGCCATCACTGAAGACAGATGGAAACCTAAATGAACTCAGTAAAGCAAAAGAGTGTTAGCATGCCAACATGTCATCAAGGTAAGAGATTTTTAAGATAAAGAGGCAGCATCAGCTGAACATTTTGCCTTCAGTATTGACTTTCTTGATCTTTCCTTCATTTGCTGCGTTATGTGAGCTTTGAAAAACTGCTACTGGTGACTTTATTTTTCATCTGAAATTTTAGTTGAACAGGTTTTGGTTGCATTATGCCTGGAAAGACTCTGAAATTGAAGGTGTTTACCAGCCATGCTTATTAGTTGTCAAATGCTTCTTGCATTAGATGAACACTTGAATTGACATGCCTTAAGATATGAACACACGTCTTTTCATATCCACTTTACTACTGAGCTGAATAATATATATTTAAATAAGTATAAAGAGAAGGAAAAATATATATTTAAATAAGTATAAAGAGAAGGAAAAAGTTAACCTTAGTAATATGCTAGTTTTTATTTTTACACTGTCATTAGAAAATTGAAAAGGAATAAAGAGAGTCCCAGGGATAGGGCAAGGATTTACAGAGTATTTCAGGCTCTAGTGCAAGAGGGTCAAAACCCTTCTGGTTGGTTTACATTAACAGCTATTACTCTCTGATCATAATAATCCAATTTATATGCAATCTAATTTGTAATACTATTCAATTTCTGACTGGCCAAGCTGCTTAAAAAACCAAAAAAGACAGTGTCATTTACATTATGAGACAGATTTTCTCGGACAGATTCTCAGAAAAATTATTCAACAGCCACTGAAAAGATCTGATTTTTCTCACACAGATGACCTTTGTAAAACAAGTACAAAGCAGGTTATCCTAGAGGATTTTATACAATTTGGTTTTCTTGCTTTACTCCTCTGGGGACAGAAAATAGCTTTTCTGTATAGGTCTACTTAATTTGTGCTAAATAACACTTTTCTTTTAGTGTTGAAGAATGTGATAGGAAACCCATTTACATACAGAAATTTTAAAAGCCTCTTTATATTTTCTGAGGGAACCTTCACTGTTCAGTTCACCCTCTAGCTTCATAATCACTGCATTTCCTATCTACTGATATTTTCCTTCATATACCTCTAAGATTCAATATTTCAAAAATGTTTTTG
The DNA here is from genome assembly GCA_013399195.1 of Dicrurus megarhynchus. NCBI lineage: Eukaryota > Metazoa > Chordata > Aves > Passeriformes > Dicruridae > Dicrurus > Dicrurus megarhynchus. The sequence continues at coordinate 808,576 of VXAD01006416.1, forward strand.
TCTTACTAGCCTTGAAAAAAATGTATCTTTTTTTCCTGGTAAAATATGTAGCACTTGGTACTTAAAATGATTTCTATTTGATTGTTTGAGAAAGTTAGGTTATACTCTAGATATTCAAAATCAGGAGAGGGTAAAAATAAAGTAGTAAAAGATGCTACCATGTGAGTGTATATTTATTCTATTAAGAATGGACAGACATAAACATGTCTGGTTACAAATATTTGATTGATATCGGGGAAGGGAAAAAGAAGTTATGTTTAAATTGTTTGAAAAATGCACCATTAATTTTCTATTGGTTAAATGTTCTCCCTCTGGCATAAGCAATAGCATCATGAAAAACGTTCATCTTTAATTTTCTTGAGATGTTTTTACCATGTTGACAGGCAAAAGGCCTAACTGAAATCTAATAATTAATCTGTGTAATTTTTTTTTTAATAAATGGGGTTTTACAGATGGTAAAAATGAAACAGGCATCATTCAAGACCTCACAGCTTGCAAAAAGAAATCTCTAAATTTGAGAGATATGGATAAGAATGGTGAACTATTCAGTGGACAAGGAATTGTCTGGATTGACAGAGCCGGAGAGTTGTGATCAGTGGTTCTATGTCCAGGTGTAGGCCGGGGATGAGGGGTATCCCTCAGGGCTCCCTCCTGTGATCTTTATGTGTTCCCTAGATGTTTATTATCTTCAGCAATGACATGAACAGTGAGATCAAGTGCACCCTCAGCAAGTTTGCCAATGACACCAAGCTGAGTCATGCTCACGGGAGATACCATCCAGGGGGACCTGGACAAGTTTGAAAAGTGGGCCCACAAGAACCTCATGAGGTCCAACAAGTCCAGGTGCAAGGTGCTGCACCTGGGTTGGGGCAAAGTGGGAGAAGAACTCATTGAGAGCAGCCCTGTGGAGAAGGACTTGGGGGTTCTGGTGGATGAAAAGCTGGACATGACCCAGCAACAAACACTTGGAGCCCAGAAAGCAACCACATAAAAAGAAGTGTTAATACTCAAGGAGACATGCCTAAAAGCTTTTCTATTTTTTTTTCTGAATGCAACTGTTGATTTGGTTGCCTCTGTAAGTAGAGGTAACTTCCACTTACAAATCTTTTTGCTTGTCTAATGCTGAGACTTTTAAAAGCTTATCAAGCTCATTGAAATGAGCAAAGTAACCAGAAAGATAAATGGGTGTCACTTAACATTTCTTGTTCCAGAAGTTCAGGCTGCTGCCTTTCATGCCTGATTTAACCATCAAGATTGGCACAATGAGGTTCACAGCACTCTCTGGTTATGTGGGTGGCCTCTGAGCTCCACTAAGTCAAAATATTTATAAGCAATGAATTCAGCCCTGGAAGGCAGCAGAGGAAAGCACTAGTACCAAGATGGTTACGTGTATTTTTCCCACATTTAAATGGCAGATTAAATGGGATTTTAAGATATTTCTAATGTAGCCACAAAGGATGACAGCCAAGAATACTGTCTGAACAAGTAAAATAAAATATTCTCCAAGAGGTGCATATGATTAACACATAACTGCACTTTGATTATACCTGTACCATTTTCATTTTTGCTTCGGACAGTTTTAAGGGATTCTGTTTTATTCACAAGAACATTACAGAATTGTAGGATAATTCAGGGTGAAAATGACCTCAGGAGGGCTCTAGTCCAGCTTTCTGCTGAAAACAGGATTAACTATGAAATCAGACGAGGTTGCTCAGAACATAATCCAGTCATATTTTGAAAACCTCCAGGGATGGAGACTACACAACTGTTCTGAGTAACTTGCTCCACTGCCGGACTGTCATCATGGACAAAATGTTTCTCCTTATGTCCTGTCAGAAACTCTCCTGTGATAATTTGTGCTTGCTGCCATGCACCAAAGGGTCTGACTCCATCTTCCTAATAATCTTGTGGGTGCTGCAGGGCTGCTGTTTGCTCCTACCCAGAGCTGTCTCTTCTCCAGGCTGAATATGTGCAAGTCCCTCAGCTTCTTCTCACAGAGCAAGTACTGCAATATCTGATCATCCCAGTGTTTATGTACTGAGTTTTCTCTTTTTTAGCAATATTCGTCCTGTACTATGGGACTTAAATTGGATGTGGTATTATAGACATAGTCTGAAACCAGTGACCATGTTTGTGTTATCACAGCCCAGAATGCCTCTGGCCATCCCTGCTGCCAGGGCTCCCTGCTGGCTCAGTTCAGTATCTCCCAGCAGGACCCCAGGCCCTCCTTGGCAGAGCTGTTCCCCAGGCAGACAGGCCCCAGTCAGTATTGTGGCCAGCAGCTCTTCTTTCCCAGCCACAGCACTTGGCATTTTTCGCTGCTGAATTTCCATCTCTGTTGTCCCATTCCTCCAGCCTTTCCAGGGATGTCTGTGTGGCAGCCCTGCCCTCAAGAGTATCATCTGTGCTCCCCAGACTGTGTCCCCTGCCAGTCTGATCAGAGTGCGCTCCAGTGCCCACCGCCCGCTCCATCGCTCGGTCACTGATGACACTGCATAGCACAAGTCCAGGATGGACCCCTGAGCAATTCCAGTGGTTAGCCGCCTCTGAGCATGACCCATGTCATACTACTATTGCTACTCTGAGATATGCAAGAAACTTTGTATTTTACTTCTATAAAAAGTGGAATAAAATTGAAGACAAAGTCTCTTAAGATCTTTCAAGACCACAGCCAGACCAGCCTCTGCAGGACTTTGTAAAACTGAGAAAGGTCTTTCTGATTTCTTCATTGCTGTCTAGTTCTGCTCATTAAGTACATATGTAAGCTCAGTAAAAACATATGTGAAATAAAAAACCCCAACCTGACCGACCAACCAACCAACCAACCAACCAACTAAAAAATCTTAAGGAAATCTAGAAATACATTTTGCATTAAAAAAATGCAAACAAAACAACAAAAACCCCCAAAACAAAACTAAAACTGCTTCTGATAGAGCCTTAACTATGAAAAATAAAAGTCTGCAATAAAGTACTGTTGCCCTCAACTTTATGTGACTGCTACTCAAGTTTTGAGTTGTAAGGAAATAATATCTATTGGACAGGATGAGAGTTTGCACAACATTATTGCCTGTCACATGACTTTAGAGTGACTGAAACTCATTTTATTAGTGTAGTAACTTGCCAAAATCCCCAACTTAATAATATATCTGTGTTGATGGTTAAATAGTGCTCTGTCTGTGGAACAATTTGAGCATCACATTACATTTCTGAAAGTCTCATATTCCTCTGGCAAGGCTGGGCACTTCTTTGTCAAAACAGTCAGTCTGCCCACAGTGGAAAAATGAAAGTGAAGGGGCAATACATGGTAAATGCTTTTGCAAAAGGCAGCAGGCCAACAATTATACTTGATTATGAAAGTGAATATTTAAAAACGGCTTTAAAATATCAAAGAAAGGCAGTTTTAGTTTAGAGATGCAAAAAATCTGCCTAGGATGTAAGATTCAGGATCTATGAGAGAATGCATCTTAACTAAACAGATGAATTTCTAGAAAGGCACTGAGGTATCCATTTGTCATTTAAATGTCTGTTTTGTACACTCCCTTAAGTGCAGCAAATAAAACATTTGGTTTTACTTTTCAAGGTTGGTGAGTCAAATATACATAATTCCATACCTTGATAAACATAATTTCTAGACATAAATCATCCTAAGATCTTTTTACACTGAGAGTCCTTCTGAATTTCCAGTGTAATTTAAATTCTTTCTTATTTTTTGATGCAAAAACAAGGAGAAATATGCTGTTAGGGTGCTGCAGGCACCACTTGTTAGTGCGGGGGCACCACTTGTTACTGTCCCTTTTGCTTTTTTCCCGTCTCCGCCACCCGCGCTTCTCGTCCGTCGGAGTTCTCAATTAGAGAGGGGACACTTCGAGATCATTACGGTTTATTGCTTAAAATAACAAACAAGGCATCAGTCTCTGAGGCGTGAGGTTTAGCTATAAGCCGACATGACTAGAAGAGTCACAAGATTTAGAGTTACTAGACAATTTATAACCTTCTAATCCAATAGACACTTAAAACGAAACTTTGTTTTGACTTTCTGACCTATCACCTCTAGTACTTTTTGCTGCACTGCAGAGGACTCTTAACCAATAGTAAATCTTGTCACGTACACCTATATATTTCTATTATTACATCTAAAACCTTAACTTATTACTATAAAATCACATTACTATACTTATAACTTTTTTAACTATAACACTTGATATATATTCTTACTTCTACAGAAACTCAGGCTTGTAATCCTCTTGTTTAAGGTCCATAAATCTCTGTTAATTAGGCTAGATCTAGTTTCTTCCAGGGCTGTAAATCAAACCCCTCACTCTCTGTGGAAGCCTTTGCTCCTGCGTTTCCCACACCTAAGCCCCTGATTAGTCTCTGGTCTAAGATTAAGCTAACAGAATGTGGGATAAGTACAATGAGGAATGACATAAGAAATTGCCAGACATGATAGATAACCATGCAAGAAACTGAGAGAAATTACAAATAGTGCTGTGAGGGATACCTGAATTTCAAAAGTGCTTACAGGAAAGTTCTAAGAGAAGCAGTTTTACTTCCCAAGTAGATGAAGGGGAGTACTGGGGACCTCCAGGGTAATAGACACCTGTGGGGCTAAAGCTACTTAGATAGCCAAAAAAGTAGTGCTATATATATATATATATATATATATACACACAAGATTATTTTCTGATAATATAAAAAGTATCAAATTTTGGTACTGATGTAGCAAAATTAAGAACAATGGGAAAATTACTTAGAGGGCATTTTGTTTGTTTCTGAGGGGCCTGGTGTGGGGAAAGAGAGGTCCAAGAGTGCTGGAAAGGAGGATGAAAAAATGGGAAATGGCATGATAACAGGATGGGATGGGATGCTTCCTGCCCAGCAAGGAAACTGCTGGCACAGCAAGAACAAGCACTTTGTCATCACTGTGGCAGTGCTTGTCCCAGACCTTCTGATGTTAGCATCTGTTGTGGTCTGAGATGGAACTGACAGTGTAGGAATTAGATGGGTCCAGGTACCAAAGTACATTTAGTCATGGATATCTTTAATGTTGATGAGGGACTCAATATCCAGGTCCCACAGTGGGGAGGTGCCCACTTCAGGAGGGAAGAGAGTCCATCCCTGTCGTGGCAGGGGAACAGGGCAGCCCAGGGAGGTGCTGGTAGAGTCAGCACAGGTTTCTCAGCTCCTGGCATCCTCTGCCATGAGCCCTTGGACATTCACATTCACTTCCTGTGGGCTCTCTGCTGGATCTCCACAGTAAGCCCAGACCCCATCACTTACAGAATTGGGCAGAGAATACCCATTACCCAGGTTCTGATTGGTCGAAATTCCCTTGGCACCTGATGGCTGCAGTAGGGCATTCCCAGATTATTCTCCAGAGGGCTCTCTGCTCTGTGGCAACCGCACTGCTATTGAGGGCTTAGTCATGGGTAGGGCATTGGAGTGAAACACTGTGAAACCCGTCCTAGCCCTGTGCCCAACTGGCACAGCACCTCCCCATCTGCCTCCAAATGTGCCTTGCCCCTGCAGCTGACCATGAAGCTGTCACCATGTATGATTTTAGAACATGTGTCCTGCAAGGTTTTAAAATGGGGACACTATGGTAGAATTACAGGCATTACCTATTTTTCCAATGTTACCTAATTGACCATTTAGCTAGTAAGAACCTTTACTTAACAATGTGTCCAATAACGAATGTTCAGTTCATCAATTTTTCAAATGCATTTCAAAGACCAGTAACTTCATACTCTGGTGGGGGTCTGTACAGCTGCTGGAGAGCACTGTCTTTGGCCTCTCCCTCTACCTGCTTTCCTCTGAAGGACAGGAATGTTCACAAATACTAGTTATTCTTGGGAAGACAATTATTTTCAAGTACCCATGAGATATCCCAAGACACCATGTCTGGTTTGAGAGAGAATGACCTTGTTTTGCCAGCGCATTTGGCTTTGTGTGTCCCAGACAATGGTGTGTGATGGCAGCAGTGTAAGGCTTGAAGGGCTGGCTCTGCTACAACCTTTGCCTTCCTGTGACATACAGGTCACCTCAGCACAATGATGCCAACGAAAGGAAAGAGATAGCTGCTGCCTACCCCCTGGTAAATGTGCCCCTGAACACCATATATTGGGATTCTCTAGGAGGATTTTGCAGTGCCTACATAACAGGATGACATCCTGATTAGTCTGTTGTAATTGTATTTTGGGCAGTTTTTTTCTTGGCACTGCCTCCTTAGCTTGAATTCACACCTTCTGCTTCCTCCTCTGATTATGGAGTACAGAGATTTATCCTTGTTATGATTTTCTCAACTGGTTCTACTAGTAATGAAAAGAGATAGCCTCTTCATTCTACTTTTGTGCTGCCTATCTATTTTGATAACTGTCCAATTCTTTTCTTACAGTGTTTAGAATGTCATTTAAATCCCTCTCTCCTGCGATCACACAATAAGGTAATAACCTTGCCTACACTTTAAAAACATTAAGATATAGCAGATTTCCCATTCCCGTGTGACTTTAAGAGGAATATTGAAGAGCTTAAGATATCCTGAATTGTTGTGTGACAAAAAGGAGCATTTTGTTTAAAATAAGCTTAACACATGACATTTCAAGGAATGGGTCCTGATTTCCAAATGCTCAGTGTTGCCAATACTCTAAACATCTGATCAATCATGCAGGCTAAAAATACAAAACATTTTTAGAAAGAATTATGAGCTGTTAATTCCTGGGACAAATAATATTTGATTGCTATTTCAGTTCAGGTCATTAGCTGGAGTCATCAAAAAGCTCAGGTCATGCCTATAGGTTAGTCTTACAGCTTTTTCTCTGTGTGTGTGTATGCGTGTGTCTTCAAAGCAGACACTGCGATAGCAGCAATCAATGAATATAAATGTTCCCCAGCTGAGCTGTCAGGATCAGGATGTCCCGGTTTCAGGTATGTGATCTGTTCCTTCACAAAAGGTATGAGACCTCATGTAATTGACAGCAAGTGTGGCGTTTTGACAAGATGTGAGACATGCCTACCTTCTGTATCTGAACTATAGATGTGTACCTTGTAAATAATGTGTGTGATAAGCAACAAATAGCTTAAACTCTTGTTTCCAGTCAGAGCTAGCTCAGATCCATCTAGCAGTGTTGAAAAACACAACACAACAAGACCCAAACAGATGAGACATTGTAGTTTTGATTCTGTTCTCATAAAAAATACAGCAAGAAGGGTAGAAAAAGATACAACAGCTATCCCTAGAGAATTAAGTAAGAACACAGATTTCCTTAGGCAAACTGTCTATTTTAAAAAGTACACAGTAGTGTAGAGTGACTCTTTTTCTCTTTTTTTTTAAGAATAGCCAATTTTTACAGTAGTTTATAATGCTGTTATAATACAGTTTTCATACAGTTCATAATGGTGGCATTCTTGTCTAATTCTTCAGAGCACTTCATGACATCACAGAAGGTGACCAGGGTTACAGAGATATTGCATAAATTTTAACAAAGTGTTTAGCTGTGCATCAGTTTGCTAAATGAGGTGTCAAAATTAAAACCCTTAATTAACTGGTCTAATAATCGGGAAATAGTAGAGTGGTTTGAATTGGAAGGGACCTGAAAGACCATCCAGCTCCAACCCCCCGCCCAGGGCAGGGAACCTCCCACTAGACCAGGTTGCTCAAAGCCCTATCCAGCCTGGCCTTGAACACTTTCAGGGATGGGTTATTGATGGCTTCTGTGGGCAACCTGTTCCAGTGCCTCACAACCTTCACAGTAAAGAATTTCTTCCTAATATCTAATCTTAACTTTTTTTCGCTTTAAAGCCATTCCCCTTTCTCTTATCACTGTATGTCCCTGTAAAAAGTCTCTGTGACTCTCTTGTCAGCCCCTTTTAGGTACTGGAAGGTGCTTTAAGGTCTAAATGACCCTGTATAAATAGATTGTTAAAATAGCTAACAGTACCTATGTAATATCATGTATTCCCTTGGCACCTATTACACAATGGAACTTGATAAAAATGCACCCTACTCTTCACACCAGCCCTTCCCTCCACAAATACCAAATTGCAATTTTTCACTTACAATTTCCACTGAGAACCTGAATTTCTTCCATATATTTAACAATCTCCAAGTTTCTTCAGTTACTTAGAGGGAGATATACCGTCATTCACAGTGAATGTTTCCTTCATTTCATGGTAGCACAGAGTGTCTGGTTTGACTACTAACTTTTTCCAGGACTGCTTATATAGCCTGCATTCCTCCAAGTCAGTGATCTTCTGGCCGTAAGCAATAACACTGGGGAGGTGGCAGTCCTTAGACAACTTGTTTTGATCAGACTTTATACCTGCTCAGTGATACTGTTGTCAGTTTTATGGTTTTAGAGTTCTGCAGCCAGAGCAAACTCAGAATTTCACAGGTATCTGCAGGCCAAGGTTAGAGTCACTGCTCTTCCATGGTAAGGAAGACTGGATTTTGCACCAGTTTAACACTAGAAAACTTTTTCACTTTTGGAAAGATCGGTCATGCAGTTTTTCAAATCAAAAAGGGAATTTTTATGATCAATCACCTCAGTAAGTAGATGTATAGATTGGGTAAAGGAATCTTTATTTGTTTAGGAATTAGGCTCATGGAAATTACCCCTTCTCAAACTTTAATTACTCAATGACTTATTAGCTTATTCATTCAGCTTGGCTTATTAGGTTTCCCCTTCGTGTTCCTCACTCAGAATATTGTTTTTCAACTGAGGTTTTGGGAAAAACTTTAGGTTTCTTATCAGAAATATACTACTGTTGAATTCTTTCATGCTCTCCTTCTGTACCACATTCCAAACCCACCAGGAACAGAACATCTGTGATACAAGGTTCTAGCCAGGAGGGCACAGGATGTTGGGATTTGGGGAAACAGTGAGAATAAGAGAGTCTGGAGTGGCAGATGTGTTGTGATTCTCTTCTCACCTGGTATCTTCTACTTGTATCTATTTTGTAGCATGTATCTTTTTGCAATACCTGGATTGTCTCCATCAGTGTCTACAACATAAGTGAGAGAATTTTCACCTTTTTTATTATTCTACATAAATGAAAGTTAGGTCAGGTTCCACATGGAAAATAAGAGAACATAATTTGAGATAAGAGATAGGTACCTCGTCCATCCTCCTGCATTGTAGCAGAATGGTCTTGATTCATTTTAGAATACAGCTGCCAGATGTCTTTACTAGATTGCACTTGTGTCCCTAGTGAAATCTTTAAAACAAGTTTTTAAACTTGTTTTTCTGCCTGAAGCACTAATACAGAGATTTCAACCCTCCCAACTCCCCCAGTCCTGCTGAAATATGCAACCTAAATGCAGCTGACTAAAGCTTTGTATCACTGTTTCTGCTATTGGCAGCTCAGTAACAGCAGTACCTAAACCTTGTCATAGAATCCTTTTTCTGTCTTTGTAATTATTTCCCATCTTTTGTCTGTCTTCTTCCATTCTCAATTGGATCTTCTCATGTTCCCCCACTTGTCTTACTTTCTAGATCATTTTATAGCATCTCAATTACAGTTCAGTTGCACATACACAGATCTTAGGTTTATAACCCTGAGGGGGAGAATACAGAATATGCTTTTGCTTCTACAGAAAAGGGTAAAAAATTCAAGTCTTTCAAAATATGAAAGTAAATGTATTTTGTTTCCCTGCAAAAGCATCTTTTTCTTAGTAATAGAATCTGATTTCACTTTTCTAGTTAATAAACAGAGTGTTATTTGAACTTTGTAAAACTAACTAGGACCACATGGCAGATACAACTTTATTTACCATCTCCATGCAACAATAATCAGGCATCAGCAGCTTTGAACTCTAGTCATAGCTACATTCACTTGCCATTTGCCAACTACCAGGATATAAGTTAAAGACCATGATTTTAAATACATTAAAAGGGTCAAGAGTATTAAACAGCATGTGACAGTAAGACTTAAGAAAAAATCATAGCTGCTAAAAAGCATCAATTTTAATGTTCACTACTTTTCAGCTCATTATAGTTCCAAATTTTTCTTTCACACTACGATTGTAAGAGACTATACATAAATAAAAATTTTTCTTTTTAATTTTATAGTCTGTATTTCATCCTTTGTTTTGTAGTCTTTTTTTGGTAAGATAGAAGTTCTGTTCTATTCAGTAGTTTAAATAACAGGTATCTCAGTACTGATGTGCAATTAAATAGATTACACTTGAAGCAATGCCATGAAAATTTTGTTTGCAGATGGTATGAGGAGGGGGAAGCCAATCTCCAGTAACAATATAGTCAAAAATTTAGTTGTGTCCTAGTTGCGTTTTATGGTGGCCAGTTGCTGCAATTATAGAGAGCTGATACATAGGTTTGACAGTTGTCATGAATAAATGATTTAGGTTTCTAGAAAATTACTGACAAAGGTGTTAGCAAAAGTAGGTTTAATATAAATATGTGAAAGCTCAACTTAATAAAGTTTGGTGGCAAATTTCCCTCTATTACAACGTGGATGAAACATACAAAGAAAAATCAGGTTAGAATCGATTTAGAATGATTTACACAGAAAGCAAAAGGGTAAGGGACATCCTCCTGTTCAGTCACAAGTTTCAGAGTGGACCCTTTGCCTGATGGGTCTTAGGTGAGGCTAAATCCAATTGTAGTCTCAGACTTGGCCAACATTTTACGTCTAAAGGATTTAGCGGCATTTAACCATTAACTAATTTAACATCTATAAAGTGATTAAATAGGATTTAGTACAATTATAACACTGATTTAATTATAGATCTGAGATGGCAACATTCATAGTGTGCTTGCTAGAAAGTGTTTAAATAATTCACACAATCATGCAGACAGACATGAAGTTATTTATATATATATATATACACATACCTGTTAAAAATTACCCTGGAGTTCAATATTCACATTGAATGCCTTTGCACTTCCCAGTGGGCAAGGGTGGAGCCTCTAGGAGTGAGGGGTATTGGTCCAGGCCCCATCACCAGCTCGGCGGTGGTCCTCTGATGATCGCATATGTGAGGGTTTGTGAGGTCAGAGATGTGTCCCACTAAGAGGCAGATGCTGGTTGCAGCCTGCTGAGGGCCAGGAGAGCTCAAAAGGCCTTGCTTAGGACTGCTGTTTATAGGGTTATGAACTGATTTGCTTTAGTCATCACTCAGTTTCCAACCTGGCCACAATACAAGTCAGTAATTATGGAATTTCTCAGAAGCCCAGTAACAATGGTACAATTCCACTCAAGCTGCAATTCAGGTAAGTATTTTTCCAAGGATCTAGAGGATGACAAATTATGTCTCTTTTCCCATCTTGGCCAGGTGACAGGGGCTCCTGGTATGGATAGTGCCACCCCTACCTTTGCCATGCAAGAGTTCCTAATACAGTCAAGGGATGGTTCACTGCCCAACTCATTATACAAAGGCCAAGGCCAAGGCCTAATGGGAATTCCTGAGGTCATAGAGCGGGCCCAAGGAGCAGGTGGAGGGGAACGCCCCACCACAACTAGGAGGCTCAACTGAAGTAAAAGAAATTGAGGAAATAATGGAATTTAATCCAAAGGGTTTTTCTGTGAAAAACTATCTTTCTATCTTTTAAAAATAGCCTGTAGTCCATGCATACACAGAAACATCCCATAGTGCCTGAAAACCTACTCAGTGTCCCACAGTTCATGTAAAGGTTTAGGTGTTAAAGATTAAAAACCCCAATTTAGAAATCTGCTTTTAATTCTTAAACGTTTTGAGGAACTGACTTTGATTGAGGGAAGAGCCTAGGGGTATCCTTACCAACACACAAACGGTGCTACTCAGACTTTAAGGACTATTTATTTGCATGTATGTTGAAGATTGTACACAAAGCCACAGTATCCTAGAAAAAAATCAAACTTTGCTTTTATTTTACAAAATGTTACCTATTTTTCTTAAATTGTCATAGAAACATGTAAAAGATAGCTTTAATGAAATATCACAGCGGTCCAGGGTCATTTTTTTTTACCCAGATTCTAAAAAGAGATGAAAAGTTAATAAATGGATATGGGTATGAGACAGCAGCAGTGGTTCAGGGCCAGATTTTTAATATTTGGGAAAACAGTTTCCCCCCAAAGTGGAAGTTACTCATGCAACTAGAGGCTGTCTAAAAGGAGTCTAACAGAAGTCAACATAGAACGGCAAAACCTGAAATAAGAGAGTAATACGAACTAACTCGATGGTATAATATGTAAATCTTCAAATTGTAAGACAAAAAGCAAGTTTATTCACTGATGTCATGGGTTGACACTGGCCTGATGCCAGGCACCTGCAAAAGCCACTTACGCACTCCCCTCTGCAGCTGGTCAGAGGAGAGAAAATTTAACAAAGGGTTAATGAGTTGAGATAAGGACGAGGAGAGATCACTCATCTAACACCATCATGGGCAAAACAGGCTCAAATTAGAGATATAAAGTGAATTTAGTACTAAAAAAGTCAGAGATAATGAGAAGTAAAATAAGCTCTTAGAAACACCTTCTCCCCATCCCTCCCGCCTTCCAACTCTACCTCCTCCCCTCCAGGCATGCAGGGAGATGGGAATGTGAGTCATGGTCAGTTCATCACCTGCGGCTTCTCTCGCTGCTCAGACAGGGGAGTCCTTCCCCTGCTGCACCGTGGGGTCCCTCCCATGGGAGACAGTTCTCCAGGAACTTCTCCAACGTGAGTCTATCTCCCGAGCAGCAACTCCCTGCCACTGCTGCAAAGTGAGTCCCTCCCATGGGCAACACCATACCCCAAACTGCTGCAGTGTGGGTCACTCTTCCAAGGGTGCAGTCCTCCAAGGGGAGGCTGCTCCAGCGTGGGAACAGGGCCCCTCTCTCCACAGGTGTCCCACAGGTCACAGCCTCCTCCCAGGTATCCACCTGCTCCAGTGTGTGCACGTCCCCCACGGGCTGCAGGTGGATCTCTGCATCCCCTGTGGGTCCTCATGGGCTGCAGGGGCACAGCTGCCTCACCATGGGCTGCACCACGGGCTGGCTGCAGGGGAATCTTGGCTCTGGAACCTGGAGCACCTCCTCCCTTCCTTCTGCACTGACCTTGGTGTCTGCAGAGTTGTTCTTCTCACATGTTCTCACTCCGCTCTTCTCTAGTCATAATTAAAACTTTTGTTTTGATTTCTTCTTAACTATGTTATCACAGAGGCATTACCACTATTTCTGATTGACCCAGCCTTGGCCAGGGGCATGTCCATCCTCAGAGCCACCAGGGATTGGCTCTGCTGGACACTGAGGGAGGTTCTGGCACCTTCTCACAGAGGCACTTCTGTAAGCCCTCTACTAACAAAACCAGGCCATGCAAAAAAAAAATACAACTGATTATCTGCCACTCATAGTATCAGCATTTTTCAGTTTTGTGTGAAACACATTTTTTATTCTTAAATAAAGCACAGAGAGCTCATAAAAATGTTTATTGAAAACATAGTTTATTTTCATTTTTCTAATATTAACTTTTCTTTTTTTTGAGTATATATGATTATTAAAATTCCTATGGAATATGTAGAAGTTTCCTGTTTTACATGGAAATAAGAATATGTAAAATAAATGCTTCTATTGATGATTGGTTTTCTTGAATTGATTCAATCTTACTAGGGAGATATTTAAAGGTATTTTTCTGTGCTAAAGAAATTGCATTTAGCCTTGCTTATTATCAAGATGAACAAGTTTTATTATGCAGTTCAATTGTATTGAAATGTTATTTCAGGTGCTAATTACATGGACTATGGACAGTGAGCTGAGAAGCCTCCTTTTAATTATAACCAGGAAAGCTATTAAGCTATTATTCTGTTTGAACTGGACCTTTCCATTCCTGGTGTCTAAAGCTCTTTATTACAGGTTCTTTGTATAGAAAAGTTTGTGCTACACCACAGAAACACAGAAAGTGGTCTAAAATGTGATTTTATCTAATGGTTGGGTGCTTGGTTTTTTTTTAAACCTAGCAATTTTCTTGCTATTTTCATGCGTTATTATTGTTTCTGTTTACTCATTTTAAAAGAATGATACCCCTTTCAAGTTCTTAAGAAAATGACTGAAGTTCTAGTGTCTCATTAGATGAGATTTAATACCAAATTAAATTCTAGAAAGAAATGCTGGGAAGATGTGTCATATTCCCCTTTAAAGATAATTGATAATTACAGCAGTGTAATAACATCCAGAAAAAGCTATATGTACTAGCAGGTGCTTTTTAATTTACTGTTATAACAGCAGTATCTTTTTGCAAGGGTCTGAGTCTGCTTTATCTTCAAATCTTCAAATGGTGTAAGAGAGCCTGTCCTATTTGATTAAAAATTATTACAGTAAAAATATGTTACTCTTTGCCATGACATGACACCTTTTTAAGAATCTCTGTGTTACTAAGCCATCATACAGTTTGCTTTATTTAGTGCTCAGAACTTCAAAGTACTGAAAGCAACATAATTTTATACAAGCCCAGAGCTAGAGATGCCATACAATAAACAAATGCAGGGGTGGTTATATGCATCTTATCCTCCATTAACACAGGTCTAGAAAAGAAAGCTTATGAGCCTCTTTCATTAGAAATGAAGCTCGTACACCAGGTTTTGTCCTAATTTTTCAGAAAGCCTAAGGAAATGTTGCACATTGGCAATATTTCTGTTTTACTTAGCATATTACAGCTTTGTTGTCCCATGAAGTCAGTGGTGCTTTAGGCAGAAGCAGATTTCCGCCCACATGGACTTTACAGGACTGTCAGTGGGAGCGCTGCAGTACTTCAGTATTACTTCCATGAATATATTGTCTCCTGGAGGAGGTAGCACTGAAGAAGCTTGGAGAAGGTACAATGACAAAAAAGATTGTATGGCAACTTTGAAAATTTTTACAAGAATGAAAGAAGGAGAGAAAGAAAGAGAAAATTAAAGTGAGTTTTAGAAAAACCACATTGATTTTACAGGTGCGTAGCAGTCCTTCAGAAGCCACAGCTGCCCCTCCTCATTTTATTAACATGAATATAACTTTTTTGCATTCAGATTCAGATCATATTAGATAGGAAGAGAGAAATATTTTTGGAGGGCTGGTTACCCAAAGTCAAGACTTTGGTCTTTTTTGGTTATTGTAGGACCAGTGTTTTCTTGCAAAGTTAAAAAAAAAATAACCCAGCCCCCAAAGTCCAGTCTGGAAAAGTCTGGGCTTTTTTTCTATCCTATCTAATTGTTTATTTAGTCAAGTTGTGATTTGAAAAATTCTCAAATATTTTACATTTCAAGGAGCAAAAAAAAGAAAAATATTTTCATAAAATAATATTCATCATAGAAAAATATTTTTGAGGTATTATCATAGAACATGCCTCACAAGACAGTTCTAAACATCTTCAAAAATTTCTATGAATGGAAATGGGCATAATCAATCTCAGAAAAGGGAGAAGTAGTTTCTGGCTAAATCTTGAGATGGTACAAATAGTTCTATTAAACACTGTTTGCTCATTTAGCTTTATATAGGGCACAATAGAGATAGATAACAAACTGTGTAAAGTTTTTGTATATTTACAATAAAGTTTGCCACTGAATTAAAAAAAAAAAAGGTTTTTTTGGCTAGGCTTTGATTCCAAATGTGAATTTGTCTCTTCAGGGGAGAAATTGGCTATATGATCCCACCTACCTTCCTTTGAATTCCCCAACAGGACCAGATTAATACTTATTTTACCACTTGTGGCCCCAAATCTAATTCAAATCTATTTCTCTCTACATGTCACCCTTCATTGCTGTAGCCAAGATGCAACTGTTATCCAGCCATATTTCTTTCTCCAGGTTGCCTGCTGCTCCTTATGTGGTTATGCTATAATCTTAATTGTATGTAATGCATAACATTGATCTATGAGGGGGAGTCACATTATGTTTCAGGCTTCCTAGAAGTCTGTTTTCTATTTTCATGCCAGTTTCTTCTAAAAGTGCTTTTGTACCCTGGCTCTAGAACTGTGACTTTGCTTCCAAGCAAAGACTTTATAGTATCTTCCTATCTCTCTGTGAAACATAACCTGCAGTGCCTCATGCAATTGCCACAGCCATAATTTTTTGTCTTTCATATTGAAAAGGCAGTGGCTGGACATGCTTTTTTACGCTTTCTGTGAAGAGAAGACTAACTGTACATTCTCAGTCCCCAAATATCATTCCTACTTCATTGTAGTGCATATTTTCTATTCCTCTGTTCTTAGCTTTTTCCTAACCACGTACTCCTCCTGTTTGGATCTAAATGGACTGTGAAATTGTGCAGCAAAGATACAATTTTATTGGTCCTTTTTCAATTCTAAGTTAAGAAATTGTAGCTATTCTTCACTTGTAGTACATCCGTAGTGTGCACACTCTTTGCTTACTACAGAGCGTTTTACCTGTATAGGCACGTTTATGTGCATGGCTTAGATATTTATCAGTCCCCTAGGAAAAAAATATGGGAAAAAAATTCTGATATTATTTGTTTCACTGGTGAAACACTCAGCCCTCATTCTGTACAAATAAAAATACACAACTTTATTAAATAGCCCTTCTTAATAGTGTTGATTTTTCACAGTTCTTCAGAAAAGGCTGCAGAGAAACAGAGATGAATAGTGGCAGCAAGAGAGAGGGATGTCATAGTTTCAAAGTATGTTTATTTACACTATGTTAAAGAATTTCAAGAAGTCTATATTAATGCAGGCTTTACAGACTTTTGATGAATTTTAAGCTTATATTTTACAATTATACTTTTGGTTTTACAGCCTCATGACTTATAGCAGAAGGTTCAAGATTTCCAAAATATTTGTGCTATTTTTGAAAAAAAAGCACTGCTTTTCCCTGTGAATGCAGCCTATTGCATAGCTTCAAAACTTCCAGGTACTAGGATCAAACTATTAGTTGGAATATTAGTTAAGAACAGAATGCTGCTGGTAATGCTAGCAAGGCAGACTAAATAGGTAACCTCCCAGTTTTTCTCAGTTACAAAGTTTGTGATTTTCTCAGGCATGACTGGTCTTTTAAATGCTTTGAATTCATTTTTGAAGTCTGAAAGTTGGAAATAGTGGATTCCCTCACAAAAATTTCCAAAAATATTTCAAAACCAAACAAAATCCAAAGCCAAGAGTCCAAAGTAAAAATTTTTGTACAGAAGCCTCTTGAAACTCTAAAACACAGGGAAAAAATCTGAAGATTGCTTTTGAAGTCTTATTTCTTCCTACTCAATAGGATTGAAATGAAAGCACAGTTTAAATATCAGTGTTGTCTTCTGAATAAATTTCAACAAAATCGATCCACCTCCACAAAGCAAGGAAGATTTATGTCAGCATTATATAAGTTTGATGTTAAAATTATGAACTTGAAATCTGATATACATGCCTTAATAGATTTAACACTCATAAACCTTTTAGAATGACACAAAATGGCATCATGATTATACAATTGTATCATCAAAGTCTGAGGATTTCTTCCTTAAAAAATAACCCTCTGAGACAGGATCTGTATTTTGAAAATTTTGTTCAAATAATTTCCGTATTAACTGGATTTGGAACTCGTAAAACAACTAATACACTTCTGACTGTTGTAGACTTTTGACATATTTGCAAACTATTGCATATTTACATATGCAGTCACTTCCATATATATTTTAACTTGCTACCACGAAGTATGATTTGCATGTCGTAACATTAAATGTACATATAAATCCATACATATATCAGAAGCCTTTTTAAGATACAAATGCGGTCCATGGTGACTTTTTTTAGCATAATACAGTATTGTGGATGTGGCAAAATAAAATTAGCACTGCATACTTGTTGATAAGGCATAATTGCATTACTTCCACAGACTCATAAAGAAGTAAATTGTAAACAGCCATTTTGTTACCTGATTAAGTCTTGACAGTGTTTTGAAAGACTGAAATCCATTCATATGTATTTTAAAAAGTGTTGATTGCATTGGGTAACCCTGTCTATTTTATCTGTCATTTTTGGTCTACTTTCATTTGCTGAACTTTCCGGGTTTGCTAATAGTTGTATTTTTCAGACTGTTTTCCTGTTCTTCACCTGGGTTCATGTCAGTGTTTATGCTATACTAGCACAACATGCAGCACTTTTAAGGGTTCTGCTCTTCATGATTAGCAGCTCCAAGAATTGTGACTTGATGAACACATCAAGAGAGACAGTAAAATGTTCAGCAACTAAAATTTCATCATTACTGATGACAGATGGAATCTTTGTGCACTCGCATTTTTCATGTGTCTGTGAAGTTTTTTCCTTTAGCATCTTCTGTTAAGGGTGAAGTTGTTTCATAACCTAAAAATACATGGCATATCAGATATTGTAAAATGAATCTCAGTATGTAATTTGTATTGGTAAATTAGAAGGTTTTTTCCATGTCAAATGCAATAGATAGTTTTTTTAGGAGATATCAGCTTCATTATTTAAGTTTACTAAGTTAAAACCAACACTCCACATATACTTAGGTCATTATTTTGTCTACACCAAAGTATATAAACATTTGTTTGTATTTTAGACATTTCATATGCTATTTTTTTATATGCACATGAGCATAATATGTTTTAACTAGATGGGCTGCAGTTTAACTACTGTTTTAAATCTCTCAAATTTCAACTGGACAGATGTGCCTGTATCACTGTGATGAAGAAAAGACTGCTTCCAGTCGGTTCGGTTTTCAAAATTTGTTTTCTAGACCATTATCTGTGATTTATTCGGGTGATACTTTGGAGGAGAGTCTGATTTATAAACATCAAAATATAATACTGAATCTCATCATGGTTTGCAACTATGCATTGAGGCAGAGCACAGCCTTGTTTGATGTGAAATTCTGAATGTCTTATGTCTGCTGAAGTCACAGGATATAGATAACTGTATGTCATGAAATACAGTATAAGAGACAAAAAGATAACCATTTGGTATTTCGTCAGGTCAACTTTATTGCCTTATCATCTTCTTTATACTGACAAGGCAGGAATAATCTCTGGTATAAAGCAACATCCTTCTTAGGGTGAGATATATGACAGTTCTTTTATAGTTAACTTCTTAAAAGAACTAAATATACATATATTGTTTCTGACAATTCTGGAAAAAGTTATCCTTTCAAAGCCTTTATTATGTTTTTGACTAACATCAGCTATGATACTGAGACATTCTATATTGTTCATACACATTACTGAGAATGACAGAAAAGATTAGTATTATGACAATATTAGTCACAGTCATTCCTGGGAAGCATTTAAATACCACAAAAAGAAGTCTGATATAAAACTTTAGAATGGCATTCAGTATGTGTGCATCACAATAATAGAACTGTTTTCAAAAAGGAATGGAGTATTGCTAGTGTATTCAGATTTTAAGCAATGAACCAAATGAAGCATATTAAGTTGTTTATGATTTAGATGAGTACTCAGAAGCATTCATAAATGGATTCCAACAGGCATCTATGAATAATCTCTGCTGCTGTTGTGGTGGAATGAATCAAAGTAATCGGCATGACAAGTTCTCCCTATTTTCATAATTTCATTGTCATTTATTCCTTCCCACCCCAGTCTTGCTTTTTCTTGAATATTTTGTAGCAAAACTGAAACATAACATTCAGTTTCAGCTGTTCCTACTGATTTGAAAAGTTGTCTTGGAGAATTGCCATAAGAAAAGGATTTTTTTTTTAAATGCATTTTTCTTAATGACATCACCACTAAGAGCAACATTTGAGAACGCAGAGGGGTATTCTTCTCGGGTGACACAGGGTCACATTTAATATCTTTCCAGTGTAGATCAATTCATAAGTCATATCGATCCGATAATGAACAAGATGGCCCTTACCTCATTTCCACCACTCAGTTGAAGTCGAAGGAGCTGGCATTCTCAGTCCACTAGGTACACAAAGCTTCACTACAAGTTACACATCAGGGATTCATCTTCTTGGCTTTTCAGTTGCTCACGTCTTACTGTCTGACAAAAAACTCGAAGATTCCCTTGACTATAAACCAGATATATATGAAATATTGCCAGCTCTCTCAAACAAAGCAATTAGAACTGCTGTAGATCAGTCTGTCCGTTTCATCCCATATAATGTATTTCAGAGTTCACACTTTGTTTATATTTCACTTCATTTTTTGGTAGCTTTTCCATCTACTGGGTATTGGTTTTGAATAGCATATTTGATAATTCAGGCTACACTGAACAGACATTGATGTGGTGCTTGTCAGAGGGACTTTTTACAAGGGCATGCAGTGACAGAACAAGGGCAAATGCCTTCAAACTGAATGGGAGGAGGTTTAGATTCGGTATTAGGAAGAAATTTTTTGCTGTCAGGGTGGTGAGGCACTGAAACAGGTTGTCTGGAAAATCTGTGGTTGCCCAATCCCTGGAAGTGTTCAAGGCCAGATTAGATGGGGTTCTGAGCAACATGGTTTAATGAAAGGTGTCCTTTTCCAGATCAGGGGGCTTGGAACTGGATGATCTTTATGATCCCTTCCAACCCAGGCCATTCTGTGATTCTGTGATCTTACTCAGACTGTTATTGATGCGAAGAAAATGTAGGGAAAAAAATCCATTTAAAGCAGACAGGGGGATTTATTTCTTCTTCTCCTTCCCTTCTAGTGAAGTTAATATGAAATATATTTTAATTAATTTTTTTTAAAGAATAGTTTCTCACATACAAATAGTTTAGATAGAAAAAAAAATCATTCCCACATAGGGTTAAAAAACTATGTAATTTCAAGAATTATCCATGATAACTCAAAACATGAAAGTCCATTAGAGTTTCAGATCATAAACATTTCATGGGAACATAGCGTGGTCAAGGCTGGAAGATACCTCAGATGGTCATCTTGTCCAACCTCCTGCTCAAGGCAGTTGTCCAGGACCATGTTCAGTCCCTTTTTTAATATCTTCAGTGATGGAGACTCCACAATCTCTTTGGGCAAAAAAAAGCTTTTCCTTTCAGATAGACCAAAATTCCTACGTTTCTGTTTAAGAGGAATTCATACTTTTTTCCTCCAAAACACTGATTTCCCCTAAAAGAAAAACAAATAAGTCCTCCCAGAAAAATATATTACTAGCAGACAGTTATTTCCTGGTTGTACCCTGATAAACAACCTCTCTAACTTATGTGTATAGCATTGTTTTGTTTTACTTTTTAGACATGGATGGAACTGAACTGAGAGATGTTCTGTTAATGGAAAGACAAGTTGGCCCACAGTTTTTCCAGAGAGAGAACTTTGGGTTTACTTGCCCCTCCCAGATTGTCCAGTAAAAGTAACTGGAATAATGAAATCATTGAGGCATGAAATAAGCATGTTTGCATATGCTTATTTATTAACCAGTTGTTTGTGCTAGCTGAAGGTTTTGTTAAAATATTTTTCCCAAATTACTTTAATTCATGCAGGGAGGAAGGCAAAATGTATAAAATGTAAGTTATTAGAAGGCAGTGCACTGTTCTAAAACTGTGAAAGAATAGGAATAGGCATGTAACCCTGAAAAATGTGGAAATAAGGACAAGGCTGCATATGTTCTCTATAGATGAAACTATTTTCCTTAGTAAGTCAATCAATACCAAATATGCATTCTGTACATTTGTTTTGAGTTTAATTTAGTATTACCAGACTGAACAGCCAGAGACTTTTATAATCCAGGGAGTTTAAAATAAATGAACAGAAATGCGCTGTCATATCTAATCTTTTAATTAAGACAATTCCTTTAAATGTCCCCAGTGTGTTTTCAATTACTTTTAACAAGAGAGGTTTTTTTCAGAATTGTATTATTAAACACATTATGAATTACAGTAATAACATTAAAATATTTAAAAAGCTGTAGGAAGTGTCCCATTTGGTTAGAAAAATCATCATTTTTTACAGTGATATGGAATTAGAAGACAGTTTTATAGAAAAATGGAAGTATATTATCAAAAGCCATAAGAAGCAAACAAAAATTAATATAAATACCAACATAATTAGGGAATAAAGCAGTAGTTCTGCAATGAGTTCAACAGATGTTAGAGCAGATATGTGATGCTATGAAGGAATTTGGAGAACTCATATGCTGAAAGTGGAGCTCAGATGTGATTGTTTGCAATGCTGAGACTTGTGGTTTTTTCTTCTCAACTTTATCATCCTACTTTAATTATGCTGAAATAAACATTGTCTATCCAGATAATTTTCAGTATACATCTAGCCATGTTAATAATGGGCTGTGACATATTCAGATAAATGTTTGTGGTACTTAAAGACACATGCCATGGTGACTGACATAGTTAAATATAGAATACAATATATAAGAGAAAAATAAAAGAAAGAAATTTTAGGGCAAACATCAAAGAAGCAATATAAATATTTCCTTAGTAGGAAATAGGTAAAAAATGCATATTGGCTGAGAGACCTTTACGCAATAACATTACATGTCATCCCAGGAGCATCCCAAGCTTGCACTAAGACTACAACATGTAAGACAGAGCTTTGTTTTAGACTGAAAATAGCTCCGTTTAGAAGGCCGTATTCAAACAAAAATTCCCTGGGATTTTGGTAAGAGTTTGCCTAAGAAAACAGTATGAAGTAGGAAAAAGTAAACAGGATAAAACAATCTCCCTTCTACATCCTTCCTAACCGTGTCTCATGTCCCATCTGAAATGAGTCATGGAGCTGAATGCTACAGAGCATCCTTTTAAGCAGCCTTTGAGCACCTTTGAGCTGATACAGCTGGGACAAATGGGTGGGCAAAAGTGGTATCAGGAGATACAGAGGGACCAATAAAGACTGTCATGAGAAGCAGAGAGTGGTGGTGAAGATGCTGCGGCTCTCAGAGTTCTCCAGTCCCCAACACAAACTCCAAATGTAGCCTGCAGTGGGACTATAGAGTGCATGTTAAGGACATTCCCACAATCCCTCCAAGACTTCCCTAGTTCGCATCAGGGGATTTGTTGCTCTTAAGCAATTTTTGTTTCATTTCATGTAGTTCTGTATTATTCCGTTAGGCTGGAAGAGAAAAGATCCCCGCCGCACACAACTCTAGGGAGTTTCCTGACTGTCAGCACAGAATTTCACAGCAACAGTGGGGGCTCAGTAGTTATTGAGCTGAAGAGGGAGGGAGGGAGGAAGTCTACAGGCAGGTCTTTTGGGACTGCAGTTGGAGGGATGCTCTGGATGGCAGAGAGACCTTCCCTATCCCTATTCAGACTTTTAATATCTTCAAATGTTTTTGTTCCTCAGCAAGCTAGTTTCTGTCCTCTAGTAAGGGCAAATGATGGTGTCCGTCATAAGCTCTGCTCAAAATGACCACGAGGAAGAGAAATTCTGCTTCCTACATTCTATATCTGGTTACACACTGTTGAAATTATGTATGGTACCTTTCCTAGGTCCCCTGGTACTTCTATCATCTTTCACAGCTATAAGGTACATAGGCTCAATACCTTAACCATATTTAATACACCACTTTGAACTATCAGACGTGAAGCCTCTAATCTTTCCCTGTTCCACACTTTTTAATTCACTCCACAGGAAAATTTACCATTCCTTACTCTCTGGGGTTTGACCATCCATTTATTTGCATGAAAAATGAAGCAAAGAATTCTTTCAGGCTGTCAGCTACAGTATCTGTCACTAGCTTCCCACTCATCCCATAATGGCTCAAGTAATTCCTGACAGACCTCTTAGATTTTTATATATTTAAGTGGCCTGTCATGATTTATATATAATTCCCTTGCAACACTGTTTATTATTTTAATTCCCAATTTTGTCATTCTACATTTCTCTTGCATATCTGACCACAAAGAAAGAATCATGAACATAACACTTAGAGATGTAAAACCTTAAAAAGTGAAAAAAAAAGAAAAAAAAGGAGAAATGTAGTGAAGTAAGCAATCAGGGTAATCAGAATGCCTGTCCTTTATAGTGATCCTGAGGCATTCCATGTTGACAGTAATGAATGAAGAACCATTTCAGCTAAAGTCCTCCCAAACCCTCATAAATTTTCAGCCTATTTTTGATTAATCTATGGAGACACTTCCACAGATTTCACAAAATCTTGCAAAATCACTTCTTCTGAGCTTGACTTCAATTCAGAAACTTTCAGAAGAGTTTTTATTTGGTTTGCTGTAACGTATTCTACAGAACCTCTAAGTCTCTCTCTCTGTTCTCTCTAAGGAACAGTACTCTTCATAGTAAGGACTGACTTCACATCCATCCTGCAGTGTTTTACAATCAGCCAGCACTTGTTCAACAAGGAATAGTCCTCCTGGAATTTCTCACATTACATCTCAAGGAATAGTCAATCTCCTTGTATGAGTTTCACTCACCCAGGGTGATCCTGCCAAAACCTGTAAATCAACAGTTTTGCCTTTGTTGCTCAGTTATACACCTTTGTGGGAAGAAGATACAGTAATCTACCAAAAAAAGACAAAAAATATTGTACATTAAAACAGAACCTGTGTAGATTTCATATGATTCAATTTTCCAATCTCTAGGTATACCTGTAATATTTATTTCTTTGGATAGAATTATTAAATAAAATACTGAGGCCATGATAGTTTTTAGATTCCTCCTTCTTTTTCTCAGTTATTATCATGTACTTCATGTTACTTTTTGACAGATCTACTATCCACTTTTTATGAACTGATACATATATTGAATTATATTATAGAAAATTATATATAATCATATGACCATAGAATGGCCTGGATTGGAAAATAAAAAGATCATTTAGTTCCAAGCCCCCTGCTGTGGACAGGGACATCTTTCACCAGACTAGGTCATTCAAGTCCCCATTCTACCTGGCCTTGAACACTTCCAGGGATGGGGCAACCACAGCTTCTCTGGGCAATCTGTTCCAGTGCCTCACCACCCTCACAGTGAAGAATTTCCTCCTAATATCTAATCTAAACCTACTGCCATTTTGAAGCCATTCCCCCTTGTCCTGTCAGTACATGCCCTTGTAAAAAGTCTTTCTCTATCTTTGTCGTAGCATCCCTTCAGGTACTAGAATCCCTCAATTAGGTCACCACACCAGCACATGAAAGATAGGGACCTGTTGGATCAGAGGAGGGTCATGAAGATGATCAGAGGATTGGAACATCTCTCCTGCAAGAACAGGTTGGGACAACTGGGGATTGTTCAGCCAAGAAGAGCTGGCTCCAGGGAGACATTTTGTGCCCTTTCAGTACTTAAAGGGGCCTACAAAGGTCTACAAAGAAAGCTGAACAGGAAATTTTTACAAGGGCATAATGGGACAAAGGGGGATGGTTTTAAACTAGAAGAGCATGGATTCAGCCTTGATATGAGGAAGAAGTTTTTTTACAATGACAGTGGTGAAACCCTGGAACAGATTGTCCAGAGAGGTCCTAGATTGCCCTGTCCCTGGAAACATTCAAGGACAGGTTGGACAGGGCTTTGAGAAAGCTGGTGTAGATGAAGATGCCCTTCTTATTGCTGTGAGGTTGAGCTAGATGATTTGTAAATGTCCCTTCCAAGCAAAACTGTTTTATGATTCTGTCTTTATATAATTTCTTTTAAAACCCCTCACTGGTGCCAGGCTAGAGACCCTATCATAAACTGTGATGAGATCTGATACTCACTGGAAAAAAGCTTCATATCTGCAAATTAATACTCTTATTTTTTTAACATATAAAAGATTTTTGACTGAAGGCTTAAATATAATACTAGAAATAGAAATCTATTTGTTGAAAACTGGTTTTGGAAGCCAAACTGGACTATGGCAGTTGAAAAACCTGTACAATTACAACACTGACTGCACTGTATTTCTACATGTTCTTTTGCTGTTCACATTAGTTCCACTGAAGTCATCATCTGGGCAAGGGAAAAATACACATGCATAATTTTTTTTTTTTTTATCAATATGTAAATTGTTTATTACCCAGCTCTTATGGCCATTGAAAGACTGGTTGAAACTGTCTGTTCAGTTTTAATCAGAGTTAGAGTAATTTTGTGGTGTCTCTGCAGGCAGAGAATAGAAATAGAAGATAATTATGTCTGGCAGGTTCCTTTAAAGGTATTGAGGCATCTAGGTTAGGAGGTAAGTTACTTGCCTCATTTCTCCACAGGTTCAAGGAATGGAAAGAGGTGAATTCCCTCCATCAATACAGAGAATATTAGAAAATTACATTTCCAGTTCAGATGGGTTGAATTAGGAGACAAAGCTAGAAATATGTTGGTTTTACACATGACCTCCTTCTACAGTTTTCTTTCACTTCTGGTGTACCTTAGCCACCTTAGGTCAATCAATGCTTTACAAAGCAATTTGGATACCAGATGCATCCCATGAATAATCTGCCTCTGTCAGCACTAATATAGTACAGTTTGATAAAGTCTCTTGCCCTGAAACACTATTTCAAGATGACTCATTTTTTGTTCCTTTGACTGTATATACAACAGTAGATTCTGCTCTGACTTTTAGACTAACACTCTTCATTAATTGCATGGGAGTCTGAGTATGATACCGCCTTTGGATTTCAGATCATTATGAATTTATCTTCCCCATGATGCATACTGAGTCTTCTTCTTACCTTTTCTAATTCTTTAATGAGTTTCCTCTTTAAAAAGAAATAATTTTTTTGACACCTAATGGTCAACAACATATAAAAATCTTGTCTTAGCTTCTATTTTAAATAGTTATTTTAGCATGAAAGCACACTAATAGGATGAAACCACCTGAGAAAAAAAAACCTTTGTCTATAGATATTTGGGTTTATTTTTAACTTTTATGTAAAAAATTATTTTGATCATGACACCTTATCAATTTAGTGTTTAACTTCCATCATAGCAATATTACAGTGTTTCATGAAATGAGAAATCTCCCACAGAGACAGACTTGTAAATGAAGAGTGGCAATCATTGCAAGAAATCTGCAGATGCAAATTGAATCAGTTGGTGTTGCCATTCCATAAACATGCTCTTTTTTTCTTCAGCAGAAGTATTGCATTGGGGAGAGCCAAGTAATACAATGAAGTAATGAGAAGAAATTACACACTTTTTCATTTTATGATGATTAAGTTTTATAACTTAACCATCATAATGAGGTATTTATTCTTCTTTGCTGACAATTAAAGGACATTATGAAGTTCTGTAAAATAGAAATCAACATAAAAACCGATATATTTTGGAGGATTGTTTTATTTTGAAGCTGGCTTTCATTTTCAATGTAGTGTAGAGAAGGAAAGGAAGACACCATCTTGCTAACCCCTGGTTTCTGATTGATGTGGAATATGTAGGGTAGGCTTGCCAGTGTATCATGAAGAAAACAGAAAATGAAATGGTCATCTCAGCTTTAATTCAACTGACATTCAACACCATCTGTACTGGCGTTACTAAAACTGTGTAATTCATGTTACTGCTTCCTACAAGGTTTTAAAGGGTTGATGTAAATAAGAGTAAAGATTGAAAAGTAAGAAGTATGAGAAATATATTCTTCTTTATAAAGCCAATTTGTTACAAAAAGAAAGGAAACTGCTACAGTAAATTTAGGCATTTAAGAGAATCACTCTAGTCTTTGTTTGCAGTCAGTATAAAGAAATGGGCACTCAGAAGTAGTTTTGTCTCCTACTAGGATAGATATCTTATGCAGTTCCAAACATTAAATACATTTTAGATAATTAAAGTTAATGGATATTAATTATACTCACTCTTTGAAAAATAATATTTCAATTAAACTTCAGTTTATGTGAGCACCATATAGGCTAGCACTCTGAAAATAGTCTTCTCTCATCTGGTAACTAACAGAAACACACTATTTAAAAGAATGTCTTCTATTTGTTTGTAATTTTTTTATTTATCACCAGCTTCACTTGTAGACTTTGATCAGCTGTTATAAAATTTTGGATTTATTGAAATAAATTATGACATCTTTTAAATAATGTGAGAACAATATACACATATATAATAATTCTGAGTTGTATATTGACAGTATTTTAGGTAAGCTCTCTTCATGTAATCTATATGTAGTACTTACCAGATTTTAATGCTGTGGAATCCCCATCTCCAAGGGCTGATAATGTGAGCTGTTTTGTATGAGTGAAGAAACAAAATCTTAGAAGCTGAGGTGGTGCCTAGTGAAGTTCTTTGATAGCTTCCGGGATCAAATCTCAAATTTCAGCCATGCTGGAAGACCTGGACAACCAGGAGTTACAAATGTGGGAGTTGCTTGTTAGGGTTCTTGCCACTCTATAACAGTTATTGCTCAAGGACAGGATAGAAAGTTATGTCCCTATCCTCTGTCACATGCAATGACTTCACTTGTTCCTTGGAAAGTCCAGGAATACTATTGCCCAATGTAAAAATCAATTTTCAGATCTGATTTGGGAACCAGACAATGAGTAAAATCCATGATGTTTTACTTGGTTTTCAAGAAAACCATATTATATTAATGAAAATGATGAGAACTCACTAAGTCTAATTTTTTTTTGGATCACCATTAAGAAACTGTATCAGATCAGTGATTTTTATTTAATTTTTGATCCCTTAATTAGTACTTTTCTACTAAGATGAAGAATCCTTCCTTAAAGTATTGTTCATAAAACACTGATGTCTAGCTTATATATAAATTTGTTACTAATAAATGAAGCAAACTCAAAAACCAATATTACAACTTTGACAATAGCTATTAATAGTTTACAATGAAGAAAAAAAATCTGAAATGTGTGACAGTTTAACAGCTTGTTAAACTGATTTTTTTAAACTGAAATCTATTTAAATAAAATTTTGATCAGTTCTGGAAAAACTAACATCAATTTGCAAAGGACTAGTATAGGATAAAAAATAAAGAAAATGAAGGGAGTATTAGACATAGAGGGAAACTGGTGATGTCACCTCAAAACAGGAGGCCAGTGGCAGCAGACAAACCAATATGTGTCTGCCAGGAGAAAGTAAAAAATAAACACTATGAAAACAGAGAGAAGACTGAAGGTCAGATATTTTTATTGATTAGTGGTCAGAAATACCCACTTACGTCAATGCAGATTTCTGTTAAGAACAGGACAGCCACTGAATAGCTAAAGCACAGCTCTCGCTGTGATGCTGCTCCACTGAGGGACTTGCTCCACAAAGTTACAGATTGTTGACATATGAGATCACCAATCATTCCTATACGTATATGGCACACAGGACTGATGAAAGATACAACCAAGGTCATCCTTACAACTCTGAGAACAGTATTTGTCAGCTCTCCAACCTCCAAATGCACAGCAAGGTCCTGCAAATTTTTAAAGTGGAATATAAAATCCTTCCTGCAGCTTTTTAAATGAGAAGACTTAGTGCCTCCTTTATTTTGGAAATGGAATCTGACATTTTGACAGCTGTTTGCCTGGTTGCAAGGGGTATCTGCACTGAAGTAAATGTAATTATTATGTTCTCCATTTGTAAGCCTCTGAACAGTCTTTGTTTACATAAGCATAGTAGTTATAGGTTGAATGTCAGCTGAAAGTCAAATTCTCTGACCATTTTTCCACTAATGTATACACGATTATAAGAAAATGCTTGAATGAGAAAATAACATTATATGGTAAAAATGGATGATTAGGAGGAGACAGAGAATGGATAAGGTAAGTATGTGGACAGATGGAAGTGGTGAGAGCAGAATCACAGGACAGGCTGGTGTGACAATGAGTAGATTTTTGAATGTTCAAATAGGTATTTACCTTGAGCAATTATTCAAATGCCTTGAATACTCTTGTAAAGCTTCATTAAGAAGTCAAAACATGTTTCTAATATAATCTTTATGCTTATAGTGCATATGAAGAGATTCCATAATGTGACATACTTTCTCATTTCTGCTAAATCCTTTGTTTTAGTGTTCCACTGCTGTGGTAAATGACTTCTGCAGCAAAGTTATGACTAGTATTTCAAAATTATTTTCCTTTATATTGATTAGATATTTTCCATCTAATTTTGGCATCCTGCTAAATACAGAGTATAAATACAATGGAAAGATGCAAATAATAGTGCAAGTAAATACATTTAGGTTTACTAACAGGCTTATATAGCCTATTAGTAAACTAAAAGGCTTATATAGCCTTTAATAAAAAGGCTTTATTTTATCTAGGGTGAAGTATATTCTAGTAACTTGGACAAGAGTTCAATTCCATGATCAGTGGAAATCAATTATTTCTACTACATATTCCTTTGAAGAAATGAATAGAGAATACAACAGAGAATTAAATCTTGGAAGGGAAGGAAAAGTAGGAGGAAGAGTCCATGAGAAGTATAGATTTCAGTGCAGTACTGCTTTAGGAAGGCTGGTTAAACAATCAAGGTGAAGCATTTGACATGAATCAAGTAATTGGGTAAAGCAAAAAAAGTACATGGAAGTAGAATATAAGGTAAAAAATTCCACTCTGTTTAGGGTGGAAAAAAAAAAGGAAGAAAAAAGATAGTAAAGTCAGAGTAAAAACTCAGGGTTTTATCTCCTGCTAAGTAGAAAAACCCATTTATATTAATGAGGACTTCTGCTTAAAAATTGATGGCATTGTCTTGTCCACAGTAAAAATTGTTAAAGTACCGTCAATAGCAAAGAACAAAAAGAGATTCGGTCATCACTCAAGAGGTTACTCTAGATCTGTCTCAACCTTTTTCAATGGCGAGTGGCAGAATCCCCTCACCCTCAACCATGAAGAATTGGAGTTATTGCAAACCTCTGCAGATGGCTTTCACATTCAGAATTTATGCTTTTGACAGCCTGCATCACTTGCAGGCTTTACAGACATATGATCTATGAGTTCTTTTCTTTCCATCCATCACTTTTGCAAAATCTCAGAATCGTAGAATAATTCAGACTGAATGGGGCCCCAGGAAATCATTAAATTCAACCTGCTCCTTACTTTGTTAATATTTTAATATAGGTTACCATTTAAAAATACTATGAAAGTCATCCAAAAATAGCCAATGCTCAGATAAGTCAAATTCCCTGAGCACCACTGAGAGTATACATAAAGAAATTAAAGAAAATTCTACCCCAATATGAACAGTACATGGCTTGAGACTGATTCTAGTACTTGGCTGACTATAGTAGAAAACTTAGGTTGATTCTAGATAGTCTACAAATGTAAATTTTTATCTAATTACATAAATAGCCAGATACCTTAACATATCTGAACTAGGTTTACAGGAAGCAAAAAGCCCAGTAAGTTTTTTTCTGTCTACAGGGTATATTTCTGTCTATAGGGTATATTCCTATTTCTTACATATCTCCTACTGCCACAGAGGGATGGAGAATGGGGCGAGTTTATAACACTTCATCTCCTTCATGGGCTCTCAGGAGCTGCAGCTTCCTTCAGGGCACATTCACCTGCTCCTGTGTGAGACCTGACATGGGCTGTGGGTGGATCTCTGCATCCCTGTGGTTCTCCATGGGCTGCAGGGGCACAGCTGCCTCACCATGGGTTGCAGGGGAAGCTCAGCTCTGGCACCTGAAGCACCTCCTCCCCCTCCTTCTGCATCGACCTTGGTGTCTGCAGAGCTGCTCCTCTCACCTTTCTCTCACTTCTTTCTCCAAGCTGCTGTGCAAACTTCTGAAAATATCTTTTGTCAGAGGTGACACCAGAATTGCTGACGGGCTGAGTTTTGTTAGTGGTGGGTCCTTTAGGAGCTCTCTGGAATGACTGTGCCTGTCATGGGGCAGCTCAAAGTCTCACAGGGGCCACCTCTGCAACCCCCTGCTGCCAACACTTTGTCATACAAAGTTAGTGGCAAGTGCAAATGGACAAGAACCTTTAAAATAGGTAATAGCATTTTTTTAAAAAAATGAGGCCTCAGGATTTCCCTGGAATTTAACAAAAGAAACAAGCAAATTTAATCACATTTAATCACCAACTGATATTTACTAACAGGTTTAATTATTAAATATATTGTTTAATGCTATCTTATTTTAATAAGCCTAAAATAAATGAAAAAATAAATCTTTCTAGAGTTTCATCTCCTTTACTGCATATTTTTACTGTCTGCCACCTATGACACTGAAGTTGCCATTTCAATAATTTCAAAATTACAGATTTTCTGTCTTGTGCTTTAATTTCCTCATTAGACAGCCAGGTGTCTCATAATTTATTTAGAACTGATTTTGCTACAAATTTTCCTTGGAGATTTTGCAACTGTATGGAAAAAATTTGATTTAAGATGCAAATCTGAGCTTATTAGAGATACACTCTGCTAGAAATCTGCAAGACTTATTACAAGCTCCTTCAGTGGCCTATATCAATTTAACAACTATTAAAAGTCCAGCAGAGGGAATATGAAAAGATTTCTTAAAACAGCAGGTTCACTTCCTCTTGCTAGATAAAATATTAGACTGATTGACATGAAGTAAAAAAGTGACTTTGTCATTAAACTTTCTTGGAAGAATACCACATACATATAATAAATTCCCCCCTTCCTAAAATTCTCCATTATTTCATTAATTTAGATGTAGCTTGAAGCATTGGTTATGAATAACAAAACCTTGAAATTTTTGTCATAGAGCAAAAACACATAGCCTGTAAATGCAAACATATATCCGAATGTTTTTCTTTTCCTTCACTGAACTAATTTCATAGCAAATGTGTAAGAATTTATGATTTTAATTATTAAATATTATTGTGAAGCCAGTTTCCAAAGAGGAAAAAGGTCTGAATAGATGACACACATGTACTTAAGATTTCTAGGAAAACAGAGATCAACTATCAGAAGATTTAATTTTTAATTAAATTTTAGTTTAAATTTAAATTAAATTTTATTTAAATTTGTTTTATCAGAGCATTTTAAAATTTTCAAAAAGTTCTTGATTATAAAGTTTACTGTTAGACCTGACAGTTTTATTGGAAACTAACTAATCAACAGTCAACATTTCAAAGTACAGCTGAACAATATTCTCTTTGAATATTTTTAGACTATTCTAAAAACATATTTTGATTAAGTAAAAGGTAGAACAGGCTTTAATATATTGGCAGATAATACAAGCAAAAATGGAGAAGTCAAATGATTTTTTCAAATTAATTATACACCTGGATCTATAGATAATATAGTGTAATAAAGGAATTCACAACCATTCATAACACTGTAGTGATTCGTTTCTGGGTTAATTTATTTCAGTGAACAGATTTTAATTTTTAAAATATTTATTGTAGAGAAATTTTGCATGAAAATGGAAGTTATGACATCAGAAGACAGAATTTTCATCCAAAATAAGGAAGAGAAAACAGCTGTTCTATATGCTCAGACTAGCATATTAGCTCCTCTGTATTTCGTGCATATTCACAACTTGTCAGCAGAAACTACATTTTTATATCGGATATTGCCTTTCAGAGAGAAATGAGGAAGGCAAAGTTGGGTTGTTTTGGGGGATGTTGTTTGTTTGTTTGGTTGCTTTTTTTCTTGCTTGTTTTGGGGTTTTTTTTGGTGGTGGGGGATAGTATTTTGTATAAATTTATGTAAAAAAGCGAAGGAGGAATAACAGCAAACGTGGCACAGAGATAATATAGTGACATCTGTAGGACTCCAGCAATAGGAGGTGTCAGTGCTTTTCTTCTGCTGGGCTTATGTTGCTGTACAAAGCAAACAGGTTTTTAATGATAAATATTTTCTCAGGCAAAGTAAATTCTGTTCCGTAGAGTTCCCTGCATTGCCTTTCATCCTATGGAAATATGCATATAGCATCTGGTGCCTGCTCATCCTGAAAATCCTTAAATACCCATACATACCCAAGCATGCTCAGAACCATTGCAGAAGCAGGGTGTCTGAGAGTGCCAGACATTTGGAAATTGCAGCTTTGCGGGTAGCACCAGCCTGGGGGAACGTTTGGTACACTGGAGCCCATGTTTCTGCTCAGATGGCATAAACATCTGTAGGAATGTGCCGAGGAAACACGGGACAGTCCTCTACACCACTGCAGACTGGGAACTTAAGGGACTGGGAAAAGGCCTTGGGGGTTCTGGTGGACAAGGAGTAGTATGTGAGTTAGCAATGTGCCCTTGCAGTGATGAAGGCCAAACTTCATTGCCCTAAACATAAGCAGCTGGTTAAGACAAGGGACTATTTCCCACTAGTCAACACCTCCTGAGCTGCATTTGGGATTCCATGTCCAGTTTCAGCCCACTAATCATAAAGTGGATTGAGTGTAGCAAAAGATCACCAAGATGATTAGGACTCTGGAATATATTGCATATGAAAAGTGACTGAGGGACTAGGGTAAAAGAGGATTTAATTACTGTCTTTCATGGCCCTAAAGGGCATGTAATAGGAAAAACCAAGGTATATTCTCTCTCCGCAGGGAGATCTGATTGTTGGGTAAAAACCATCTGTAATGTGAAATGCCTGTACACCCCTGCTTGCTGAGTGTCATTGTCACTGTTTGTACATAGCTGTATATATGAATATATATGTGTATGTATTTTTGTGTGTATGTAGAGTTAGAATATCTTAGGTTGGGCACTGAGCCGATGATATGGGATAAGGGGTGGAATGTCTTGGGGTGACTTTATGATGTGTATCTCCTATCGCTGCTCTATGCCCACAAATTAACTTTGTGCCTTTCTGTGCCTTTAAACTGAGCCTGAGAGGGGGGAGAGGAAAAAACCTAGTGATCTTTTCAAAACAGTTGTTCAAGGACACAGACACACACTCCTCTGCTTTTGCAGCAGTGAGAGGGGAGGAAGCACCCTTTGTGCTTTTCAGCCAGCTTTTGGCTTCTTTAGCTCCGAAGGGAGATGGAGAGTTGAACTTTGTTTTCTTGGGACTTTGGGTTTTTTTTCCCTTTTTGTCTTCTGGACTGTTTCAACATCAGAACACATCGGGAGAATTTTCCACAGAGGCCCCAGAGGTGGGCCCATGCCGACCCAGCTCTGAGGAGGAGGAGGGAGACCACACCCACAGAAGGACTCTGAAATCTTCCCAGGTTTCTTTCCACAGTGAGAGGTTTTATTATTTAGCATTATTATCGTTTTCCTGTGTGTTTGTTAAATAAATAGTTTTTTTATCTCTTTCACTTTCCTCCGAGGAAATTTTTTTTTCCTGAACCTGGTGGGGGAGGGTTGGTTGTAACCTGCTTTCTATCAGAGGATATTTTCTCCAAATTTGTCCAAACCGGCACAGGGCAACAATAAGGAATTCAACCCCCAATATCAAGGAGTAAATTTCACCCTCTCCATGTTTCCATGTTTCCATTCCATGTTGATAATTGCAATAGTTTTTTTACTCATAGCCACCTAGTCTTAATCTGAGACATCTCTTATTAGTTAGGAAGAGAGAGATTCCTATGGCATGATGGCATGACATGAAAATGAGTGTGTTGGTACCATTCTAGCTTCCGAAAGTCTTAGATTGACATAAAACAGCATTCATATTTTCAAGTGAAAAGAAAAATGGGAAAGTAAATTGTTACGTTTTAATTTTTTTCCTGGGCTGGAGAAAGAAAAAGGGAAAAGGGTAAAATATAGCACTTTAATTTTTCCCTTTTTTTTCTTTTACAGAAAAACAAATTATATTGACATTGACAGAATGAAATTTACATTTTGAACTTACTTGTTAGAAACTATCTGGCTTAAAAATTAATGCTGAAATTTGCTTTAACCTGGATCTGCACAGAAAGAACACAAAGAAATGGAGATGAGAACAGGCAGCAGCTAAAACCAGAAAAACACTCATTTTCATGTAATAGTAACAAAATCACACAGAAGATAATGCAGGGGAAAAAAGAGCAGTCAGAATATTTCTGTGGGCATTTTTCCATCCAGATTTTTTTGTTTGTTTTTTGTTGGTTCTTTTTTGTTTGTTTTTGTTTTTGTGTTTGTGTTTGTTTGTTTGTTTCTTTGTTTTAGTCGCCAGACTGATGTAATTAATGGAACAGCTGAAACAATAACTGAGGTATAAGTGGGCAAACAGATCCTGGACTGGCACCAAAAAGGCTAAGACTTCAATTTTCTGTTATTTTGCCTATATATAATGGTATGCTCAGGGACTTACAGGAGTGCATCCAGTGGACAAGACAGAGGCATCGGTCTAAAGGACTGCATGAGACTTGAAGAAATCAAAGTCAGCAAACTGGGGATCCGCACTGCAAAACCTGAGTAATCCTATCTCACCATTCTGTGTAAGCCCTACAGGTGTGTAAAATGCATCCTTGAAACAGACTTAAAAGCCTGAAGGTTCATATGTCCATTCACTATGCAGAAATGACTTGGTGAATATAAGAACATGCAAATCTTTTAGGTATTTCATTATCAGACAACCAGTTCATGAATAAACTTTCACGTTTCTGCACAGAATGGCCAATAGTGTTGCTACTCTGAGAATTTTTGAACTAAACCATTCATTTAAATACACAATGTACTACCTAACCTTCCCTTAGGATGAAACTCACCTTCTGCAGAGGACTTGCACAAGGCTATGCATCACTTAAAGTCATGTTAATGCTCTGCTTTTTTAGCTAGAGTGAAGCTAAATGGTGTGTAGACCTTTGCACTGTTTTAATGTAGAATGAGAATTATACCCATTATCCAAATTATTCTCTGAAAAATTTTCAGCATTTTGTAAATATTTGCAGGTTTCCTGGTATTGGAGGACCAAAAAGAAGAAATATTTTATTCAAAATCATTAACATTTCTAACAATATGTTATGCCTTTTTTTTCTTGTCTCTTTTATCACATCTCTGTTAGCTAAATAATTAAGTTACCCTCTCAGTTACCCTAACAACCTTTTCACCTGTCTTCTGCATTTTTGTCCCATGTCTCAAGGGGCAAAACATGCCTCCACCAGTTCTCACCTTCCAGACACTATTTGCCTTTACTTTCCTGGTTCCTCATACTTTATTCCTGGAACAAATTAACCTTCCAGTCATCACCATAAGTGATCATTTCATACCCTTGGTCAATATTTGATACTAGCCTCTCCCAAGCTCATGTTATGCTTTCAAACAAGCTTTTATGACCTCTGTTAATCATTCTAGATATCTGCAAAGCTACTTCATTGGTTTTTTTTAATGTCCTCCTCCGATCCGCTTTTTGATATCTATGCTGCTGAGATTATGGCCTCTCATGTATGTATCTTCTATATCCTTATCTATATATCTATATCTATAATGTTTAGGCACAGTGCAAATAGGTTCAGGTTCTGTCCTGATTCAAAGCTGACTGTACATGAAGCATCCTTAGGGATATTTATCCAGTAAGTACAGGATGTTCCTTAGCCTGTTCCTTAACCTAGTAAGTTTTGCTAAGAGGTAGGGTATGTTGCTTACATAGATCATGATATGCAGTTGGTTGTATATGTTCCTGGGTGGATCTAAGAAAAGAATAGGGGTTTTTTTCCCCCTTCTTATCACCTTCTGTAAACTTTTGCATTTATTCTCTGTTACCTTCTTTTCCAGTTTCCCTATATTCTGTTTTGTCCTAGGATTGTAACTGTCTTTGCCCTTGGATTGTAAGTGGCTGGAGCAGAGGCCATGATTTTCTTTTTGTTTTGGGTTTTTTGTTTGTTAGGTTTTTTGGGGGTTTTGGGGGGATTTTATTTGGGTTTTTTTTTTGCTTGTGGTTGTTTTTCTTGATTTTTTTTCAATTTTAGTATACACTAATAAAGCAGGAGTCAACTCCGTTGCTCTGGTTCCTAGGAGTTCTAGCTATACAAATTCAGAATAAAACACATCATACTATTATTAATGAGCTAAAAAGATTTGCTATCCACACAGCATTTTACTGGCTATTTCACTAAGCATTTGTGCTTCTGTGCTGCTTCTCTGATTCCAGTCAGCACTAAGTCTCCTCAACTAGAATTACAGCCCTTGCAGGAAAGTGCCACTGAATTACACAGCCATGGCTGAAGCAAGATGGCCTGAGCATTTCAGTGCCAAGTCTCAGCTGCCCATTTGGGGCACATTTGCAGGCAATACACAAAGCCATAATGTGCTGCTTGCCAGGCTTGTTTCCAGCCTGGCTCGCAGGTAAACGAGGTCCGATGCCCGCGTGAACCAGTGACTGAAGGATTGATGGTAACTGAGGTTTGCGTGCCTCAGTTTCCCAGTTCAGCCCAAAAGCCACTCTTACAGCAAGTAGTTCTTGCTGTTTATCAAGCCAGCAGCGAAGGCAAAGAGGAAAGAGTTGGAAACCGTTAGCTGCAGTCCAAGTTTATTTTCTCCTGCCCCGGGGGACAGGGAGGCAGTCACTTGAAGGGAAACCGAACAGAGAGACCGTTACCTGCTCTCTGGTAGTCAGTTTTAAGGTATTACATCATGAGGTAGAGATAACAGAATTAACCAATCATGAAAGGAAGATACATGATAATAAACCAATAAAGACATCTCAGGGGAGGAACAAAATCAAACTAACAAATAACAAAACAGCTGGAGGGTATCTCAAACCACACTGGCCTGTTACAGGACTTAAAGCTTCTGTGGTAAGAAAGCAGACGTGGTGTGAGTGACATGCAAGGGATGTGCTGTGCTGCAGATTCTGCCTTTTGTCTGCCTTCGGGGGCAGGGTCCTGCGATGGGTAATCAACCCATCTGGATTCTGTATCCCATACAGGCTGCGCCATAGCAACAATAATGTGCTCCCCCTGTAATGTGGGCAAGGTGACAGACTGTGCCCAAATGTCTCAACATACTCTGACATATTAGCACAGCCCCAGCAGCTGTTAAGCTTCATGCAGTGCTGGGAGCGTGTTCTAGTCCCAGTATGTGTAACAGTAGAAGGTATTTTACAAACTGAGTTTATGGCAGCTACCTGCCAGACAGAATTCCAGCTTGATTATTTACGGCTGGAACATTTGCTGGTCCTTCAGATCCAAAACTATAAAATGACTGGACAACTTCTCAGGAGGCCTTTTTACTGACAGGGTGCAGCTGCTAAATACACACTCAGCACAAAAAACCAAACAGAGTTTAGCGTCAGCACTAGACTAAAACAAAAGTAAAACCATAGCTATTGGGTTCTTTTGATTAGATTTCCTGTGGCACTTGAAGATATTGCCTGTACGCACTTTTTGGCTACCACACAACTGTAACTGTGAGATAGTGGTACAAAACTGACAAAAGTTCTATACATCCCTACAAAATGCTAGCCTGCTCCCCTAATATTCTGGCTAAATCAAGTAATTCAAGTGTAACAAAAACTGTTTGGACCCAGAGTTTTGTGAAAAGAATCCATATTAGGATCCAAAATAGATCCTATTACAGACACACTTAGAAACAATTGTATATGCTAGACCAGCTGGTAACTGCCTCACTGGTAACTTGAAATTTTAGAGTTATAATCACAGAACCACAGAATATTCTAAATTGGAAGGGATCATTGAGTTCAAGTCTTCTATGAATGGCCGCTACAAGGATCAAACCTGCAATCTTGGCATAATTAGCACCATGCTCTAAGCAACTGAGCTCATCTCAGGATAAATAGATCACTGAGAATATGTGGCAAAGATTTGGGGGAAAAAATGCAATGAAATGGGATGCCATTGTTATGCACAAATTTACCCCAAGAGTACCACAGACACAAGTTGAGTAATGTTCTCTGCTGTTATCTGTGTTGGTAAAAACTGAATTTTTTTGCAGATAAAATGTTTACATTTGAAAAAAGCAGCAGAATATTCCCTGTGAGCAAGAGAGGAATCTCTGGGTATTCTTTAGTGTGGTATATTTTCTGAGAAGAAAGATAATTTAAAAAGTAGTACTGTCATGAATATTTGCTAAACCAGCAATGTTGACCTAAGACTAATTTCCCAAATGTCATGAGCTGAATCAAAACCACTGAATCTATCGTGTATATCTTGGGAAAGGAATCTAAGCTAATATCAACAACCCTTGTTCACAAAATGTCATACAGATGGAAAAGCAGAACCATGAGTACAAATGTATGTATTTTCTATGTTCAGTTATCACTAGCATTTAACTGAATGAAAAATTTGTCATTTGTGTTAAGGAAATGAAAAAGGAGAATAATCAGAGAAAATACATTCTAAATTATCTGATCCCTGTATTTTCATCCAAATCCTGATTCTGCATGTTGCTGTTCATTTAATCAGAAACAGAGCTTTAATTTTCTTCTAAAATTCACTGGGAGCTTTGTGCCTAAAAATGAGCTTAGAATCTATTTCCTACTGATCAATTACACTTTGAGGGGGCAAGCTGTTTCTATACTACATAAAGAATGTGAAGGAGGTATGCTACTGAGGGCAAATCAACGAGTTAAGTTCTGCTAATATTTGACAGTAGATTTGTTAGGACACTCAATAGATGTGCATTCTTACTATTTGAAACAAATAAATATATTTGTAATAATCACTTTGAATGAATAAAATTATTGGGAAAAAAAATCCAGCAAGCAATTCTATATCATATCAGAAGCATAGAATGGTTTGAGTTGAAAGGGACAGTAAAGATCACCTACTTCAACCCCTCTGCCATGGGCAGACACTTATATAAAGACTAGGTTGCTTAGAGCTTCATCCAGCCTGGCCTAAAACACTTCCAGGGACGAGACATCCACAGCTTCTCTGGCAACCTGTTCCAGTGCCTCACCACTCTCACAGTAAAGAATTTTTTCCTAATATCTAATCTAAACCAGCCCTCTTTCAGTTTAAAGCTATTTCACCTTTTCCTGTCACGACATGCCATTGTAAAAAGTCCCTCTCCAACTCTCTTGTAGCCCTGTTTAGGTGCTGGAAGGTGCTTTAAGATCTCCACAAAGCCTATTCTTCCCCAAGTTGAACAATCCCAGGTGTCTCAGCCTCTCTTCACATGAGAGGTGCTCCAGGCCTGCTGTGATCATCCTCGTGTCTCTCCTCTGAACTCACTCCTGCAGGTCCATATCCTTCATATGCTGGAGACCCTAGAGCTTGATGCAGTGCTCCAGGTGCTCATGAGAGCAAAGCAGAGGTGCAGAATCACATCCCCAGGCCTGATGGCCACATGGCTTTGGATGCAACCAAGTGTAAGACTGGCTCATGGGCTGCAAGTGCCAACTCACATTGAGATTCTCATCCACCAACACCCCCAAATTGTGGGAAGTTACCCTCAACAAATTCCAGGACCCTCTAGGACTGTTTATGCCCTGCTGTGTTGTCTCTCCAACAGAGGTTGGGGTGGTTGAAGTGCCCCATGAAGACCAGGGCTTGTGAATATAGGTCTGCCCCTACCTGTTTGTAGAGGGCCCCATCCACTTGTTCTTCCTGGTCAGGTGGCCTGTAGCAGATCCCCACTATAATGTCCCCTGTCCATGCCTTCTCTCTACTACAGATCTATAAGCTCTCGGTTGGTTCCTCATCCATCCCCAGGCAGAGATCCACATGCTCCAGCCGGTCATTGACATAAAGGGCTACACTGCCTCTTCATCTCTCCTGCCTGTCCTTTCTAAAAAGCCTGCATCAATAAAAAAGGACTCATCTCCTAAAACTTCTAATTAAAATCATTTTTTCAATGCCAACATATACAAATATAATCAATTAAATCCAAATCAGCTGTAAAATTTTAAGGACTGCATAGCACAGTGATTCTAGTGGAACAGATTTTATTTGACTAAACACCCTGCAGTCTGACACAGGTTTGGTGAGCTTGGAAATAACAAAGGAAAAAAGAGGAATATAACACTGGGGTGATTATCAGGATGAAGTGAGTCTCTGAAATAAATTATTGCCTTGTTGTAAGGGAGAGGGATAAACACAACCTTGCTTTGTATTGCATTTATTTTCTGATAAGCAATAGCAAAGACATTATCTAGATGACAAGGTGATAGCATGTGACTTTCAGACTTAGAAACAGCAGCCAATTTCAGTCTCTTTCAGGCAGTCTATAGACTCACAGAATTATGTAAAATGAGAAGGGCCTCTGGAGGTCATCCAATCCAACCTTCCTGCTTGAAGCAGGCTCAATTGGTCAGGTTGCTCAGGACATTGCTTAGCTGAATTTGAGTATCTCCAGTGATGTAAATTCCACAATGCCCCTGGGCAGCCTGCTCCAGTATTTTGCTGTTCACACGGTAAAATCTTTCCTTATATCCAAGAGGAATTTTCCATGCTCAAAATTGTGGTTTTTACCTTTTCTCCTGTTACTGTGTGCCTTCAAGAAAAGTCCAGCTCTATTTCCTGTGCCCTTCCATTAGGTAGCTGAAGACAGCAATAAACAAAACAAATTATCTTGCCTCTTATGACCTTGTATGTTTGCCAGCCACCCAGAAGAGAAGTACCTTGAGCCTTGCCCAGAGATTGCAGCACATGACATGGAAGCACATGCTTTAAGATGATTTTAAGTCTGGGTAAACCTGAACAGGACTTTGAGTGTGTGTCCTATTTCCTAACAAGGACTGTGCGACTACCGGTGTGCACAGAGTGCCAACGATACATTTGCAGAGAACTCACACTAAATGGAAAAAGAACAGATTAAACATACTGCAGATCTTCAGATCAGCTTGTACATGCAATAAAGAGGACTTCTGGGAGCCATGCAGCACATTCAAAATTATTACTACTGTAAATGGGCTGTTTGGCATTGAGAAATCCTGGACAGACAGACCGTATCAAGCAGGATCAATGAGAGAGTTATATCCACTTAGTTCCACCTCACTACATCTCATCTGCCACCTATCACTGCTGTGGGTGATTAAAGCTGAAAGGAGCAATGCAAAACAGTATCACATGATTTATAGTTGTTTTTATTTCTATGCAGAAGCTTCATCTGAATTACT
This sequence comes from Dicrurus megarhynchus, assembly GCA_013399195.1. Classification (NCBI taxonomy): domain Eukaryota; kingdom Metazoa; phylum Chordata; class Aves; order Passeriformes; family Dicruridae; genus Dicrurus; species Dicrurus megarhynchus. Next base: position 851,167 of record VXAD01006416.1, read on the forward strand.
TCCTTCTGGATGACTATATTTTTTGATGGAATTTTTCTATATTTGCTTTATATTCTGACATTTGAATCCTGGGTGTATTGATTTAGTATCATAAGAACTTCTTTATTTTATGTATAACATGTTTAGTCAGAGAATGGATCATATAGCATCACATATAATACTGGAAAAATAAATTTTATAGGCAATATATGGGCACATAAAATTTCCAAGTTAAATAGTTTTTCACCTGTAATTCAAGCACCTGTTTTATACCTACCCATTGTGATTTTATTTACATTATAAATTTTCAAATCACAGTTAAGCCTGTAGATAACCCTCAACATTGATAATTCAAGCACAGACGGTTCACATATCAAGGAAACAGAACATTCAGAGTGGAGAGGGCCATTCCTTATAAACAGTGTTGATACAAACCACATCATGGAACAATATAAGCATATTCTATCCTGTAGAACAAGAAAGAGACAATGAACATGCAGTATTGATAATGTGGCAAAAATTGTGATAATGAGGAACCTACATAAAGTCTTTAAACAACAGCAATATATATGATATAATTCAATTTTCTGTATGTACACACATATATATATAAAAACAGTTATTGCTACAATATGTCTACATGATATTCTGATGTTTATTGCCATTTGGTTCTTGTGATACACTTACTTTGTGTCCCACACAACAAACTTAAGGCTAGTCCTTTGTCTGTGCTCTTTTACATGCTCTAGAGGTGAAACCATGTCAGCAAAAGGTACCTTGCTCTTACACGAAACAGGAGTCATATCTACCCAAGAGGAACTTTTCAGGTGCATTTCTTCCAGCTTTCCTGGGCATGTCCACATGGGAAGAAAAAGCAGTGGCAGGACCAGCCAGCAAGTTTTTCAGAGGAGTGGTGTTCATTCCTTCCTCCAGTTATAACCTAAAAAAGCTGCAATTTTTAGACTGAATGTAATAGATCTTTTTTATTTCAGTGCACATTGAGTAAAAATACTGGGTTTGTTTTTTGATTTAGGTTTTTATTTTTCACTAGTCCTTTCCTAATAAACCTTAGCATTACTGAGCACTGAACTAGCATTTCAATAGAATTACCAATTACAATGACAAGGTTTCATTCCTGAGTTTGCAGGACCATCACTATGTGGATAAAGTTTACTCTTTTTTTCCCCATTCATTCTGTTTTGCATTTAATCTACACCAAATTATTCTATCAGTTTCTCAATATTCAAAGGTCCTTTGCTCAGTTATTCCCAGGAAACGGAATAGACCCCTTCTCCATCTTATCTGTGAATCCATTCAACGGTTCATGCTGTGTTTTTCTTCATCATGTGTAAAGGGAACTTTAAATGGATAGCTTAGCCTTAGAAAATTTTATTTAAATCAAATTCTGTGCCGTCATTAGATTTCCCTTACCTTTCAAAATTCAAGAAATTAGAAATTTAGCTTTGTGAAATAGTCTAATTCAAGCCTAAAAAATTATCAATTTCATTAATATTCAGTTTAATATCTGAGTTTTACATTTTTGACTGCACTAAAATTACCATCTAAGAGCAGAATAGAAAGACTGCCAGCCCTTTGTCTTTAGCAGTGTGCTTAGCATCTGTTCTAGATACATACATTCAAAATAAAAGAACGATTTTATAACTTTGTTTATTCCAGGATGGTATCTTCTACTCTCACTCTGTGAAGTGGTTTTTTTTGTTGTTGTTGGGTTTTTTATTGTTTGGTTGGTTGGTTGGTTGTTTTTTTTTTTTTTAGGGTGGTTTTTTTTTTTTTGTTTGTTTTTTGTTTTTTGTTTTATTTTTTTTTAAACCCTGGCTAGGGTTGTGCCATGGCTTCACTATGTTAAACCATGTTAAGCCAAGCTGAAGATGCTTTTGGAGCACTTTTTCAGTGGCTAGGGTCCATGTGGATTACTTGCAGGGTATCCAATCATTAAATATATGCCCTTCCAGCTAACCAAATTGAGTGCTTAGAGAATGACTGACAGAGAGGCTGAGGAGAGAGGAGGGTTTTCTGCTAGCAAGTGTAAGCACAAAAGCTTTCTATCATAGTTTTCTGTCATAGAAGAATAGGGAAGCTGTTAGGGAGCTTATAACATATACTTTTGAAGAAAGAAGAAAATCCCAAAGTTCCCTTGTTTAGAAGTTAAGACTGTCTTTCCAAACAGTGTTGTGCTGAAAGGAATTCTTATTTCTCTCAAGACCAAATTCACACTGTGTATCTGCCTGTCAGTTTGCTTTCTGGTTCATCCCACAAATGCTCAGATAGTCAACTGTAATCAAAACATTGCCAAAGCCATCACAACTGCAAAAAGTCTCAGAGGAAACCTTTCAGACTACATGGCTGAGCTTCCATTCAGACTTTGCCACAGCAGTCTGCACCTTGGGAAGAGGATCCTACTGTTCCAGCTATGATTAAATGAAAATTCATTTAATTGCTTCTTAATTTATTATGAAAGCAGAGGAAAAGCACCAGGGCATGTGAGATTTCTATACATTTATTAACACACTTTCTGGAAGATTTATACCTTCCAGAATAACAGTACATCCTGGGTGTGCAGGCACAAAGAGTTTAGCCAGTCAAAATTCAGCCTCCTCAGTCACTCATATAATACTATCAAAATACCTACATACTTTTGCTAATAAGAAAATTACAATTTATTCAAAAGATTAGCTTAAATTACTCCTTTAGTTATATATTAGATTAATTCCCTTTTTCTTGCCAACTTAGTTCTTGATAAGGAGAAGGTAGTAAATTGCCAGAACATGGTGAACTTGTCTGTGAAGGGCTGCTGAAGAAACTGAAAGCCCTTGAGATATTTCAAGCTCTGCTCCTGGCAGAGAGTAGCTGAGCATTTCAGCTACTATCACCAGACTCTCAGAGTTGAGCAGAACTTTAACACTACTGTGTACTTTTGTCTTCTGTTTCACTAGAGTAAATTTACCTTTTGCCAGGCTGATTTATTGGAAAAACTACATTTATTGTCATTTGTATGATAATTTTCATCAGTTAAACTCAAGAGTTTTCAAAGAGGCAAACTGGATATCTCTGAGATGTTGTAGAGTTACAAACAGTGTGGATTTGTGAACAGTGGCTTGCTCAGAGATTACACAGAAAACTTAATTGGCCCTAATTCTGTGCCCCAAACATCTGCCCAGTAAAAGGCACAGGAAGAATTATTCTGTCAAAAGAGCTCCATTAGCCATTTTAGCATCCTGAAAGGCATTTGGAATGGCAGATATTAGTGGTGAATTACACATGTTAAAGATTCCCTCTATCCCAAAAGGAAGAGCAGAAAAGGGAGAGGTTCAGAAGGCACACTTCTTTCATCAGCTGGCCGTAACACTGATGTCCTGTGCCTGGTCTTTTTGTAAGCTACTGAGGAAGGTGGAAGGAAGCTCCTAAATCTGTTGCCTTTTTACTTTCCAACAGCTTAAAGGCTCTGAGTCAGAACATATTGTTGAATCCAGTTGCTTCTTTAACACTTGCTGCTGATGTAAAGGAGAAGATTATGTGCATATGTTTTTGTTGGTGCCGTTGCTGTGGAGGACAATTAGACTCATAACCCTTAAAAGCAACATCTGCATGTTGCTGCATGTAGGCATAAAATAAATAGTATCACACTGATGCAATGTAAAAACTGTCTTGTCTCCAGGCATTACAGCACCAGTAAAAGTTTGGCCAGCAGCTTAGTAGTGATAGTGAGAGAGATAGACATGCTTAATGCATTGTTTCACATATTTCCTGTTCATACACCAAATACTTTCTCTGTTGAAGTTTTGGTTCTTTGGCCAGCACAATCTTGTATCTTTGCTGATATGAGTTTATTGAAGTTTTATGTTTTTCTACTTGCATACCTTCCTGGGTGGACTGTGCAAGAGAGTACTTGCAGATTGTCTACGCTTGATAGAAGGAAAACAGAAAGTTACATATAGAAAATATTTTTAATATGATTTATAGGCATTTTCACTTTCAGCTGAAGCATATTTAACTGGCTTACTTAAAATACTCATGCAGAGAGATAGCAAATCAGTGTCTTAATTACTATAGAAAGAACTGAACAGCTAAGAAAGCTGCCAATTATTTCTCCATGCAGGGAAGCTATGGTAGAATAAGTGACAAATGTTTCTTTGCATTCCTGCCTAAATTCATTGTAGAATAGGTTGATGTGAGTTTAAGCCTCTGAGTTCACTTTTAAATATTTTAAGAGAATGCTGTGTAAAAGCTCAAATCTAGAGGATTTATCACAGTATCTGGCAGAGACTGACTGTTAGTGTTCTGAAAGCAAATAAAATATCTTGATGAGTGTATATGCAATGTGCAGATATTTTCAGGGAAAAGCAAGTTCAAAATCATACTGAATTTTATGGCTTCCATTTATTAGTCTTATCTCTCTGGTTTGTATTCTAGAACACTTTTTTTTGCTGGTAAATAGCCCTGCTCATATTCTGCTGATTTTACTATCAAGGGTTCATAATGTATATCTCACAATAGAGAAAAGATTCATTGTTTTCCCTTTACAGCATTCTAAGACAAGTCCCAAACTTCACAGTGTAAATGTAATTAGTATTTTAACTTGAGCAAGTGTGCTGGTTTTAGTTGACATAGAGTTAAAGACGACACCTTGGAGATGGTTAATGGATAAAACCAATGGATTAAACCAGGATAAAACCAGCAATCGGATTATTCAAAATTCTTTAAAACGGTTTTTGCTTAAAAAGGAATTGTATTTGGCATTTAATTTTAAAGAGTTAAAATTCTTCTGAAAAGGTATGGTCATACCTAGGTTACAGTAGAGGACTAAAATGTTATAAAGCTGGTGTCTAGATTATTTTTCTAAGTAAATAAAGTAACAGTTGTTTCTGAAGGAACCACTGGATGCAGGTGTTTGGGTTTCTTTGGATTTTTTATACATATATTTAACTCATTTATCTTAATTGGTTCTTAAGCCACTGGGTACTACAATATACAAATAATGACAACTAAGATTCATGCAGGATTTTCTGTTTTGTTTTATTGTGTTATTATTATTTTTCAACATCTTGGAAAAGGATAAAATTTTTGTCTTCATAATCCAGTAATTGAGAGCTTCCTCACATTTTTAGAATTAGCTGACATGTAAACATGGGAGTTGTGTGAGAATATTTCTGGGTGAAAATTATCAGTGCTGAAAGAGGCTGGTATTATAAATATGGTATTCACAAATAACCTATCTCCCAATACACACAGGAAATTGCAGGAAAGTATAAATTAAAGGAAGGTAGAGAGGTAATATGTGAAGTTGTCAGGTAATCAGATAAATCTCAGTAGAGTGTTATGCATAAACATTCTTAAAAAACTAATGAAAATGTGCCATTTGCAGTTTCATGAAAGATGCATTTTAGAAATGGCAGCATTTCAACAGTGTAGAGCAACCTTGCAGTGTATACTTATCACCTGAGAAGGACAATAAATGCTAGGACATAAACAAGAAAATAGACTATTGCAGTATAGGTTTAGAATCCCATTGAATCAGTAGTAATGGTATGGCTTTCATACTTCCCTAATAGATTGATTATACTTCCCCAGCTTGAGGACATATGCTCAAACAATAGAATTTCTGTGATGGTTTTTATGACAAGGATAGTGTTAAGCATTCAACTAGATGGTGGCTTACATTCTCAAAATATTCTACGACTATGTTTTAAGATGTGTCGTACTAAGCAGCAAATGTTATGTAGATATTTTTGTGTGCAAAATTTAACAAACACCGGTAATAAGCAAATATGGGGAAACATGCTTCCTTCTCCTTCAAACTTGCTAGGAAATTTAGAAAGACATAATTCATATTTATGTGTTTTCAGATTTATACTGGTCATAATGAACTAAACAGCAACCTTCTGCTTGTTTTAAAATCTTAGTAGCTTGTCTGAGGTTTGGAGGAGTTTTTACCCATAGCTATAGAGTGGGCAGAGAAGAATATAGATAATAAAGTAGACAGACATTTAAAGAAAATCTGCAACACTCTGGAAGCAAATTTGAGAGACTGGACACCTTTAATGCTTTGTGAGCAGGTAAGAGAAAGCCAAAGCTCATTTTAAATATTGTAAGATAAACATGACAACGATGCAACTTTGTCCCATTACATCTTGGACCTTAACATAATCAAAGAAACAGTTTTTTACTTCAGCTCTGGTTATTTTTTAAACAATCATTTCAGAGATCATTAGAGTGGTAACAAAGACAGGATACAAGGAATAGTAAGGTAAAAAACAATTTTATGCTGATTTCAGAGACTTAAATATGCATTGCTTTTGATTTGAATAAGGAAATATTTGAGAAATATTTATGAAGGGGCAGTTTGAATGAAAAACCTGTAGGGACAGCAGGGGAAAGATAAAGAAAAAAAAAGGAAAACATTAAAAGGAGCCTGATAGTTGCTCTACATTATATCACTTTCTTAGCAGTGTTGTCCTAAAGGTCTGCTAAAAGGCTGCAACACCTAAATACAACCATTAATAATATTTGCACTTTTTTTTCTCTCTGAAGACAAAGTAATTTGAGGACAGGAGATGATGCAACTTGCAGACACATAGGAAATGGTAAATTCCAGTGTTGTGGTTTAAGCACAACCAGGTGTCTTACAAAATTCAGTGCTGATAAGTTACCATTTGTTTTGATTTGATTGCAGAATAAGCAACATAATGCAGAGTCTACTTATGAGGTATAAACATGGCAAAAAAACAGAGCAAGAGTGGATCCATCTTTTTTAATTTATACATTTAAAAGTTAGACAATGAAGACTACGGCAGCAGAGAAAAATGGGCACCTTTGCAGGTTGATTCATCTCATCCTTATGTGTCTGGATCATGCAGCATGATTTGTGCTTCAGAGCACAAAGGGATCCAAGGGTGCCTAGTTGAAATTCAGACGTTTCACTTTTGAATACCTCAGAATAGCTGAGGTTATTTCTATCTATTATATATTCAGTAGGAAAAGGCTGTCCTACAGTAAAGTGGTGTCCAGTCAGAGAAGTAAATCTCTTCACTTTTCAGAAAAAAAAGAGATTAGCTAAAGTACCAGGAATTCTTATGGTAGTATGTAAGGACAATACAATTTTCATTTTGACCTTGCAGGCATAATATGTGTCTTCAGTGCACAAGGTAATAATTTTTTTTTTTTTTTTTTGGTTTTTTTTTTAAAAGGACACTGTATGTGCTTTAAGATTTAAACTGCTTTGGTTTGGGCTTCACTAACATTCTCAGGTGCTTACACTGGGTATCAGATAAACCATTACTTTTCCTGGGTAGAATCCCCCTCTTACTTCCACAAAACAATAGTTATTTCCATTAACTGTTTGTTAAGTATCAGCATGTGTATGTATTTAAAGTCATATTCATGAATTTTTGTAACCTTTAGTGGCTACTTTTTTTGAGTTTTTCTGTAGATGATGTACATGAAAAGTTTTCCTTCAGTTGGAAGAGAGCTTTTTATAAACCAAACTTTTACACAAGGAGATATTTGTATTGAGGTGTGAAGTCCAAAACCAGACATTGTGCCCCAGATGTGAAGCCATTGTGACTTTTTGAAATAGTGGTGAACAACACATTCTTATTTCTATGATTGGTAACACAATTCTTTTCAGCTGAACATACCACTAAGTGTACCACAATGCTGTCTCACATGTGGTCTAAGAAGTGAACTGAGACCATCAATCTAGGACGCAAAAAAATGGCCAAAAATTGTTCAGTGCTCACCTAGGGTGGTTGAAACTGTGTCATAAGTTGAAAGTACCACGTATCCAATTATATATCCCTTGAGACGTTTGAGTGACTGCTGTTATTTTGGCAGACAAATGTATTTCACATATCACGTTTCAGTCACAAAGACTTCACAGCAATGAAAAAGTCTCGCATTGTGAAGGAGTTTGTAACATTGTTAGCAAAGGTAAGAATTTGGAAAGGAAAACTGAACACATCTGAAGAACAAAAAATGCCTCATACATATAAATAAAAATATGGTCAGTTAACATAATGATTGGACCATGTTTTAAGTGACTTAAGAGTATTTTTCACATCAATGCCAAATGGTGTGATTAACAATAAAAGATTAAAGGATTAAAAGAAAATATCTCAGTTCTAAATCCTATAGTTATCTATAGGATTTAAAGGAATTCAGAAAGGGCAGAACATTTCACAAAGGATAAAGCATCAAACCTAAGAAATCTACACACAAGAAATAGAGAAAAATCTGTTAAAAATATATTCCAGCAGAGGAAACATCAAAACACTATCTTTTTTGCACCTCGTCAGGAAGTGCTTGATTGAGTTATACACAGTGGGTACATAGGAATTTGTTTTCTGGAGAATAATGCTTTGAGCAGTATGTATTAGAAAAACCCTTTCAACCTTAAACATCACAGCATTACCTTTGTAATTGACATCCATGCTCATTGAGAACATGTGGAGAAAAGAGAAAAACAACCTCCAACTCCTTTTTAATTTCAGATGTTTTTGTAGCCTTTGATTTTTCTGCAGATTCTCTGAATTTGGATTTGCTGTAGTTTTATGTTAATCTGTCAAAGCAAAATATTTTGTTTACTAAGTATTTTAATCAAGATAGTAGATAAAAATAATTCTTTATTCTTATTTAAGTTTCAAGTCTTTCTCTAGGATCTTCAGCTGTAGAGACTTTATAGGAAGGTTCTGTATACAGCTGTAATTTGATCACCTGAGAACAGCATTAATATAAAAATTATTAAACCCTTATTATGACAGTGAATACACCAGTCAAGAGATTGAGGCAGTCAAGAGCTGTGAGTTTATTCCAAATCTAAGTTTAATTTAATAAAAAAGTTCTGTGCTTATTCTGGTGGATTTTGAACCAGTCCTTTTCCACACTGCCCATACTCTATCAATTCATCACTGGATGATGAATGGATTAAAAGCCGCCCTGAAGAGAAAGACTTTAGGATACTGTTGGTTGAAAATTGGATATGAGCCAGCAATGTGCACTTGTAGCCCAGAAGGACAACAATATTCTGGGCTGCAGAAAAAGAGGCAGGTCAAGGGACATGATTCTGCCCCTCTACTCTGCTCTTGTGAGACCGCACATGCAGTGCTGCATCCAGCTCCAGGGTCCTCAGTACAGGACATGGACCTGTTGGAAATGGACGGGGAAAATAGTCAAAGAGCTGGAATACCCTTCCTGTATCAAAAGCCTGAGGCAGTTTGGGTCGTTCAGCCCACAGAAGAAAAGGCTTCAGAGGGACCATATTGTATCCTTTCAACATATAAAGGAGACTTATAAGAGAGATAAAGAAGGACTTTTTATCAAGGCCTGTAGCAACGGAACAGAAGGCACAGGTTTTAAACTGGAAGAGGATAGATTGAGATGAGATATATGGAAGCAGTTCTTTAGAATAATGCTGGTAAGCCACTGGAAAGGGTTGTCCAGAGAAGGTGTGGATTCCCCATCCCTGGAAGTGATCAAGATCAGGTTGGGTGGAGCTTTGAGCTTCCTGACGTAGTGAAAGATTTCCCTGCCCATGGCAGGGGGTTGGACTAGATGATCTTTGAAGGCACCTCCCAATCCAAATCATTCTATGGTACTATGTGATAAACCTCAGTCAATACTATTTCTTCATTTTAACTACATATCTTACTCAGTTCTTATTTAACCTCTTGCAACTTACCGTCTAGCAGTGAATCCCCATGTACTCCACCACAACAGGAAAGGGATGGGCATTGCTTCCAAAATTCTGATGGCCATCATGTTGTAAGGCTAAAAAATGATAAGGAAACAGGATACACATCAGACAGCTTAGTATAATCTTTGTCTATAACTGTAAAAAACACAGGAGTAGCTTCCCTATTCTTTTTCATTTTTTTTTTTGTCATGTCTTATTAAAAGATGTACTAGTAGCTTTCTGTAAAACCACATGACTATTCCCAAAGGACAAATGCAGTATCCAAGTTGCATCACCCAAATGTTATGATAAACATAACAAAACTCTTCCCAGAAGTGCATTTTCCATAATAAATACTGCATTAGACATGACACAATGCAAAGATGACAAAGAAGAGACAAGAACATCAGAAGGTTTGGGGTTTTGTTGGTTTATTGTTTTCTATTGTTGTTTTGGGGTTTTTTTTCCTTGTTAGCTTGTTATTCAGAGAGAAAAAAACCCAACCAAACAAACACATTTTATAACTTGGGTGGACATTATCCTGTGCCTTTCAGCTATTTTGAAATTAATACTATGATACAAAAACTTAATTTGCATATTCACTGGATAAAAAACGTCTCTTTACTTGCTTCTTCCATGTTCTATCTGCTTTGTGTATGGAGCCACAGCTGTGACCATCTATGACTTCAGGGTTGCACAGTGCTTAATCATAAAAGGAATAGCATAATGCTGCTGTTGTCTTGTGAGCTGAGTTTCGTAGAAGATCTACTGCTTCAGCTACTTGGCTGAAGGCCTCAATTGAGATAGGCAAAGACAAGCACTGGATTGCTTGACCATGACAACCCCGATGCTTCTGTGCATGTCTAGAAGCAAAATGGTAACATATCCATGCATTTTGAAAAGTGAGAGCACTTAGAGCTTATAGGAGCCTCCAGAGATATGACGGCTGAATGGAAGCAGTAGAACTGCAACTTTGGATACTTCAGTTGAATTCCATTGATTCCGTTTATGCGGAAGGAATTTGATTTATGCTTTCTAAGCTCTTTCTGTTCCTCACTAGTAAGGCTTGAACTACAGCCGTCCTTTGATGTGTTCATTTAACAAAATGAAGGTTGAACCTTTGTGTCAATCTGGAAGTGCTACTCAAAACAAACATTAATCATCTACAGAGAGGTGCTGTGGAAAACGCTGTCATATTACTTTACTCTTCTAATTAAGCCACCTATCTGAGACACCTCAGTTAGAGAAACATTGTTAGGTGGTCCCTCTCTGTAGTCAGTGCAGTGAGACAGGCAACACAAATGGATAATTCACATCAATCAAATCAATGGTTTGGAACAGGGCCTTCACTCTGAGAACAATATCAATCAGAAATGAATGTATTTTTCATTAAAATCAACTGTGTAATGGTCTAGCTTCCCTATCAGTAAAAAAGAATACCTTCACAAGTGCTCAATTACCTCAAAATAAAGGGTGCAATAAGAAAAAAAATCATTACTTTAGAATACATGCCAGCAAAAAATCTCCTGCTGGGAATTCAGTGCATTAAAGTACAGAGCTGATAACTGCTTGTGAGATCACCTAGATGAAAACAGCCTTTAGTTCAAATCGTAATCCTGTTATGTAAATTTAAAAGAATTCTCACGATTCATCACTGTGTGAAAGACTTTGGGTTGGGTATATTTGAAATATCAACTGAAGTCTATACTCAAAATATGAAAACTAGGGCACACTTTCAGAGGTTTAGCTTGTATTCCTATCAAAAAAATCAATGGCATATTCAATCTAGCATAAGACACTGATAATGAAAAGCTACTAAATAGAACTATACATTAATACACGAAGTGAGTTTTCAATGTTAATTACACTAATTTGAATGAGCATGTCATTGGAGCTTGTAGGGCACAAGGGATTTCTTTAAAGTTAAAATGTTCCTTCTTTGTCTGCTGTCCACACTTCTATGGTTTTGGATTAGGTACAGGACACAGAAGATTATTTTTTTATATCTCCTTTGTCTGGTATATCACTATGATTTTTTGTGAAGATAGAAAGTCTCCTCACAACTGACTGCATACCTACAGGATATACCTGAAAAATTAATTAGTGTCCATTCCATAAGTCTTGCATGAATACATAGTATTTGGACATTGACTACAATAAAAAAATAGCTTCAACAAATGAATTAACCAAGATGTCATCAATTACTAAAAAGATAAAATAAGTCTGTGCCTATGTGCATACAACAAAAACATGGGAACTATGGAGTATACATAATTTGTAGTATCTATGTAGATTTCCATATAGTATTTGGTGCTTTATCTCACATAATTTAACTTAAATTCATTCAGGATTGGTTCACTCTTACTGCATTGATTAACAAAGGAATATTATAAAAATCTACTCTGTGCTGGATTAGAGAGATAGTATTTGGTATGTGGGAAGGGTTATAGTACATGTAATTTCATTTAAATCTTTACTTGCTGTTATGAAACAGAGTAAATTATACATTGAGAAAATATCTTTTGTAGACTCACAAGGCCAGATCCTCATTCATGGACACGTAGTACAGCTTCATTACAGACTGTGTCTCTGTGCCCATTAACACAACCGTAGAAACTTGCTCTTGCATTTTCCTGGTGGCAATCTCCTGTCCAACTCAGACTATAGAATATGACTAATAATTTCATGCAAAATTTCGCAGCTTTTAGCTGAGCTAATGATTCTCTCCAGAGAAGTAACTAGGCAGTGCTGAAGTGGGAGGACAGTAAAGGCAGAAAAATCAAAGAATGGGAGTAAGAGGAATATGAAGAGAGGGATGGAAAAGGTAATAATAAGATAAGAACATCTGAAAATAGAGTTTAGTGCAACATATTCAAATCAATAATTTCACTTTAAACCTTACCTGCAAATCCGAGTTACTTGACTTACTACAGTTCTAAACATTAGTCCTTGCAACTCCTCAAGTCAAGGTTTACTCTTTATGTTTTTCCTTCTGCAGGTTTTCCTGAATCAAGTGTACCCATTTTCACTGAAAGGCAACAGTAGCTTTCCTTCTTCTTAGATAATATTAAAATTGCTGCAGACAGCAAAGGGTAACATTTCTACCAGTCTTCCCCTTAAGATATCGATAAATTAATAGACTTCTTCAGTGGTAGACTGCTCTAGGTTAGAGAGTTTGTCACAAGTTTGACTCAAGGTATTTTGGAAACTGCGTCTAGTGATCCAGGACAAACTGTTAGTAGGCAAATAGGGCTGGATTAGATGATCTGCTTCCCAGTGACAAAGAGCTGTTAGGAAAGCAAGCCCTGTAGGGATCTTCCTCTGTGGAAGCCTGAGAAAAAAAGACAATTGAGTGGGCTTGGAAAAGAATGATCTTAGGTTTTGTATTGAAGAAAAGAGAAGTGAAAGGCAGAAGCAAGTTGGGAAAGTCCTTTTAAATATATGAGTATATGTGAGATAATGATAATCTGCATCTGGTTAGGAGTAACAGTCAGGAAACTCTTATGATAGGAGCAGTGAAGAAATCTGATACATGGGGTGTAGCACTGTTGAGCAAATTAAAATTCAATGAGCCAATTAAAATTATTACTTTTCTAGATTAATTTGTACACTCCAAACCTGCATAAAACCTAAATAAAGAGTGGATAAAACAGACATCTTGGATCACTGGAAACAAACAAAGGGTTTTGTTCTGTGCATGGCAGGAGGATTTGTAGAATCTAGCAGGGGAAAATTTATTTTAGATGGTTTATTTTAGATGGTTTTACCTATATTACAGTTTTCATTGAAACAGGAAGTAAACAAGCTATTGAAAGACTAGGGATTCTGTAATTTGAGTAATAGAAATAGATCTAGGATAGGCTTCTTTAATATCAGTAGAGACAGCTGCTGGAAGAAATACTGACATTGATAACATACAGAGAGTTCAATGTGAGCCTCTAAAAATGACATCTTCATGCTGACAAAAAAGCATCCAGAATACTGGTTGAGATGAAATCAATAACTGAATGCTCCATGAGGTGAATCTTATAATTTAAATGGTATTTATGAGTTAAAACATTTTAAGATTCTTGCCAGATTAGGGCTGAAAACTATTTGGTTACTGCTATGTGTCTGTTAATGCCGAACCAATATAAATTTAATTCCTAACATGATGAGTAAGGTACTCCAGCATACTAGGCCTCTACATAACTAGATAGATAAGTTATATATATTATAGATATATACACAAAAATATAGTAAATTGCTTCCAGAAAAATAAATTTTAAAAAAGGGCTGTTTTCCCTAAATCAAATGTCTTTTACTCCCTGTTTTCCTGACAAAGCAAAGGAATCAGCAGTAGTAGTAAGTCAGAGCTAGAATGTTTACATGATTTTAGCAAAAAGAAACATTAAAGTTTGAAACACTTTTGTTCCTGTTGCAGAGCAACAATGTTCAGTATGTCTGAACTTACTAAGGCAAAAAAAAAGAAATAATTTGTATATCTTTTTTCTAATGATCCAGGTTTAGACTTGAAGGGAAGGTGTGGAATACCTACTTTGCCTGCTCACCTTTCAGTCATAACACTATGGCAGAAACTCTAGATACACAGAAATTCAAGATATAGCCTGCACTGCCTTTGTACCATTTGGTTTGAAACTCTTGCAAGTAAAGCAAAAAAGATTGGGTTACATCAGGTTTAGGAAAGAAAATATAAAGAAAATAACACCCATGAGGTTGCTGGGATTCATTATTTTGAGTTTAACATCAATGTTGTACCTCCCTTAGAGGAAATTATCTGAGATACACTCATTTGGCTGGATTAAACTGCTGTGCCAGCTCAGTGGGCATTCATGGCTTGGACAGAGTAAAAAAATGTTGAGCAACATTTGGTGAAGATAAGAATACTTGCTGAATCAAATATACTAATAAGGATTCAGCTACAACAGAATCACAGGATAAGCTGAGTTGGATCATCAAGTCCAAGTCCTGGACCTACACAGCCCCATCCCTCGGAGTCACACCGTGTGCCTGAGAGCACTGTCCAAACGCTTCTTGAGCTCTGTCAGACTTGGTGCTGTGACCGCTTCCCTGGGGAGCCCAGTGCCCAACCATCCTCTGGGTGAAAAACCTTTTCCTGATATCCAACCTAAACCTCCCCTGACACAACTTCAGGCCATTCCCTCAGGTCCTGTCACTGTCACCACAGAGAAGAGATCAGTGTCTGCTCTCCTCTTCCCCTCACAAGGTAGTTGTAACTGCAGTGAGGTCTCCCCTCTGTCTCTTCTTCTCCAGGCTGAACAGCCCAAGTGACCTCAGCTGCTCCTCACACGGCTTCCCCTCAAGGCCCTTCACCATCCTTGTTGCCCTCCTTTGGACACTCTCTGACAGCTTCATATCTTTCCTATACTGTGGCACCCAAAACTGCCCCCAGGACTCGAGGTGAGGCTGCCCCAGTGCAGTGCAGAGCAGAGGGGACAATTCCGTCCCTTGCCTGGCTGGAGATGATGTGCCTGATGCCCTCCAGGACAGGGTTGGCCCTCCTGGCTGCCAGGGCACTGCTGACTCATGTTCAACTTGCCATTGACCATGACCCTAATCAACCACTGAACATCTCCATTATTTTTTGACAATAAACAGCTTGCGAATTTGAGGGATTCATAAATATTGGTTTTATTTGAAACCTCCTGGCAGAATTAATTTGATTATATCTATTAAAATAAATAAAATTATGCTAAATTAAATAAAATTATGGTAAAGTATTTCCTCAAGATAAAGACATTTTCATGGCTGAAATGTACTTTATCCAGAAAATTGTTATTTCTCTTATTTTCTGTAGTAAAAGGGGATATGCAACTTTAAAAGTTTCTTCTGAAATATGATTGAGAAAAATAGAACAAAACCACAAATCTTCTCATTCTTTTTATATTTATTGAGTTTGAATGAACTTTCTTCATAAAGCAACATAAAATATAAAACCATGCACCTGCCACATTCTCTAAAGATTCAATCTAAATTAAATTTGTTTCAACATTTCAAAAGACCTACTAGATTGGAAATTAGCCTTTTTTTCTTTCCTTTAGCTATGCTGAAATACATTATTCCTGGTAGATTTGCTGAAAACAACAATAACAACAACAACAAACCTCCCCAACTTTCTGTTTCATCTATGAAGGATACAGAGAAGATTCTTATAAGACACAAAGCTCCAAATTAAAACAATAAAAATAATGCCTATATTATTTTAATTTTAAGCTTAAACCTACATCTGTCAATTACAAATTACCTATTTTATCAAACCTACTTGCATGTATATTGGGAACAGATATCAAACTCCACTGAATTATTGACGAAATATTTTGAGGAACAGAGATTATTAAATTTACTGTTATGATACGTGTTTAAATCAGTTACATAACAAACTTGAGATCTATGCTTGCATATTTCTAGTTTTATGGGATTGTACAAATATGACACTTACTTGGAGACATCATAATGACAACACCAGGTCACTTAGGTCATACCCTAACTCATAAATACACTTGTCCTAGAAATGGTCTTTTAGTACTTGATCACCGTGGAAATGACATGAAGCAAAGATGACCTTAGAACTTACTTTCTGGAGTTTTGTTTTTGTTTGAGAATAACAATAGCAATTAATGTAAACCAGACGACATTATTAGGGAATAACTGTCCTTACTTGTTCCTAAGATATAAGTGAAACAGCTACTGACATAAAAATATTTTAAAATAAATTAAAATGCTCCACGAACCATTAACATGCAATATGAACAAGTAGAATTGCAGTGTGTCCTGATGGTTTATATGCATTCCTGGTGATTTCTTTCTGTGCCTTTCTTCATTATGAAAAAGGCAAAGAAATTGTGACATTTTGACTGAATCACAGAGACAATGCTGTTGATTAGAAGTCAGTGGGTGTCTCTCCCCCATGGTATTATATCTTATCAGTTCTAGCAGTCCAGATTCACATTATTGTGGAAAAAAATAGTCCCAATGAAATTATGTCTTCTCACATGAGTAGCAAAATATTTATAGGCTAAATAGTTCCCTAGGTTGGATGTTGAAATCATAGGATTTTTAACTTTGAGTATTGACATGGAAAATTAATTAAAGGAGCCAGAGGTTGCCATAAATTTTCCTTGCTGCCAAACTCAATGTAAAAAGACAAAAGTAGCTGAAATGAAGCTTTCTGGCCAGGAAAATTTTTACCAGCACTTTGAGGACAGTTTTATTTTTCCCTTGTGCCTAAAGGTTGAGACACCAGGAAGAATAATGGCAGGGCTATCATTGAAGTCATTGATTAAATGGGAGAAATGCCTCTGATAACAGTTTTACAAATATTGAGTATTTGAATCCATGTGAGATGTAGTGGGGTTTTTTTGTTTGGGGGGTTTGGTATTCTTTATGTTGAGAATCATGCTAGAGAAACCTTTCAACAGAGAGCTTTACTTTTCTGGAACTGACAATCAGTTCTTGATCATTCTTCCTACCACAAAATTATTTGTAAGGCTGATTTAGATCATGTTGTTATTATATATTTTTTCTACTTGAAATGTTCAAATTATATTAAAGAATGCATTGACATATTCATTATCTAAATATAATAACTAAGCGTGAAAAAACCCATCTGTTTTGAAATATTTCTGAGAGTTATGTTGTGCTTGAAATGGGAAATAATCCAAAAAAATAACTATAACATAATTTACAGAAGAAATCAGTCCAGACAGATCACAACTGCCCTTGCTGTCTTCATTATCTGTGAAGTTATCAAACTGATTAAGATACAAAAAGGTACAAATATTCTTGCTTTTTTTTTTTTTTTTAATTATTTGAGGTTCAAGGCATAGCATCCAAGTGTATTCAAAACTGACTTTCAAAAGAACAAGTTGACATTGGATTTTATTATACTGGGCACTGTTCACTCTCTCTTTAGAACACATATAATGGTAACTTCTATGAGGTAACCTCTATTTTCATTACATATCCTGTAGGATAGGATGTTTGATTTGATAGGTGAGTACACAGATCCAGCATGGCAAATTCAATGTTCCTAGATTCCTTCACTGTTTGTTTTTCTTTTTTCTTATTAAAGGCTAAACTGCCATGTAAAAAGAAACTCAGCAAATGCCTTCAGTGAAGAGATGAAATTCTGAGACACAACTTTTAAGAGCATCAATGTTGCAGCACTGTGCAGGTGACATCAAAGGAGATTTACAACAGAAGCACTAGATTGGATTTAATTACCTTTTTTAGTTTTTCTTGTTCACACAGACAAATTTGTCAGCCATTCTCAGTTGTGGAAGAGTAGAAGGGCTGCTTATGGCAAGAAAAAAGAGCCTGACTCAGCATTTTGTACTTTTTTCCTTAAAAGATTATAGTATAACCTGGGGTAGTGTTATAATGAGGCATGTTACCGTTAAGGGAATAATGTAGCATCTCCTATACCTCCAAGTCTTAGGGGGTAAAAACTATTTCTCATGACTGCTACCTATCAGGTACGATTCTAGAAGGGATTCCTGTATATCCTATGCCAAAACTACCTATTTAGGCTATAAACTAAAAACTCACTTTGTTTTGCTAGTACATTTCATGTTCCTATTCATCTTATCAGATTTTTTTTTGGCGTTGAACATCAGACAACACGTCATGATTTTTTTCCCTTCACATGAACATAAGTCATGAAAAAAACAATAATGGAAATAGAACAGGGTATCATGATTTTTATGGACCTTTGCCATTAAATCTTGAAACAATGATGTGGGACTGATCAGTCCTGGTATTAGATCACCATAACTATTCCCAGAGTTTGTACATTAAAAGGATCACAAAAAACACCAAAAACATCCAAACCAAAAAACAGTCAAAGAAGAGAGAGCTCAAAAGGGAGATCAGAAGGCTTCAATTCAGATTATCAAGATGAAAAAGTGACTTGATTAAAGAAAAGAATTTATTTCACATAGCAGAAATATTTAATACTGTAAGGGCAATAATTTATTGATAAAATCTGTACTAAGACTGTGAAAAACAAACAAGTTCAAATAATAAATAAGATGTTCATTTTAGTGTTATGAACCACTAGAATGAAATACCAAGGGGAATAAATTTTTTACACTGATGCTGCAACTTGAAGTTTTAGCATTTTTGGAGGATACTTGGAGTTAATGGTTTTGGAAGCTAGAAAATGCCCATAGGGTCACCTAGTTTAACTGTGTGCATGTTATGGACGTATATGGACCACCTTACATTAATCTCTATTTGAAATGGGCCATTTTTTAAATGATAAAAATATTACTTTAAAATATTTAAGGTGCTTTTATAATCTGAAAGAAAAAAAAATAAAGTAGGACCTTAGGTGGCTACAGTTTGCCCTTAGATTGGCATAAGAGACAATGTATGCCATTTTATCAGCCTCTAGAAACCACCCTAAGATAATTTCTTCTAGATAAAGTATTAACAAGGACGGTAAAAAATAATGTGAAAGTCTTCTATGGAAGAAGCTTTAAGCAACACAGCTCTTCAGCAGAGGATTTCCATTCTAAATGAGGTATAGGATGGAGAGGCATCATACTGAGGAGCTGTCTTAAAAGATACCATGCTGACACATCTGACTGTGGTGGGAGGTTTTTCTCTTTCTCCTACATTTATCCGAGGAATGATCATTTGATGAGTATGTTTGTGTTCAAAATCTGGAAAATGCCTCAGAATAATCTTTGTTCTGAATAACTGCAGGTTAAGTTTGTAGGTTGGAGGGAATGTTCATAGAGTGATTGAAGGAAAAAATAGATGTGAAACCTGTCTTGAGAATCTAATATCTCTTTTTCTATTTTGAATATAGTTAATATTTTGAAGTTATTTTAAAATGAGGTTTTGTTCCATTTTAAGTTGTATATGTTGGATCCTTTGTTCCAGCTCTATGAAAGTGTCACATTTAGCACACCAAAGGCATGCACTGCTTTCTTTCCTCCTATTAGAGAAAATAAAAAGAGATCATCCTTTGTTGGTCCTGAGTTACCACTAATTTTATTGCTCTGATCAAATTCCTTATCTATAAGAGAGGATTGATTGAAACTCTGTCTGTTGGCTGTAACTTTTCCTGAACTCGAAAACTGGCTGCAGTGATATTTAGATATTTTAAGGCTGTTTGAGCACCTGCAGCATGTGAACTAAAGCTTATGTTACTCAGGTTGAAGTCACAAATTCTTTTCCCCCTATCCCATCACAGATAGAGGTTTGAGAAACCAACATTCTGTTCTCTAGTGTGATTTGGTAGTTTGTAGCACACAGAATCAAGTATCTACCATATTATACTTCATGTATACTTCTATCATATGTTAGAATACACAAATATTGAAGATTATTCCTTCTGTGCTGTCAATGATTCGGAAACAGATAATGCCATATTTGACAAAGAATGACTCTTCCAATCAGTTCTTCTTAAAGAGTTCCTACAAAGAATCACACAGAATGTCCTGAGTTGGAAGAGATCCATAAGGATCTCCTGGCCCTGCACAGGGGAGCCCCAAGAATCATACCATGTGCATGAGAGCATTGTTCAAATGCTTTTCTTTTTTAAATCTTTAATTTTTTAAATTAAAATGAAAAAAAAAATTTTTTTGGAGGGTTTTTTTGAATCTTGTGCCTTTTAGTGTCTCTCAATTTTGTTTTCAACACCTTGAACTTATGCTAAGAATTTGTCCATCTATTTAACACAAAATAAGTAATGGTTTGATCAGAGACAAGTTACTGGCTTCATTAAAGGGGAAACAGATTAAATGTAATGTTTTCTCATCCACATGTAGCATCTAATGATCTCTTTGTATCATGACCTCTGTAAGTAACTAGAATAATAGCCACCCATTTTCTATATAGAAAGTCAATCCAATTAACCTTTCACTTGGCTCCTCACTGTAGTTTCGTTCGGTGGCTCAAGAGAATTTTGCTTGATGTGTAAGTTAGTTATAGTGGAAGCAGTTTGCTAACATCTCCTGTGAGATTTATGTGTTGTTTTAACCTTATTTTACTCTGTGCCCTGCATTGCCATCCCCATTGAGAACTCCTTCTGTGATTAGTGTTCGTTCACATAGTGAGAGCAGAAATTCTGTGAGATGAAGATACAGCTACAGCCAGCCATCTGACCTTGTGGCTAAAGGATCCCGAAATCACAGGACAGGGGTCTGCTGACACTATTTTTCTAAAACCTAAGCTAAGAAAAGTTGCTTTTTGAACTTCCAAGTATAGCAATTATTTCATAGAAACTATTTTTTAAAAACTATTACTCCAAAAGTTGTAAATACATAAATCATGAAATTAATTCCTAGTTGCTAGAAATGTAGAATAATACAGAAACTTAAACTGTAATATTTATGATGAAATAAACCACGGGTGATACATGCTCCCAATCCACTAACCCTCACAGACATTTATCTGAAAGCCTCCATGATTTGTTTCAGAATCCTAATAAATAGGATGGATAAGTGAATTTCATCTAACTGTGTATTTACTGTGAACACTAAGTGCTATTAATATATATCATCAATTCAAAAGTTTAATCTTCTGAGCAAACAAGCTACTTTGAACTTCAACATTTTTCTTTGTTGACAGCACTGACCTTTTTCAAGCAAAGCAACTTCATTAAAATTAAAATTAAATATTTGAGATGCTACACTCACAGCAAAAAGAGCCTGACTTACTGAGGACAAATCACTTTCGATTTCAGGTCTTTGTTGATGTTGATCATTTTGTGTTCTTGATAAACTAAACAAAAGGTCTTTGTGAGAAGAGATGGATGCAGAAGGAAGGCACATGGCTCAGCCCAGGACTGGAAAACCACTGCTGGTTCAGCTAAGGGAGCCAACAATCTGCAGCAAGGTCTACATCCTGTAGTTCACAGCAGCAGTCAGGAACCTGTGCAGCATCACACTGCCTGATCTTTACCATGGCAGTAAAATGGTGTGTGCCTTTCACCAAGCTGTGTCCATTGCTGTGCTTGCCCAGTGACAAGGTTGAGAGATATTCAAGAACCATCTGGACACAATCCTGTGCAATGTTCTCTAGGATGACCCTGATTGAGCATGTAGGGTGAAACAGATGATCCCACTGTGGTTCCTTCCAATCTTAACCATTCTGTGATTCTTCACTGACCTGGGGATCAGGCTTCCTCTGTGCTTGTAGCCCTGGGCATGCTGCACACCAGACCTCATAGCTCAAGTGTGGAGCCCAAACATACAGAGTTCGTGGCTTTTTGTGATTTCTTGTGAAATGCTCTTTTGTCACTCACTCCCTGCCCTACTCATCTACTCCATACAGGGACCATGGAGTCCCCTGGAGAAGGCCCCAGCAGAAGAGGGTTAGAAGCCAACAAGTGATGTTAAGGTTCATTTCAAGAAGCCGCCCACTGGGATGGTCAGAGCCACAAGCCAGAGCAGCTCACTGATTCAAGTGGAGGACAGATGAACTGGTAGAGTATTGCCTACTTAGGTCATGCATGCCATGTTTTGGTGGGTCTGAGTATGTGTGAGAGCAGGATGTCTGGAGTCACCTTAAAATTATCCACAGATACAGACACAGTGGCGATCGCTGCAGGGCACTGAACCAGAGATTGCAATGAGTAACTGACTCTGTGTGTGCGCCTGCATAGGTGGGAGGATAAGGTCATTTCCAAAGCCCTTTTCCAAAGGCAGCAAGAGTTTTGCAGGAACAGAAATATCTGTTTGGAAATAAGTAATTTAGTGAGTTTCACTCAGGAAACTTTAATTCTGACAACGGAGTTATTTGTTAGCACTTTCTCTTTGCCTGCAGAGCTTCAGACTCTGGTTATGAAAAGGGGGTCAGAAATTATTTGCAAGCACTTAGCACCAGAGGGGCAATGAAGTAAAAAAGGGCAGGACAGGTAAAAGATACACAGTAGATTGCTATTTGCAATAATTTTAATGCACTGTCTATAAAACTACTCACATGAGTGCAACATAACCTGAAAATATTCTTGCACAGGTCCAAAATGGTAGATAATTTTAACATCCATGCAGTATTACACGCTGTCCAAATATTCCCAGAAGATTAAAGTTCAAACTTAATCTAAGGTCCTAGTGAACTTGAGGTTTTGTTGGGTTTTTTTTTTTTTTTTTTTTGGATGGAAAACATTTAGGATACTTTCTTGAGTTCAGAACTATACAGACTATAGATACAGTCAGAAGTCCATCAAGATGGATTGCACACAAAGTACTTTGTGGATTATACCCTAAGGCAAAACTACTCAGAGGAAGGCAAGGAAGTTAAGCACAGGACATGTTCTTTGGATCTAAAAGTTAGGCAAAAAATCGTTATAATGTCATTATGTGTCCACAGAAATAAGAAAACAAACATGTAGATTACAAGTCACTAGCTTATTTCAAGTCTGTGTTACAATGGATTGGTTTTTTGTAAGCAGAAGAAATGGCTACTGAAACAATTAAATAATTTAAAAAAGAAGATAATTCAACAAAATACAGAAATGGGAATGCTTTTGTTGGTTCTTACTCCTGCTTAACAGGCAGCTTTGCTTCCCGTTCCACTGTTTCTTCATTGACTAAATTCTGAAGATATTAAAGAGAAAACCCTGTGGAATTTCCCCCACATGAGCAAATATCTGACTGGATTCTCAGGGCTCGGAATTATTGCCTACTTCTGTAACAGGAGATTAAATGTACCAAGATCTGTACTCTGGACATAAACCTGAGACAAAATGGTCTACTTAAGCTCCTAGCTTTCAAAGTAAGATAACCATGATCAAGTTACCTGTTTGGAAGTTTCCAGGGTCTGCTCCTAAACAACACTGGGGAAGTGTTTATTGCCCTGTAAAACCAAGCCAGGCACGTCTAATATTTTAATAGGATAGATGACAGCATGCCAGTGTTCATTCTCTAATGCTGAGTATAGGAGCAGAGGTGTGCCTTTCAAGTCAGCCAACAGCCCAGACTGTTGTCTCCTCTTGGCTGCCTGAAGGAGGTATGGCTGAGGCTGGGCCGTTACAGATAGAGAAGAGGTCATCATGAGGGCTGAGTCTGTGCAGTGTTGGTTCGAATGTTTTAGTGGACTTGAGTATCAACGTCTGGCCCTATCTGTCGTACTTTTGAAATTCTCCTCAGAAAAAATTGGGAATGCATTTATTCCCAATTTCCCTTTTTTTTTATAATTTTGTCTTCTACATAAAAGTCTCAGAACAGGACTACCCTTTTGAATATATGAACAGGTAACTTGCAGGTCAGGATTCAGCTTCCTTCCAGGTTACTCAAGAAATCTTGGCTGTTGGACAAAGACATACATGCCTGCTTGGAGCTCCTCTCCTTTTTCACCTGAGCATTCATCAGTACCTTTTTGTTTCTTTAAATAAGTATAGCAAGCTTGAAAAATGCCTCAATTTTTAAAATGAAGAGTAGTAGGCAAAGAATAGTTTTCCCCACAAATTTTAGTTGTGTTAAGAGCTGAAACAGAGTATTACCAGGAGGAAAACTAAGGAAGTAAATGAACAAATTTGTTTGATCAGTGTAAGAAATGGTTTATGAATATGATTATCCTTTTCTCTGGGATTAAAATGTCAGCTCTTATTTTTCTTAACATACAAATAACTCCAAGTAGAATTATTTTTACTGTGATTTTCTATTCACATTCCTCCACATTTGGGAGAGGAGGAGAAAGACTATTTGAAAAATAATTGAAATTTCTGAGCTGGCCAGAAGACCTTAATCAGGATACTCCCCCTTTCTCCCCCCTTAACATCACAGAGATTAATTTTTAATAGCTAAATATGTCACCACTGTTAAATGTTCAGTTCTGCCTTACAGTACTGATTTACATACAGAAAATACCATGCCAGAAAAGGCTCAGACAGAATAAAGACGGCTGAGTAAAAGAACCTCTTTAATTTTAAAAGTGTATATCATATCAGCTTTATACTGACAAAGCCCTAGAGCACAAAAAGCTTGAATGTTAGGTGTCTATCTTGAAGACATCTACAAATGAAGTAGTGATTTCAGAAGAGCTTGCAGGACTGCTGGGGTGTGAGTCATCTGTTGGCTTTGGGGTTGGAGTTTTTGACATCTCAATTATGTTTTCCTTGTTTGCTATAAAAGCAATCTAGATCACTAACTCAAATGGACATGTATCTCATGGCTCCGCCTGTCACTGAATCCCAGAACAAAATCCATTTTCTCTCTTTCTAACATTATTCAAATTATCTGGTTTTATGTCTTTGAATATATTTTCTGTGACAACAACAGATAAGATTATATTAAAGTTATCTTCTAATGTTTTATAGGACCATTAAGGAATGGTCCTAGCTCATTAAATAGCATAAATAGATGTAAAAGAAATATTAAAATGGGAAGACGCAAAGTAGCATAGCCCACTTCTCACTCTTTACTTTTCAACTGGAATATTATCTTTATTTTTTAAAAAATAATTATTGAAATATGAGAACGAGTACATATTCTTCTCTTAATGTAGTAGAGTATCCTACTGCAAAAATAAGCATGGAAATGGTGCCAAAACTGAGTCCCAGTAGAAGCAGTGGAGGCATAGATATGTACTAAGGATGACTGATATATGTTAGACTTCGGTTTTGGGTAAGTGGAACTGCCCTTGGAAACATCGGTCCTGTAAGAGGGGTGCAGATAACTGCGTTAGATGCCAAGGTCTGTAACAAAGGTAACCATTTGTTCAGATTACTTTTATTTATGCTTCTACTCACTTCACTTGGTAAGGCTAAAGGGTGAGTCTGGATAAAGGGTCCTAATTTACCTATCCATTGCGAAAGAGGAGACTGCAACAAAAATACAGCATGTAGGAAAAAGGCTTGAATATGATGGCTGAAATTACACTGCAGCATATGTCCGGCTTTTTTCCTACCTGTCACAAGCTTTTCTGCTGATGACATTTTAGAAAGTTTGCTGTTATTCTGAAGATGGATTCTGAAAGTTTAAACATGGAGAAGATTAACACAATTACTTGCAGATAGAATACAGACAACAAGAACAGATAGGAAAAGATGGTGTGAGAAGGGCAGTAGTAAGTTCCTTTATTAGTTAGTCCTTATCATTATGTGATTTCTCTGTGTAGCCATCTACTCAACAGTCAAGCTAAAGATATGCATATCTAGACAGTTGTCATTAGTTCCAGCTCTTACTGAAAATTTCTTTCCTGAAACAATGAAAGAGTAGTAATTCACTACTCTTTAATCATAAGAGTGTATCATAAGGAGTACTAATAATGTAAAGTGAAAAATAACAGCACTGAGGTGGAAAAACAAAGGAGCCATACATCTAAATACATGAATAAAAAATAATTTATATTAACCCACTTCTGGAAATAAAGTCATTACCAAAATTCTCATGTTCTGATACGAAATATTCATTATCCATATATTTTCCCTTACCAGTCCAATAAACTGGAATCACAGTTCAGGGTTTGTGAAGAGGACAATCTCAAAATCCCCAAAGTTATTTAAGCAAGCAAGTACTCAGTCTCTTGTCTCTATTTGTGCTCTCTACAGCTTCACCAAAAATCTTTATTGAATAATATGTGAAAGCTTCTTTGCATCACCTTGCATGATAGAGTCCTCCTGGTAGCAGGGCAGTCTAGTGACTGACCAACATGCAGAAACCATCCACACCACCAAGAGGGAGTTCTTCTTCCTTTCTCTTTCAGTTCTATTCTGCACATATTGTCCTAATGTTTCAGTGACTTCAGAAATGTCTTTTAAAAAAATGAATACACCAACTTTCATGGTATCTCAGCTTTCCTTTGTTTGCTAACACATGGGACCAAACTCCTTTCTTCTTTCTGGGGCTGCTTAAACTTCTGAATACATCTATTCAAAAAAAAAAAAAAAACCCAAACAAAAAAGGCCATGGCCATTCTTCCTCTCATTTCCTAATAAAAAGGCATGCTCCCTACCCTCCAGCACTTCAAGGTTTATGCATAAATAATTACATTTGCAATTATTTATTTTAAAAACTCAATAAATTGAGTTGAAGGAAGAGTAAGCTGAAGGAATAAGTATTGTCAGCAGAAAGGTTGACTAAATGATCCAGAATGCTGACCTTGGAATCAGGGATATTTCAATAAATGTGAGAGTTTTGGTCTTCTGGCAAATATAGGAATAGAACACAGGACTATTGGCTTTGTTTTTCCTATCAAAAAGTTGTTAAGATTGCAGCTGTTTGAAGGCAACATGACTAAGTCTTCCTTTTCTTGAATCCAGCCAGTGGTTAAATATTTATAGCAAAATCTCAGCCTGAAGAAAGCTCATGTCTTGAAAGACAGAAAAGTATACTAGTGATGCTGAATTCCAGGCATGATCCCTTCAGACCCAAGTGAAAAATGAAATGACATCATGCTGGACTGCAAATATATGATGCTGTTCAAGAAATCATTTATGGAATCAGCCTAAAGGGATGAAGTATAATCTTATTCTGTTTTGGTTATTGTCAAGTTTTTATAGTTTGTGGTATTGTCTTTGAAAATTGTAGACAGTAGTGTGTCTACAACCAGGAGTTCAATCCAATTCAATTGTCTTGCATGTATAATTAGAGTCTAGGAATTTTTATTGTTAACAGGATAAAAAAGTAATCACAAAAGAGTGGCCCAGAAATATCTTCAGGTGCAAAATATTCCCATACCATTTAATGGTTGTAATTAAGCTTCAATGAGGAAATTAATTACAACTAGTTTCATTGGATAAGACAGAGGAGCTAACATTGTAGTATTCAAACTACCTTCAGTCAAAATTTTTCCAGCAACAGAACATATTAATGTTATTTGCAATATACTACTAATGTACAGCCTCCATTTGCATTTTCCCTTAAGAGAGTTTCTAATTAATTTTAAAGATCATTAAGCAGGCCAATGATTTCAAATACTTATTCATGTTTATTGATGTTAAGTATTGAAGTAAAAGTTACCACTTTTCTCTTGTTCTTTCCATGCATGTTCAGTACTGAACATCAGTGGTCCTTGCAGGGCTAGGGAATCTATTGAGTTACTTAGAATTATTTTGATTTCTATACCTAAGAGTGAGCTGATGATAACAGCTATATCCTCCTACTTATCAAATTTAATGTTTTAAGACTAAAGCAGTAGCCCTGTTTAAGTCAATACATGAATCAGGTAAGCCATGTGAAGCTGTTATATGATCCATTCTGTGCATGAAGTGTGTCAACAATTTTGGTCTAAAGTGTCAGCTAAGGCTTCTGCAGTGTTTGCGTGGGAACTAATTTAGTATTTATGACCAGAAGACACTGAAACCATTTTTTCATTTTAGAAAATGACTTTGTTAGGTTAACTGGCAATCTTACAATAAACTCAAGTGGAGGATATATAGATTCTTCAACTGATTTTACTACTCCTAGAAGTAAAACGATATATTTAATTGGGCTTACCCTAGTTTAAAATATTGAATAATTTTGAAAATGCTGAATTATATAGAATAATATTGAATATTGAATAATATTTATAATATTGAAAATGAATAATTGTTTCTAAACTGAGGGCTTTGATAGTGACATCACTGAATTGTGTTCAGCCTCCTATTAACTTTAAACTTCCTTTGAGAACCTTGAAACGCCCTTGAACCTTCTTAAAATGCCTATATCTGATATCTTAAGGGCTACAAAGGTGTTTGGTACACAAATAATCTAAATTCTGCTTAGGTTTATTTTTATTCCCTTTAGTAGGTGTGAACATTTACCTTCCTGGCACTGAACAAAACCACCACAACCCATGACTTGAAGTCCTAGAATCATCACATATTAAGGTTTCTGTTGCCTATAATATCCTTAGCTGTGGATTTTTTTTTTTTTTTTGAAGCGGTAATTTTGATCCTAGGTAGGGGTAGGGGACATCCATTCCTTAAGCCAGAAATCCCAATTCCAGTCTGCAAGAAATGTTTTGTGTGGGAAAAACATAAGTTGTCTCTAGCCTTCCATACTGAAGTCTGTAACAGGGCTGGGTACGATGGGAAAAAAAATCTCTTGGGAACAGAGAAATGGGGGGGGGGCTTGAAAATGCAGATATATACAATATATGTTCTGAGGTATGATACTGGGTTTCCCAAATGAACACTTCAGCCAACAACTTCTAACGATGCTCACTTTTTTCTCAGCCTGGGGTACTGGGCACTGATATACCCACCCAATTTGTGTGTATTGTGAATTGTGGTCTTTGTGAAAGACAGCACTGGCCTCTCTTGATTCTCCAAAGAGAGGGGAAAAAATAAGTGGCTGAACTGCATTCTGGTCTAGAATAGGTGCATCTCCTGAGAATTTTCCATTTCTTTCTAAATTTTTCAAATAATTAGATTCTTTGAATATTTTTGGTTGATATAAAGGGGTGTTTTCACTTTTTCCCTATTCTTTTTAGGAATCTGACCACTGAGTTTAAGGCAGAAGATTTTGTTTGGTGACAAGAGTTCCAAAAGATTTGCTACTGAAACATTTAGCAGTGTCGCACTGGTACCTTTGTAGAAATTCCCTTAGTTTATGATTTAATTTAGTTTTCCCCATGTTGCAAAAAGCAATTGAGAAATTATGAAAACGAATGGGAAACACTAGTTAGAGACAAATAAAACATCTTGCTCTTAATGCATTGTGCTTCCCTGTCCTGGCAAGATGGAATACTAAGGAACTCTTTGTAAAGATTCACACCTAAATTGATTTTTTTAAAAAATAATTCTTCTTATTCAGATTACTTAAATTATGCAACTTTAAAAAAAGAGATCCTGTCTTACAGTTCAAACCTTCTAAGTATAGGCTGTTGTTTAATGGCTGCTTGATTTCTACTGACTTCAAAGGGAACTGAAATATTTCAGCATCACAGTGGTTCTTTGGTTCTTATGTGAAAATTTTTAAAGCTGTCTAAAATCCTAACTCCCATGAGAGCAATTAAACCCAAATAGTTTTAAGTATCTGGACTTTAGGATAGTTTATTTCCAAGTCATCATTCCTTGGGAAAAAAAATCACACACCTTTTTCAGTGATTTAATGTGTCTGTTTCAGCCTGACTGTTCACTAACCACTATAAAATTACTGCTGTGTTTTTAAGAAAATGCAGCTGGACTCGCTCATCATAGGTTCTGTCACTGTCTCTAGCAGAAATACACTTTAATGATTAAATTAATGCATAACAGCAGTGAAATGTAACTCCAGTTACTCTCTCAAAAAAACATAACAATGGAAAGCAATGGAGGTGGGAATAATGAAATTGTGATCCTCCACGTTTTTGAGGTTTTGAGCACAGTTGCTCTTAGAAACAATTGATGCGCAAACAATTGCATCTGAATTACTGTATTGCACACAATTGAAATGGATGCTGTAAGCCTGTTCAAGTCAATAGAGCTCCATATGGGTTGAATTTGACCCATTCCATATATGATTTCAATTTTATAAAATTTGTATTGTTTGACAGTCTTTATGCAACTTCTAACATTATTACATTTCCTGCCGAAGGGATAAAAGTAGGTTAAATGTTTTGTTTCCTTTGAAGAGAAACAATGCAACAGGTGATCTCTCTTTTCCATTATTAGTCTTCCTTTTTAAAATTAACTTATAAAGTTTAGTTTTCTAGATATTTTAAGTAGAGATTCTTCAAGTGCAGTGTAACGAAAGAAGAACAACGGCATTTTTAAAATACTCTCTTTGTTCAGAGACAAACAGACAAAGAAAACTAAGCATTATTTTTAGCATAAAAATTTCATATAAGTGTGGTCTTTTTTCCAAAAGGGAAATTCCCTGAAGAAAAAACCACAGATCCACTAAAAATTTTATGCTTATGTCTATTGCAGTGGTTTGCTTTTTGTTGTTGACCTAGCCTGGCTCAGTCAGAGGAAAGATCCTGCCATCAGCAATATATTTCAATCAGACCTCAGCTGGATAAACTGATATTGAGATCCACATGCCCTAGTATTACATGAGCTTTATGTGTAGACTCTTATAGAAACAGAAGGTAATCACAGAATAATTAATCTACACTAAGAAAGATTTAATGATATTAGATCCAGACACTATCTGATGTCCTATCAAACAGACCTTCAGGAACTGGAAAATTGAGAAATATTTATGATACAGCACCAAACCGAACAATGCTTATTTCATGTTTCAGTGGAAACAAAATTAAGCCCTTTTTTGTAATATCAAATGCAAAATATGTACCATTACTAGACATGAAAATTAAAGGTCTGATTTACTCACTGCTCCCTGTTGGTATTTTGAACAAAGGACACAATTTAGAAAAGCTAGTGCAGAAAGGAAAAGAATGTAAAAATGTAATTTCCTGGGCAAATTCATGTTCTATAATGTTTTAATTCTATGCTTTCTACTTCCCACAAGACAATATGGAACACTGACATAGAAGGTAGACAGACCAGATATACAGCTACTTCTTACAACCCCTTGTTTCTTCAGGCAGGAGAGCACCCCCAAAATACTACATCCTCCCTGAGCAGATGCAATTACACACTGAGTGGTGCACAAAGTAGAGGTTTCAATTGAACCACACATATGAGTGAAGAAAAGTATATATGTAATGTTGGGAGGACTGGACTTGAACCTTTTCTAGCTACCAACATCTTGAAGACACAATTTTGTTTCTATTATACCTGCTATTTGTAGTGGAAAAGCTGTTATTTTCTCAACAAAACAGAGCAGAAAACAAGTGACTATAACCAAAGTTTTCATTGGTTTAAGTTGGAAAGAGAAGTTTACAAAACTATTACCTCTTTGAAAATAAATCCTTGAAATGAAGACATGCTTTTAGGGTTATTTCCAGCACACACTAAAATAAAACAGACTAAACAGACTCAAGAATGCCTCTCTTGTGCTGATGAGCCTGCTGCAACAGACAATGGCATATTAGCTGTCCTAAATGCAAAACAATATTCTACCTAGGGCTACAATTTATGAGTTAGTATTTAGATAGATTAGAAATGTTCATGATACGTTTGGCTAGATGACATTTAAAATGATATTTCATTAATTATGACAAGGCTGATATTCCCATGACTATTTGTTTGTTTGTTTGCTTCTTTTTCCAGGCTCTGGGTAGGAATGGAACAAAGTGGAAGACAGATGATCTAGGACAACCTAGTTTCCTGCCTACTGGAAATGAAAAATACGTGTAACTGTATCTAATCTGTAGGGATTTTCTTTTTTTTTTTTTAGAGTACAGAACTGCCACGTATAATCAGTGTCTGAATCAGTGGCTATTCTTTCTTTGTAAGGATAGAATGACTTTGAAATGCAGCCTCCTCATATCCCCTTATTTCTCTGCCCTGGGCAGGCATTTATGGTTCAATGGGAACTGGAGCAAGAGGAAGTCTGAGCTCCAATCGTCTAGGTTTTCTGCTGTCTAAAGCAGCATATTTTTCTTCTTTCACCGTGCTGAACTTAAGTCATCTCTGTCCCTTTGTGTTTCCTGAAGTTTTTCCCTGATCCCCTAGTTGTGAACAGTGTTAGGCACACACCACTCAGCTGAAGATAGATAAGACATCGACTTGTATGTATGGAAAATTTCAGAAAACCAGGTTGCTGAGAGCGTAACATGGAAGTAAAAATAAAAGACTGAAATTCAGAAGATAAATCTAGATCATCTATTGATTCCTTTAAACTGCAGCCAACATTGGAAGTTCTAAGAAGCTTAAAACCACTAAGAAAGTGATTTTGTTAGAGAGGGAGAAGAGATGAAAGTTGGAAAGAACCTCTTAGCAATGTGGGTTTTGATTTGTCATTTTGACTAATTACTGATTAATTATTTTAACTAATTACTGTTTGTGACCACAGAGGCCTGAAGGGCATGCCCAGGTTCATCACTGTCTGAAAGCATCTTCAATCAGATTCTTCTGGAAACTTCACAAGCAATTAAAGTATACAAGGAGCAGTTGATCCTATCTCTTTCACTCTGATTTTCCACCTGGCATGACAAATACCAGAGAGGTCTCCATTAAAGGTTGAAGATTTGCTGGGCAAATAGTGTAGAGGTAATCAAACCTTATTTATACAGATATTTTTCAACATGGAAAACTGATTTTCAAGGGTATATTTAACTGTACAGTTGGCATGAAAAAGAAACAGATATGGCCAGGATTAAATGGGTGAACCATTCAGTCATGAAATGTCTCATTGGAATTCATTCTTCTATTTGACATGTTCAGTGCTGGAGAAAGCACCAAAATATCGTTTTCTTGCCTTTTTCCTAGTGATTTTGTTCCCATATATTTTGACATCAATAATCTTCACTTTTGATTCTAGACAGTCACAGACATTAAATGGGTATTTTGAAGCATTATATAGATAATATGTGTGTTTAAGCAGAACTGGAGAAGGAAGGAGAATTCAGTCTGAAGGCTGATCCAAGGTCTTTAAGAATTTCTACACTCCAGTCACATGACATAAATAGGAATAGTCAGCCTCCTCTCGGCCCGAAGTCATACACAGTACACAAAACAGCTGCATCAGAGAGTGCATTTACTGAAATCATTACTGCTGCAGCCACAAAATGCATAGGTCAGGTTATGCTCTAATATACATTAGTTCTAATTAATTCAGGAACTCAAAACAGTTCTGGTATTTTCTTTCCTGGCTTCAATGAAGCCCCTACATTTGTGCTCCACAGACTATATCCAATTGCACTGGTTTTGCATAGCAAAGCTTCGGTAGTGGGGGAATACAGGGGTGGTCTCTGTGAGAAGCTGCCGGAAGCTTCCCTTATGTCCAAAAGAGTCAATGCCAAACGGTCCCAGGATGGATGTGCTGCTGGCCAAGCCTTGATGGTAGCACCACTAGGATAACACAGCTAAGAAGGAGGGGAGAAAATGCACAACAGCAACTTCATCCTGAGAGAGAATCAAGAGTGTGAGAGAATCTTCAAGGTCAGTGAGGAAGGACGGGGAAGAGGTGCTCCAGGCACTGGAGCTGAGATTCCTCTGCAGCCTGTGGAGGACCCCACACTGGAGCAAGTGGATGCCTGAGGGAGGCTGTGATCCCGTGGAAAGCCTGCACTGTACCTGTGTACCTGTGGAAAGAAGAGCCTGTGCTGGAGCAGGTTTGTTCACAGGACTTGTGACTCTGTGATGGACCCATGCTGGAGCTATTTGTTCATGAAGGGTTGTCTCCCATGGAAGGGATCCACTGTGGAGCAGGGGAAGAGTGTGAGAAGTCCTTCCCTTGAGGAGGAAAGAAATAATATTTTGCTGACCACAAACTCAATTCTCTGTCTCCCTGTGCCACTTGCAGAGGAGGAGGTAGAGAAATTTGGGACAAANGAGAAGTGAGAGGATGGCTTAGGTGGGCACCTGGCATCCAGCCAGGGTCAACCCACCACACCAGTATACGAACTAATGATTTTAATAAAGAGGAAATTTGCCAAAGGCAACTTGGTAGGCACTGCACTTCAGGATATAAAATGGCAGAAGAAATTTGCTGTTTAAGCAGAGGTGCTTGCAAACTCCAGTTGCCGACAACTTTATGAAAAAACTTCCTCTGCCAAAATAATTCTATTTCTGTTTACTTCAAAATTTCTGCTCTGTTCATGTCAGGTCTCTCCTAATCACTTATCTTGGCTACAGTGATATTCCAGCTCCGGGCCTGGCCTTGTCATGCTGATATTGTCAGTGACACTGACCTATCTTGTCCTCACAAGGCATCTAATTTTCTCAAAGAATCAAGCAGGTTCTAAGGATAGCACCTATTACATGTACTCAAGGAAGTAAAAAAATATGTGTGTGGCTCATTCACATACAGTGAATATCCAGAAAGTTAACGGTTATATTGCATAAACAGAAATTCTGTGTGTTTACAGACAGGAAAATAACAAACTCACATGAGCCAGGATACTTCATAAGTAAGGAACTTCTGTCTGCTGTTTTTCTAACTGGGAAACTGGGACTATTTGTGATTCCAAGCCAGTATCCATTAAGCAAACTCTTAAGCTGTACTGTGGCTTGTAATTTTAATTAAAGAGTCTTTTGGTGTTGCACTCTCTTGAAGCTAACTACTCCTATTACCTGAGCTTTTCTAATTTTGAAGCTGAACAAAAGGAAAGAAGATTTTTATAACTGGTAAGAATTTTGTAGGATCTTTTTTCTTTGTGTGTCAGTTAAAATGCATATATGTAGCAGCTCTGAGGAAGACTGCTGGAATGAACAGATGAACAAAATAATGTCTCAATGCTTTTTTAAGCCCCTTTTGAAAAGGACCAGCTTTGGCAATCAGGTCTTTCATGTCCTTGAGCATTTAGTGCCAGAAACAAGGGCAGATTAGAGCCTAACAACGTTTCAACCCTATCTTTTTTATATCTTGTTGGATTAGTTTCTTTGGCATGCAGTCATCAGAGAGTGTGCAGGTTCTCATAGCCCCTGTGCCGGAGACAGTCCTTTAAATTTAACAGTGTTAGTGGTAGGCAAATTAGGATGATGGCTACCTTCAGATCCCTCTGAATGGAGTGTGGACCTCATCCTGTATTTCAGCCCACAGTAAGGATTTATTTGGGCTTATCTTTTCTCACAGGCATTCATAACTTTTATTCTTTAGATTTTTCCCTTCTGATTTTTTCATAAAAGTGTTTAGCTCTTCAAAAATTAATGTTTTAAAATGTTTTTAAATTAGCGATTTAATACATTTTGCTTATTTAGACTGTATATGGTCTTCCAGAAGAAAATCGGAACACTTGAAATTCAGCAACTATCTGATTTATTTTCTGATCACTTCTTTTTCCTCAACAAAAATAAAGCTTAATGTAAACATCTTTCCAAGAGTTTGCATCATGTGTGATTGTCCCCCAGAAATATCTATAAGGTAGAGACTGACTCCATGTTAGCAGTTTATCCATTCTTATTTTCCCACTTTCAGATTTTAAAATCTCAAAAGAGAAAACAGAAACAAAATAGTAATATTATCTCTACATATTATAGCACTGTGAACTAGAAAATTACAAGATTCATTCCTAGGGTCATGTGAGAAGGATTTGGTACGAAACACAAAACCATCTTCTCACACATGAAGCATTCCTCAAGCACAATGGTTGATGACTATAGTTGTATTGAACTACGTACAGGCATGTTGTGAGTTCGTTATATATTTGTTAAGCATATTTTTCACCATGTCTGAAGTGAAGAGTATGAGACAAGAATTACTTTTTCAGTATGCAATAATCTGAGAGTGGAGAAAATTGAACTTTCATGAAGTGATGTGACTTTAGAAATACCTGGTATCCCATTCTAGCACATGGTCATCCGAAATGTTGATTCACAGAAGTAATGGTGCCCAGTCCTGCTGGCTTCCTGTGCGACACTTGCAAGGAAGTTATGATTTAGGCCCACAAGAACCTGCTAACTTAGACTGTTGACTAAGCTTACAGAAATCAAAACAAAGCAAAACGGAATAGGGACGTCTTGATCTTTGTACATTTTTAGATCACAAGTACCTTATATTGGGTGCCACTTCAGATATGTAGCCTTGAACTGTGTCAGAGGATGTCACTCTGTATTTTTCCATTTATTGTAAAAATTTATTTTAATAATATCAAATCCAAGAGTTTCTTCTGCTAAGGAGATGTTATAACCATCTGGCTAAGAATCAAGCTCATCTTTGCTTTGATTATTTAAGGATTTAAATACTTTATGGTGTTAAATGGACTGGTTCTCCACAGGAAATCAGGAAGTGATTTATATTAGAGGCATAGTTGTGACAGACTCTTAAGAACTAGTTTAAACTGAAATTCTCCCAAACAAAAGTGTTTTAGAGGCTATTTTAAAAACCACACTCTGAGAGATGAGCCATAGCACTCAGGTTCATGGGTTGCCTATTTTTTGAACTTAGAGTTTATTTGGAATGCAAGATAGAAACTTCATTTTAAGATGAAAATGGTGTTCCATTAAAAAAAAAAAAGTTTGTTCATTTATTAATTTTTTCATGTTATCTGAGCTTTTGATGTGTTAAGGAAGGTCTCTGATACTTTTACTTGGATAAAAATTCTGGATGTTTCTGTTGATTTGGTGCAGATGTAAAAAGCACATAACCTGTAGCAAATTCAGTCCAGTGATGAGCTGGTAAATCTTCCTGCAGCTCTTCAGTATTAAATATTGTAAATTCAAGGCATGTTCAGCAGGGAATGTAGAAAAACAACTAAGTCCCTCTGCAGTGTAGGATTCTCAGAGATATTGAATTATTGTAATTTCTGTTTCAAATCAAATTTCAGATCTTTCAAATTTGAGGTTTCTAGTCTATTTTAAATCAGTTGTAATCATCAGTTCAGAACTGGAATGGAACTGCAATTAGGATTCTGAAAAGAGCCTAATTCAGAGAGAATTTATATTTAGTTGGACTTTTCCCATTGGTTTTTTGGTAGTTTATATCAGGCTCTCAAAGAAAGGTTCAATAAGCTTGCCAGAAGGCAAAAAAGACCACACACAAAACTGAAAGAAATTTGTTTTTTCCTTTAGATCGAATGCAATTAATTGAATTGCACTCTCTGCAATGTCATGAAAGAAGTGCTTGAAAAATAGTGGGATAATATTTTTTCTTTCATAAATGTAAAAGTTGGGTAATTATACAGTCCAGCATCTGTAAAGTTTTGCCTTTAAGCTTATGAAAGGCAGTCATTTATGTGTAGAGGAAAGTGTTCATATTGGTGTAGTTTGACATCTGTGATCTTAAAAAAAAGTCAGAGCTGGAGTCTAACTTCATCTAAAACCCTTTGACACCGCTCAGAAGTGTAGAGGGAACCAGAATGGGCAAACCGCATCTTTTTAAATTCCTTTGACTACCCATATATATTCAAAATTTCAGTAGAACTATAACACTGCTGTTTGCTTTCAGCATTCTTTCAAGTAATTTAGCCTTACTGGCATGAATAAGTACAAAAGCAAGAATTATGTTCAAAGGCTTGAAAACTCAAGCAGTTTAATATAAGATATAATAATTTCATAAGAACAAATTAAGAAAACAGCTAATTTCTTATAAACTACTTCTATTGCACTACTGACATTGAAATAAATTTAACAAAAATATCACTAAACATTTTGAGTCTTAACTACAGTTCAGATCTTTGCCACCAGAACAAATAAAAACTTGTTTTTATTTAAAGACTTGATTAAACTTTGGCATTAAACCTATGTATTTAACATCAATTGGTCCTGTGAATATGTTCCTTTCCTCTTGGCTCCAACCAGCAAAGTATTTAAGAAATTTGATTTATTAACAGAAATGGCTTCTTCTCTTACCCTCTGCATGGCCAGGTGATTCTTCTTTAAAAAATATGCTTTTCATGAAGTTTTGGGAAAATTTGGAAGTGTTGGTGTTCTGTTTTCAGCTGATATAGAGTGAATTGTCTTCCTAGAACCTAGTACAGTTCTGTGTTTTGAATTTAATTTGAGAATAATGTTGATAACACACTGATGTTTTAGTTGTTAAGCAGTGCTTACCCTCAAAATCAAGGAGTTTTTAGTTTCCCATGCTCTGCCTGTGAGGCAAAAAGCTGGAAGGGAACATGGCTGGGAGAGCTGACACAAGCTGGCCAAAGGGATATTCCATATATACTAGTGTTTTTGTTATATTTTTCTTTATTTCAATGATTAAACTTTCTTATCTCAATGTCCTGGGGTGATAAACCAGGACACTCAACCCACAGGTTTTACCATTGTTCCTCCCCATCTCACCAGAAGGAGGAAGGGAGCGGCTGCACGGTACTTAGTTGATGTTTGAGGTTAAACTGTGACAGTTGGGATGCTGTAATTCATGGAATTACATATCACCAACCAAGTGAGTAATTCGTATTTTTATTGCTCCAGGCTCTCCTAAGACATTTTTAACTGTTTTTGACACCTGTAATATATGAAGCTAANGATTTTTTTCCATAATTTTAAAGTACCATTAATGATATCTGTATATAAATAAACTCTGCAGTTGTAGTTTAAATGATAATTTTCTGGTGGAAAAAAATGAGGTAAGGACAGAACAGGTTTCCAAACATTTCTAAGACACTGATTCTTATTAATTTCTGTGTTATATAGTGTTTTAAAGCTTTAATACAAAATACACTTTTCCCGCTGCTATTATTTTCTTTATGTACTTAAAAATCGATAAAATATTTATGACCTTAAAGAAGATACCTGTATCAAGGACTGCATTTGTGAGACAAGTATTTATACAATTTATTTATTAGTTTGCACGTGTACAAAAACAAATAATGTGTAAGCATAGTACACACACACTCACGCACGTGCTCATAATGTAGAGCTGACTCATCATATAATTTTACATTACATATTGACTCAGAATCTTACATGATAGGATATTAACAAGCAGAATTTGTTTTATATGAAAAGAGATGCTAGAAAAAGATTCCAGAAAAATAAATAAAATAAATGAATAAGTAAATTAAAAGGAAAAACTAACAGGTACAAAACCTAGATGTTCAACTGAAAAACAGAACAATTTTGCTAACTCTATTTCAAGCCCTTCTAATACAGAATTATTTCTCTCTACTTTTTCCATTTGTTTTTTAAATCCAAATTCAGATCTGATGTCCTACCTTAAAATAGCTATTGCCATGGTCATAAGACTGCTGAGAAAAAGGTGAAGCAAATTCAATTCCAGAATAGTTTTTTATATTTGTTACTTGAAACGTAAAAACCTTCTTGTTGATCTGTCAATTTTCACAGTCAAAACTGAACAAGATGAAAATCAAAGTCAATAATAGTAACAAAATTCACATGCAATTTCACTCAAAAACTCAGCTTGCCAGAAATATAATTGACAGGTATCACAATGTCTCAGTGGAGGAGAAATTAAAAAATACCAACCTTTAATATGCCTTTTTTTCTCCCATGCATCCTTTAGGTAACTATTTCTGGTATAAAACTTGACAATTATCATAAAGCACCATAGGTAACCGATTCCATGTGACTGCACTTATATTACATCACACAATCTTTCCTTATCTTTTGAGGCTTATGCCAGACATGCAGAGTCCAATGACTCTACCCTGTTATACCTTTTTGGCTGCTAAGTTGTCAAGACAACAACTTTTTGGTTAAACTAAATGTCTTGACAGATCATCAAATTTATTACTCAATTTATATTAGCCAATAGACACTATAGTTTTCTATTGATGCCTTAAGAGGCCTCCTAGAAACAGAGACTAGACAGAATAAGGGAATAAAGGTCAGTATTTACTTGAAGGGCCTTCAAGGTACACCCTGGGGAGCCAGAGGCTGCTGCCAAGATGGACCCCAAGATGGACAACAGGTCACGAGTTCTTCACACTTTTATAGGTTTGGTCCATTTGCATATCAGGGTTAATTCTCCAGTTAAAGCTTCAGTTTAATGATGTAATATCCCCAAACTTGCCCCCCCCTTTAGAGTCCTTGGTTTACACATTTTGGGCCTAGGACGGTCTGAGTGTCCTTGGAGAGCAGGCCCAGAGAGGCTTTGTTATGTCTACCTAGCATGAGAGAGCAGAAATTAACAGGCTACAAGAAACCTCAGAGTTACACACTGAGCAGTACAGGATTTTAAAAATATAAAAGTCAAAACCTAAGGCATCACTATTAACTAGCAAAATGTCTGTGCCTTTCAAAAATCTAAAACACCTTAAATAGTTATAATAAAAACAAATTGATCAACTTAAAATACTTAGGCTCCTAGAAAATATTTCCTCCTCAGTTACCCACTATTGAGCCTTCTCCAAATCCTCCTTTTCTTTGGAGGGAATACTAAGACCTCCAAGCCTTTCAGCAGCATCTTCTGAGAAGACTGGCTTCAGACTTCCATACCATTCACATCTGTTGGTGCAGTTCAAGAGGCAGCAATTTTTGACAGCATTTCCTAAGACTGACAAAAAGAAATTACTGTTCCAGGCTTAAAAGACATGTGAGTTTTCTTTTTGGTTTGTTTTTTTCTTTTTCAGAAGTGGAAGGTGGTCTTACAGGTTATGGTACCTTTGGATTGAGCAATACTTGCTTTGATGTTGTCCCAGCCCCTGTTTCAGATTCTGACTATCTGTCAATGCTCATCTTATCTGAATTCTCACCCCACATCCTTGTCCTCATGCAAATGGCCATCCCATTCTCCATCCAATCGTATATCTGCTAAAAACAATGTCTTCATGCACCCAACTAATTCAGTTTACAATGATCTTTATCCTCCTTCTTAATTTTGTATCTCTTTAATTTATATGCTACAGAAATCACAACTCCTTTGCTGAGTATTTCACTTATTACACTTGAGCATACTGCATCAAAACAATCCTGTTATGAACTACTAAATGGATGTCATCTCTAGTTCTAGAAAGACTTAATGCAAGTGTTGTATTTCACATGATGTAAGCAGTACTGTTTACACCAGTGGGAAGAGTTGCTACGCAGAAAGATAATCCCACAGGAAGCTCTTGAGTATTTACAAACCAAAAGTAAGAAAAAAGACTTTGACCATCTGGGATCTAAGAGTCCTTGCAGTGCTTGATGTTCTCATTGCCTCAGCTCAACTTTCCTTCTATTACATAGTGGACACAGCTTGGACCTCAGAACTTTTCCTTAAGGCCACCAGTTCAAAAGCATGCACTTTTCTTCTAGCCTGTTATAAAGACGTAGTATCAACTACTGTCTCATTTTGAACTGATTTAACTCAGTGGAGGTACTCTGAGTGGCAGCTATCCATGGAAGGCAAACTTCAGGTCTCTGTTCTATTCACCTGCTGAAAACTGATTCCCCATTATTCTTAACAAAACATATATGCTAGCAGCTATGAGTGCTTCCACATTTGTGTTTACTATATTGGATGGAGGGTTTTTTTATATAGACACAATACATTTTTTTTTGCCATTTTAAGACAGCGTGAAAGCTATCCTGGAGGTCCACATGCATTTCTCTGCAACATAAATCCAAACTCTTTTCAATCAACTACTGTGCTTGAGTAGTTATGGAGTCCAGAAAAGCCTCATGGCAGTGATAAATTAAAAGCATGCTATTGTAGGGGCATACTTTTGATTTCATAGAATTAAATCAGGACATAATTCATCCTACAAGAAACAAGAGAAGAGAACAATTTCTAAGTGAGCAGACAAAGAGTATTATATTTATTCTGTTTGTTTTGTAAGTAACTGATGTATGTCAAGAGAAATTTGTCAGTGGTGCTCTAACTTGGCTTAAAAGAACAGTGGGTATTTACACTGAGTAATCTAGTGTAAAATATCCCCTACACCTAATCCCAAAAAGCCATTTTTTTTTCAGAATATTTTCTCTTCCATCTTTATAACTAAAATTATTTTTATGTGAGCCTTCCCAGATGAAGGCAGCAACTTACACAATCACACTCCAACAGCAGCTGCACTAGAAAATATCAATAGATAAAAATATGTTGAGCGACATAAGAATCAAACAGGAATGGACAGGGATGTAAACTGAATTCATAAGGTTGTAAGAAAATGTGAGAGAAACAGCTCTGCAGACACCAAGGTCAGTGCAGAAGAACAGGAAGAAAGTGCAGGAGCAGAGATTCCCCTGCAGCCCGTGGTACTGACCAGATGAGGCAGCTGTGTCCCTGCAGCCCATGGAGGATCCCATATCTGAGCAGGTGGATGTGCCCTGGAGGAAACTTCAGCCTATGGAGAGCCCACCCCAAGCAATCTATTCCTGAGGGACCTGTACCTGTGAAAGACCCGCACCAGAGCAGTTCTGGAAGAACTGCAGCCTTGTGAGGAGAACCCATGCTGGAGCAGTTCTTGTAGGACTGTCCTGTGGGAAGGACCCCACACTGGAGCAGGGGAACAGTGTGAGGAGGAAGGAGAGGTAGAAATGAAGTGTTTAGGACTGGCCACAACCCCTCTTCCCCATTCCTCTAGTGGTGCTTGGGGAGGGAACTAGGTAGAAGATTTGAGAGCAAAGTAGAGCCAAGGAGGAAGTGAGAAAAGGTGAGAGGGTGCTTTTAGTTTTGCATTTGTTTCTCACTATCCCACTCTATTTAAAAAAAAAAAAAAAAAAAAGCAATAAATTAAATAAATCTTTGCCCAGCTGAGTTTGTTTTGCCTGCGATGGTAACTGGTAAGT
The DNA here is from genome assembly GCA_013399195.1 of Dicrurus megarhynchus. Lineage (NCBI taxonomy): Eukaryota > Metazoa > Chordata > Aves > Passeriformes > Dicruridae > Dicrurus > Dicrurus megarhynchus. Next base: position 893,901 of record VXAD01006416.1, read on the forward strand.
GCTCAACCTGTCTTCATCTTGACACATCAACTTTTTCATCTTAATTTCTCTCATTATTGTGTTGAGGAGTGTGAGTGGCTGGGTGGGGATCTCGTTGCCAGGCAAGGCTAATCTGCCACAATGGCACATGTCTCTCATTCAGGAACTGTTTAATGGCCCCATTTTAGACACAGGCATTGCATTTATACTTTAGAAATTCCCAACATGAGACAATAAGAAAATAAAATATTTTCAAGAGGTATTGAGAAGATAACGGGGAAAAAAAATCTCTGAGGACTCAGAAAGACTTACAAAACCATCAAGGACTGAAAAGCACTTCATATATGCTTTTATTACTACAGATGCAGAAAATTGATGCTGTGGTTTGCACAGTACAACCTGTTCTGACCACATTTGTCATGTATGTTAACCATCTTCTATGATGTTTCCTAGATCTCCCTGACTTGAATTTATACCCCAAGAGGTGGTCTTAATTTTGTCAAGACTGATACATTCATTTCTCCAGAAGATACTGGAGTGATTGTTCCTCTAGTAAAATCCAGGTCACACCTTTTAGCATCATGAAACTGAGTCCTCTTTGCAGCTCTTGCCTAAGAGTTACTGAAGGATTTGACCCATAATTAGCTGGATCACAGATATATCTATAAAACACAACATTTTTAACAGCAAGAACAGATGTATTGTCTCTGTAATTACTATGGAGAAATTAGGGATTGTATTTGACCAGGGAGTTAATACATCAATATATACAAAATGTTTATAAAATGAAATAAAAGGAAAATTTGTGCAAAGAAAGACGGGAAACACTATCAGTTCAGAGGTATGTTCAGATCAGCACCGAAGAATTTGTACTTCACAAGTCTGAAGGCTAAGGGACGGTTAAACTGAAGCCACATTTTTCTAACTTTTCCAAACTGGAATCCAGTTAATTGCTTTGATTAACTGATGACCTCTCAGAAAAGGATGTACTGGGAAAGAAACTGAATTGTGTCCTTCCATTAAGCAGATAACTTTAGAGGAATCCCTCATCCTTGTCAAAAAAAGGTCCACAAGGAAGCAGTTCTGGGATCTACAGCTTCCAGTTCATTTCATCCCAGACAGTCTTCCTGGGATTCAGTCAAAGGGTTTTCTCCAAACCCTTTCTTATTTTTGTAAGAGTTTCTGGAACTGACAGTGTTTCAGAATAAACATGTTTAGGTCAATGAACCAAGGTTTTCTAACACAGTTAATTTGTCAGAAATGTTTTGAACAGCTCCATGTTCCATATCTTGCACATAGTGCTCAGTATGGAAAGGACAAATACAGAGATGTGAAGCTTTTCCATGTGAGGGCTTGCTTTTTGCCTGTAAACAAGCAGAGTGCAAGATATAATAGAACTACTGATTACCAAAATAACCCTTTTGCTTTTTAAAAGTAGAGAAGTCATCAGGGACACTCACTAACAAATGCCTTTACTAACTATGCAACTAGAATTACAGAAGCATTTCGTTAAAACTACTCTAACTCTTGTACCATTAAATTCTTTACTAAAGGCAACAGACAGAAAAAATATAGTCTTTTATAAATAATAGCTATTTTTTACAGTTCTTAATGCCATGGATGAAAACAAACTAACTAACTTTTTTTTTTTTTTCCTTAGAATTAGTGCTAAAAAAACCAGGTAGAAGGACAATGCCATTAACCAAGCAGGTATCCCATACATGAAGACACCTCAGGATTAGGGCAGCTTAAGTCCAGTAGGTCATTTTAGATGAGTGCATAAGTCTTCAGATAGGGATGACACCTTGTAAGAGAAATCCACTTCATCAATAACTGCAGTTAGATCCTAGTGCAATTTCATGAGTGACAACCATGAGAGCTGACCAGCAAAGATCCTTGAAATTTAGGCCCATTTTCAGTCTTGTATCATTCATGATATATGTTGGGTAGAATTTCCCACTGGAAGAAACGTTTTTGCCATGCCAATAGCAAAGTTGCCATGCCATAAGAAGAAAAGGAGAATATTCCCAAGTCATTTGGTACGTTGTGTAACTTTTGATGGAACATTTAGCACTGTGAAAGTGTGTCATGAATCACTTCAACCCTAGGCATGGATTTCTGGTTCTTTAAAATCACTTCTGAGTCAGACAGCATTAAAGTAGAAGTAGATAATTAATCTTTAGAAACCCTAGAATCAACCAAGATAAAGCACTGCAGTGTTTAGAGGCAGATACATATAAAGCAGTAAGTACACTTTAGGTTGTCTATGTGTTTCACTTAGATAACAAACTGTAACCATGCTGATATGATTTACTTGCTGAAATCCATTTGTAGGGCAAGATCCACAGGTTGGATATTGCTTTTCTTGAGGGAAATCTGGACGGTGGGATGCATCAGTCTTTGTATGCCCATCTTCTTTGTGCAGGCTACATTAACGCTCAGACATTTATCCTTGCTGCTCCACAGCTCTCTGGTGCTTCATCACTTTTTCAGAATGTCAGTTTGTAACATCGTGCCTGTAGGATTGTTGACTTCCCCTCCCCAAGCTGAGAAGGGCAAATGTCTCTGTCTAGGCAATAAATAGCGTCGGCGTCGCTCCCAATATCTATGTTTAAGGAAATCATTGACTCCTTCTGAGCTAACTACTTACAAGTTCATGGAAACATAACATTCATATAACAATACCTTGACAATCACACTTGCGTAAGGAAGTGATGAGTGCGGTTCATCAGATCCTCTTTGAGAATAAACGCAGCAGTGAAAAAACTCTTCAGGGAGTGGCAAGAGTCTTAGAGTAAGCATCTGCTGGCTTTCAGTCTGAGTTATACTTTGGTCTTTAGGTTTCTATGATCCATAATGAATTAGGGTTAGAATATTTTTTTCGTGAGCAAGGAAAGCCTGAACAATGTCAATCTCTTAGCATCCATATGAGCTAACTTCTTAGAGATCACTACAGTAGTCTCAGGAGTACTAACATAATCCTTTAGGATCATTTTCAGAGTTTAGCATCAGTTTGCCTGAATTAAGGTTAATTTACAAGTGGTCTTTCTCTGGTATGTTCTATGCCCTAATGTCCTTCAGAATTTTGCTTGATAACTGCTCCCCCTGCTTTAAATTCTAAATACCAGAAATTTTGAAATTACTATTTTAACATGAACTTTTTAATGAAAAGCTTCAAATTTCTGTGGGTCAATGCACCCTTAAAACGAAATATGAAACAAAAGTAGACTAACACATCATTTGCTTGCATGAATAATTCTTATAAAATATAAGTTAATGTATACCAAATTTGCTATTTTAACCTGTGTGTTAAAAAAGGGGAAAAAAATCAAAGCTTTAAGAGTGCCTTCCTAGAAGCTGCTGGATACTGTTGCAGTGGTCATAGAGCAAGCAGTGAGCAGGACAAAGAGCAGTCCATGTGACAAACACTGCAGAGACATTATTCTTGCTTTAGCTACATCCCTGGGCCAGTGAATTGCAGCTCTGGCCCCCACTCATGGCCTAAGCATGGAAGCAGATAAATAAATTTATACAAATAATCCCTTTGTCTTTAGATCTACATAACAGGAAAAAGTGTTCCTCGTTAAGATGTTTCCATTAATTGCTATATTGTGTGACATGAAAATATAGTTCTCTGAAGTCTGTTTCAAACCCATGAAATTATAATTTTGAAAATGTAATGCATTAATTTACAACACAGTCTGTTAATGTTCTCTTTTCCAGAGTGATACTTAGAACAGAATGACTAGTCAAATGAGAACTGATTTTGCCAAACACAATAAGCTCTAGTTGGTCGCAGTAAAATTATTTCTGAAGAGAAAAATACTAGAAATCTATAAATACTCCTATCTATATATTTCATATGTAGGTATATCACATATAAACTTGCACATACAGTCTACAGATTTGCGAAATAAACAGGATTTATAATTTGGAAAAAATTTACAAAAAAAAGAGTTTTTTAATGAGTGGACGGGAATTAAATAGACTTTGGTATTTGGTTTAAAAATACTTACCTTTTTCAAGAAAATCATAGTTTTGAAATATACACAGTATTATATTTAATATGACACATTCTTTTAATAACATTGGGATCTGATAATAAAAAAAAATTCTGAATTTTCTCTTCAGAGCCTCAGTTTATCAATAATTTCTAAGTTCTTGCTGAGGAACACATATCAATTTAATTATAAGACTTATGACAGTTTATCTCTGATTTTACTTGAAAATGAAAACACATTGCTGGTTTTATGGCAAGAAACATGCACCATACACCCCTTCAATGAACAAAACAATGTCAACACCGGACAAACTGGCCAACAGACGGAAAGCCAGCAGAAAAACATAACTTTAAATTAAATTAACAGATTACCTGCTCTTTATGCCAAGTACTGGGTGGTTCTTAGCATAATAAAGTAGTAGTGGTCATAGTAGTAATAGTAGTAATAGCAGTAGTAAAAATAATAATTATAATAATATTAATAAAAGCTGTTGTAACTTGAATTCAGTTTTCTACCCTCCAAAGCTCCAACAAAGGCATTTTAATCAAATCTCATTGCCCTCAAAACCCCCTTCTTTGCTGCACACTTGAATAGCATCAGTCAAAGTCTTATGTTGAAAAAATAAATCAGGAAGACGGAGCTGTGATTACAGCAAGGAGAAAATCTATACAGGGAGGCAGTAGCAGGTAAGCTAATTCAGGCCACAATGTATATAATATATTTTGCAGCAGTATTTTTCTTAAAAATTAGGAAGATCATACCTCAGGAATTATGCAATTTTCTGGAAGAAATTTAATACAGCATAATGCCAAAACAATAAAGGGTTTGAAAATTTCTCAAAGTTATGCTATCATTGATACCCTTTTTTCAACTCTGTGAAGAGGACTGTATTTAAGCAGCAACATAAATATTAGCTTATTATTAATAGCAGTTAATGTTTTAAACACAAATGATTCTTTTAAGCTATATTACATCCCAGTAAAGTGCTGAAAAGTGAAATCTCATGAAACTGAAAAAAGAATATGTGCTATTACAACACCAGTGAGAAAAAGAAGCGGAATTCGATTAGATGTCCTATGTAGGAGTCTCCAGTGATAAATCAGATGTTTTTTATTAATCCACAGTAAATAATATCATCTGGTTAGGGGGGAAAAAAAAAGAAAGAAAAGGCTATATGACAAAACAACAGAAGGCAATTCTAGCTCTGTATTTGGAAACAGCCCCCAGGAAATCCCTGTGCATGCATGCTGAGTGGAATTCAGTCAAAAAGGGAATTGTTTCCAGAAATAATGCTCACAGGAGCACCATTTCTGGAATCAGCTTCCCATCTTACTTGCAAAGACTGTGGAAATCACCCAATCTGAGGTCTCTATGGGAATGATTTTCTCATGGTGGTCAAAATTCAAGAGCCCCTTGTTTTGGCTCTTGCTAGAATGTCTATTCTGTGTATGCTGCTGGTGCTCTGAGGTTTTGAAAATATTTTGTGCTTATGACATAGTGAAAGTGATGTCTTTCAAACTGTGATCTCCAAGAGATGATGACCAGGTCAAGGTTGCACTTTCTCCAGTGTGCCCTTCAGTCTCACTCCCAGCAAGACTGGGAGATCTTTCACTGTGTGCTGTGGCTGCCTCCTGGCCCACATGCTCAATGTTATAATTTTTTTTTCTCCTACAAGATGTGGAACCCATTTTTTTGTCTCAAGACCATTCCTGATTGAAATAGCCCATTAAATCCTCTTATCCTTCAGATTAAGGTGACCAAGTCCCAGCTGTTGGTTAGTAAGGACATACAAAGACATAAGGAAAGGAACACAAAAGAGCAGCTAAAATAGAAGACAGAAGGAATTACTGTCTTATGAAGAGAGACCAGAGAGTTCTGAAGAGTGTGCAATTAAGATTTAAAAAATCCTGAAGAGTGAGTATGAATATATAACTAGATCACAAACCTTAAATTATACAACTAGAGAGCACTCATTGAAGCTGGGAGCATACTAGCTTAAATGAGGTTTAAAAGCTGCTCTTTCACTCACTGCACATTGAATTTCCAGAATTCACTGGCATAGGAGGTTGTGAAGGTAGATAGTATCTGCAGATGCAAAAAAGATTAGAAATTTAATGACTAATAGGTCTCTAAACAGACAGAAATGTAAACCTTCCAATATTTCTAATGTAAAGATTGTGGATGCTAGGGAAATTAGGAAACAAATTGTCTAAAAATATCATTCAGGTTTGCCTGCTTGTTCCATCTCATTTTGACTTTTTTTTAAACAGAATATTGTGTGTCATGAAGAATTCTGAGCCAGCATGGCATTTCTGATCTCCCCACATCATTGCTCAGCCTCTGATAGCTCCTGTACCATTCTCTGGGCTAGACTATGCTAGGCACCATTAAAAATTTTTTCAGGTAAGATGCAGAAATTCCATAAGCAAAATTCCCCAGCTATGCATAATTTAGTAGTACAGGCATAGTTAAATGAAACTGTATTCAGAACTTGAAGAAAAAATAACATTCCATATTTAATTCACTTTGCAGTCATTAACTAAAACTTTTACTTTCCTAATTCATGATGCAGTTCATGTAGGAGATAACATTAATTTAGAAAGAATTTGTCATGTAAATATGGATTTCTCTTCAATTATCTAATCCATTTGCTGGTTTAGATCCATATGCTTTGTTAATGTACTGTAAACTTTCTCTTCCAAAATTAGGTATATCATTTAGATACAAAGAATGAAATACAACTATATCAAGATTCACTTTCAATGTGATAGACTAAGAAAGTCTACCAGCAGATTAATAGAAGAAAAGTGACATTTATTATCCATATTGATGCTTGATAAAATCTTATTTTGCCTTGTTATTTTTGAAGATTGAAATACATTGAATTTGATTTTGATAAAGATATTCTTAGTTTATTAAAAAAAGTAGCTTGGAACAATCACATAATAAAAGATAATGACACAATTTTATAACAGTATAATTAATAAACTTATAGTGCTCTTGCCTGATTAATATTTTAACTCCACTACAATAATTCCCCAAGGTCTTTGATGTTGTCACATATCTTTGTTGTCTCTAGTAATCATCCACCCCATTTATATCAGAAATTTTTAAAAATCCTGCAATTTTATATAATCCTCATAATAAATTCCCATCCCATTTCAATTTTCTAGGAAAAACAGACTCCAGTATCATGATGAATAGATTCAGACTTTACCAGAAATCTCTTCACACACATTGTCACACTTCCTTTGGTGCAGGCACAGTCTTCCTTTTCAAGTGTCCAGACACTCACAGAGATTCTAGATAAAGTAACCCCAAATCTCATTTGCTGGTATTTTTCCATATTGACTTTAAAGATTATAGGTTACATAGGAAAAATGAAAATAAACACTTATATCTCCTTTAAACTCTGAGGATTTCACACAGTATTTTGAACAATATTAAAAATCTTTTAAGTTATCTTAATTAGGACCTGTTATCCCTCAAATTCAATACACAAACAGGGAAGTGTACCATTTTCATTGTCTCTCATTATACTGAAACACTAGATTTGCTTTTATTTATTACTGTTTGTATATAATAGCATGCATATGGCTGGTATGTTTCCTGTAAAAAAAGTCCCACCAAGAGGGTTTTACTTTTCAGTGCTGTTAGGTGATATCAAAGGAGCAAGAAAGCAGAGTCAAACGGGCTGTGAGACCAAAGAACCAGGAGAAAGGCAATTAGAGAGGAGGCAGCCTGGTGAGCACCCCTGGAGACACTATTTGTCCAGGCTAGAATAAAGGACTCATTCAAGTAAGTCATCAAGTGTATAAGACATCTGTGGCAGAAATAAACAAAAAGTGATGAAAGTAGCACTGAGATAATAGCAATCAGAGCACAGAGCATGTGCACAGAGAATGAGAGAGATGTAAGCAGGGACAACATCAATGCAGGCCCCAAGGGATAACATAAAATGTTTGTGATGGCATGTCATAAAACCAGGAAGCTGGATGGAAGACAGCTGTAAAAGCAGGAGAGAAAGAAGTTGCTGGCATGGTACAGTGACATGCAGGAAAGGATGAAGCTCGTTGAAGGCAAAGAGTGCCAAGGTGAAAAACAACACGTCCAAGTGTTAGCACAGGAGATACAAGTGAAGGAAGGATGTTACCAGCTACAGAGAGAGAGGCAAGGGACACAGCAGCTCCTGCACTTCCCTCAGTGGCAGTGTGCTTCCTGCAGAAGTGAGGTCTCCATGCAGGATAGGGTACACCAAGAATAGGGAAAGGGGACAGAGACGCAGAGATCAAGTGACATCAGAAGCTTTAATCAGCCTTGATTAAGCTTGGACTGAGAAAGAGGCAACTTGTGGCTAAGGAGGTTGAAATACTAGAAGAGAAAAACAGAAAAGAGGAAACCACGAAGGCACTAATCAAAGTTCAGGGGAAAACTAAAATTTTGTCTTAAAATTTTGCTATGGTACTGTTACTGCTTCAGGAAATCATAGTCTCGTTGTGTCTGAGGGTGGAATGATACATCATCCCCAGAATAATCAAGCAAAACACTTTGGGGTACAATAGAACCACAAGATCAGTAAATTCTGGGAGAACATAATGAAAATATAATGCCACTGGTGTCTTCTCATGTGAGTTACAGTGTGAGGCATGAGGAAGAGAGACGTCCAGCTATGGCACCTGGGACACATGTGATGTTTTCATAGCATCAAACAGAAAATGTGTGCCACTATGTATCATTTAAGCAGTTAACATGGGGTTTTTTATGAAAATAAAAGCTTTTATTTCTGAAGGGTGATGCTGGGATGAAAAAAAAATCAAGCTAGCAGCAGAAATACCACTTTTATGCTATAGGTATTGCCAGTCACATAATAGGTATCTAACAGGTACATGTCTGTCTACCCTGTCACACTTCCTTGAGCCCTCTACAGCTGAATTGATTTTTTTAGCCTTCATCACTATTTTTTACTCCTGACAAGCCAGGGAAAAGTAAGAAAGTTTAAATAAGAATTCTTGAATCTAGATTTCCAGTTTTACAGCAAACAGTCTGGGTCTGCTAGCCATTTCTTTCCTCCTTATTGTCAGTCTGTAACTGAAATGGAGATAAAAAGACTAGTTTAACCAAAGTTTAGTGATTACAGCACTAGCTGAATTTCAAGGCTGCTTTACTTTGACCCCATCCTTCTCACTCCAGCAGAGAAACAGTATGTTCTCCCAAGGTATATTGAAGACACTTATCTATTTTCCACATATAAAAATACATGCCCTTTGATTATTTGATTATTTTTCAGATACTTTTTCATACCAGACTGTGTCTTCACATAACTTCCCCCACCCTCTCTGACAGGCAACTTTGCAGGTTGTGCAACAAGGAAGTTGTTCCATGAAGAAATATCGTGAGGGCCTAATTCTGATTTCCCATTCAGCTACATAAATGAGGAGCCTCTGTGCTGAAACCAAAGTAAAACTATTGTCAGCTGTCATCAGTTGTACACCCTGCAACTGAAATTTCAAAACCAGTGCACCAACAAAGTTAAAGAGCTCTACTTCAGCTGAAATGGGTCATTTCTTCAGTTATATTATCTAAGAAATAAAGAGCAATTAAAAGTGAGGAGCATGGCCAGTACTATTAGATTTCATGACATAATGTAAAACTAATGTTTTACTAGTTTTATTTTTCAGCAGGTTTCTGGTTTCAGTACTTAGTAAGCAAACAGTCATTTGCAATAATCTACCCTTGCCAAAAATCAGAGGAACAAGAAAGGTGTAAGGTGCAACCTACCTCTCACAATACTGCCTGATGCTGCCACTCCCCTTGTCATACGCCTCCAAAATGTTGAGGCTCTGTTCATTTCTATCAAGGAGACGTTGAGACTTAGCTCAGACCAAAGGAGACAAAAGCTACACCCAACTCAGGAGTATTATGCTGTGTCTGATGGCAGGCACTGCTGATAACACCGAAATTGCTCCAGCAATTAACATGACCCTTACAAAGTGTTTCTTTAAAGTTCTCAGAACATCAATGAGGTAACAAGCCCCATTTTCCTTGAAGGACTCATTAGAATACAAGCAATTTTTAATGTCTCCTTAAATTAAATGATACTATAAATTCTTAATTTATATACTCTTCCCAGCCCTTCATGTCCAGTGTCTCAAAGACTATTTTTTAAGCTATTAAACTAATTTCATGATCTACACTGAAAAAAGTGTGATCAAATCAATCACTAACACAGAATTAATAAGGAACATTAAGAAGATATCCATAAATAATGCTGTGCACATAGAAAGCACTGACATTAGAGTATCTCTTATCATAGCAAAAAAATCAAATAAAGATCATGAATAACACAAAATCTGATTCTCAAATTCTTATCTAATGATATTGAAAGACACAGACTAAAACCAAGCATGCTTTGACCAACATTAAATTGTTTTTGTATAAATGAAAATGTGACTTGCAATTGCTGAAATATTAAAATTTCCTAAAAATTCTTACTGCCATGAGAAAGATATGATTTTTTCTGTAACAATAGGTGAAAAAAATTGAGATGGGTTTATGAATTATATAAAGCCATCTGTGTACATTTCCTATTAGGTTTTTTTTACTTATTGTTTACCTTTATTTAGAATTAAAATATATTAATACATTGGTACTTAACTATCTTTTCTCAGGTAGGGCTAGGTCATTCTTCAGTTGAAAGAATGAAGATGCAGAAAGATTGAGGAGCTGCATAATGTCAGCACAAAAGGACAAAAAATCCCATATGTTACATGCAGCATCTTTGTGTTTGAAAGAGACTGAATTGAATAAAAGGGCATGGATCTCCAACCACTGAACCTCCTCATAAGGTTACCAGACACAGCAGAACTTCCCTTCATTAGCTGAGAGACTATGAAGAAAGAGGTCAAAAAAGTCACCTCCTCATAAAGGTTAAATTCGCCTACTCTGTAAATTATCCATTGTGTTGAATACTTCATAGTACCAACAATCCTGTAGGAAACTTCTTACTCTACAGAAAGAATTCCTGAGCATATCTGTAATCTACTGCAAAAATCAGCCCTCCTGTGTAAGCTGTCTGAAATATTAGGAGTTCAGAACAATATTAAATTACTAATTTCCATATGAGTTCTACAGACTGCAGCAGAATACTATTGCAAATGTCTATCACACGGCTTTGATTCTGAATCTATAATCCTATTTTAGCCTTTGAAAGTTGATATTGTTATGATCACTTCATCAGCTTGGGACAATAGAAATACTGCAGGCAGAAGCATCTCATTCATATCCTACATTACTTTACAGAAACAGAACCATGCAGAAGCCACCACGTGAATGCTACAGAAGTACGTAGGAGACAATTTGCAAGCAGAAGCGGATAAAAATTTTTTGTATAGTACAAGGGTTGACTTAGATTATTTCCTTTCTGCAGGTGCCAACTTTCAGCTCCAGAGACATGAAGAGATTGGTACTATACTGAACTACTGTCAATACTCAGCAAATGAGGATGCAAAGATTCATGGTGTAGTATCAGCCCTAGACAGAACAGGAAATTAATAAATAACTAAAGGATGGAAGAGATTGTGTGGGAAATAAACCTTGACAAATCTGACTATGTGGTTGGCAATTATTAGTTTTTCTGAAAAAAGAAATGAAAACAGTCAGGCATTTGAAAAGCACTGGCTTAGCAAAACATGGCATTATGACAAAAAATTGGCACTATATGCTATATTTAAGAATAGATTCCATGATTCCCAATATTACTGCAAATGGTATAATTACATCAATCTCAAAAGGGAGATTTCCAAGAGGACTGCTTTAATCTTGATTCTGTCCAATATTGTCATTAATGACAAGGAAGCAAATATAAAAATTGCTACTGATGTGCAGATGGTAAACACTTGTAAAATGGTAAAAAACAGATGCATACAATGCTAGTATGTTTGTATAAGTTCTTTGGAACTCTGAATCTTTTGGTAAACAGAATTAATTCAAACAGACTCACTTTAGCATCACCATCTGTAACTGTTTTAGGCACAGGAAGCAAGAAAGTACACACTACTTTGTGTGTGTGTACATAGACAGACATACATACACAGGTGCAGTTTATACCAGATTTCTGTGTCCATTTGTTTGACTGTATCAGGTGGCATTAGAGCTACTCTGACTTTAAAAGGGGAGAAATTGGTAGAATAGTTCTGTTCCTTTTAATAATATCCATAGGTCTACTGAGTTTTATTCTGATTCATTATTTCAGCTACATTCCCACAACAAAACGGATGTAGACAGGCTGGAGAGGGTCCAGAAAACAGACATAGAGAGGATAAAAAGACTGGCAAGCTTGACATTTGAGGAAAGGCTGAGAGAACTGTGTTTGTTCAGCCTTGAGAAAAGAAGGCTTAGAGGATATCTATCACTGTGTTCCAGTATTAAAGGTATTTAAAAGATGGTTACAAGGAAGATGGAGACTCCCTTTTTACAAAGAGTCACATGGAAAAGACAAGGAGCAATGGGTACAGGTAACTTCCAGGGAGTTTCTGATTGGACACAGGAGAAAAAAAAGCTTCCACGAGAACAATCAGACATGGAATAATCTCCCCAGGGAAATGGTGGATTCCCCAGGGTTGGAAAATTTCATGATTCAGCTGGACAGTTAGACTGTGCTTTTGCCAAGAAGGGCTGGACCAGACGATATTAGAGGTCTCTTCCGACCTGGTATTCAATGATTCTATGAAATCAAAGGATATAAAAAAATTCTTTTATCTATCCTGGAACATGCATGAGGCTTACCAGTACAAATAGTTGATTGGTTTCAATATCTTGATCAAATCTATCACCCAGTACATGACGAATTTCAAAATGAGCAGGGAGCGTCAAGATTTGAAATGAAACAGTGCGAACTTGCTTTCCAGGCTTAAGAAGTTCTGCTCTTTAGGGAAGAATGACCCCATGCATGAGCACATGAAGGGGGCTGACTGGCTGGAAATCAGCTTGGCAAAGCAGGCCCTGGGGTCCTGGTAAACACCAGTTTGAATGTGACCCAGGGATGCTCACTGGTGACAAAAAAGGCCAACAGCAACCTGGACTGTGTTGGGAGCAGTGTTACCAGCAGGTCAAGGGAGGTGACCTTTCCCCTCTCTTCAGCACCGGTGAGGACACACCTGCAGTTCTGTTTCCAGTTCTGTGCTCCTCAGTACAAGAGAGACACATGGACATTCTGGAGAGAGCCCAGTGAAGGCCCATGAGGATGAATAAAGGAATAGAGCATTTCTCCTATGAGCAAAGGCTGACAGAGCTGGGACTGTTTTGCCTGCTGACAGCTAAAAGTCAAGTCAAACCTAATTTTAGTTTCCTGACTGTTTGTTTGTTTTTTTTTTAACCCAGGAAGGAGTCATGTTATTAGGAATACAGTTTGTACAGATTTGCAGTGCTAGGTTGCAGACTGATGTCATGGGTGGCTGCTCTATGATTCACAGCAATAGGAAGACCATATCAGAAAAGAAATAGGGATTTAGGTTCATATATTCAATATGTAAAGGCTATGTAAGTATTTCAACATGAGCAAAGATTCTGGATGATTGATAATAACTGCAGCATAGAAGAAGAATAAAAACGCAGGGATAGCAGTAGACACAAAACTAACAGATATTTTTCTATAGAAAAAGTAAAAGCAAAAATGTAAACTTTAAGCCATTATATTTTGCATGATAAAAATAAGTTTTCTACTTTAATTTTATTTTTTGCGGTCAAAGTTTGCATGTGTTGCTGTATTATTTCTAGTTGGAGTATTTTCTTGGGTTAGAATCTTCAGGAAAACCTAAAGGGACTTGAAATAAAGGTTAATTTGATTTAGGTGTCTATGTGTATTTAAATTCCACTGCCTTCCGCTTTGTAATCTTTAATAACCCTTGCAAAATATTTTCCTACAAAGTGAATTGATGAAAAGTTAAGGAAATGTAGAGCCAAGATGAACCTCACAGGCTTCCTGGCTGCACACTCATATCTTGTTCTCTGGTGGCCAGATTCTCAATGGTATATTGTGCCAGTTTTGGCTGGGATAGAGTTAATTTTCTTGTATGTTGTATGGGGCTGTGTTTTGGATTTGTTCTGCAAATAGTGCTAATAACACAGGGATGCTTTAGTTACTGCTACGCAGTGCTTATATGGCATCAAGGACTCTTCTGCTCCTTATCCCACCTCAGCACTGAACAGTTTTGGGCTGCACAAGGAGCTGGGAGGGGACACACCCAGGACAGCTGAAATATGAATGGTAAATAATTTAAATCATAATGTATTTATGAAAACTGAGCAGTGGAGCTGCTCAGTTACTGGCTGTGAAAGAGCTAATCTTACAACAAACTGTACTGGAAAGTAAGGCAAGAGAAGACTTTCACTCCTAGTTTGATTTTATACAATATCCACCTTTCATGAATAAGATTTCAGTGAAGTAATTCTGGGGTAGAGTTTATGGATTGTCAAGCACCTTAAATCCCAAAGGGTCACAAATCTCCTGTGGGTAACTGATCACTTTATTTTGCACTTCGTACATTAATATTGAATGGTAAAAATAGAAGAAGAAAAAGAATGATCAACAGACACAAAATGAATGAACTTAAACTTCCAGAAATTCTTTGTGAAGTCCTAGGTGTTGGGAGAGTCTCAAAAACCTGACTGAAGCCAAGGTGGAGTTTCACTTGTTTAACAACTTTTAATGTTCTACATCCATGTAAGATAAAGAGAGTAAATAGTAGGGACACATAATGACAAAACAAGAAGTCCCTGCAATAGTTTATATTTCTTTCTTAGTAGAGTTTTAATGACAAAATTATTGGACATTTTCTAATATTAGTGCTATGATAAATATAAAAACATGTCAGTTTACCTTTACTCTCTTCAGACTATAAAGCTTTCTTGCCAGAAGAAAATAAAAAGATTTTTTGTTTATGAAAAATACTGATTCACTGAATTTAAAAAATGATACCCAAACCCTCAGAATGAGAAAATAAGTGTGAAACCCCCAAACTTAGTCTTTTTTTTAATGCACAACATTTCTGAAAGATCAAAACCTTATCTTGACAATGGGTTGGTATACTGAGCAGTTATAGAACAAATTCAGGGTATCCTTTAAATACCCAGTATCTAATGGAATGTCAGATTATCTATACTATTCTCTCTTTAACTCCAAAATAACAGTTTAAATGATACTTCACAGAGTCTGAGTGGCTTTCTGACTGGGTTGGTCATAAACCAGCACCTACTGCGGCAAACAAATCTCTCTCTACCATTTTCCACTGTCTGAAGGGAGATTATACAGCAGCAAGAACCAGACTCTTCCTAGAGGTGCAGGGTGAGAGGACGTGGTAAGATGCTGCTCACACATTGCAACAAGAGGTCACAACTTGCAGGAAGGAAAATTGCAGCCAGGCACAGGGATGCAGCTTTCCACCATGAGAATGGTGAAGTCCTGAAGCAGGTTTCTAACAGAACCCTTGGGATAACAATTCCTGGATGCTTCCAGAACTGAACTACATGAGTCCCATGGCAAACTGATCTAGTTTTGAAGCCAACCTTGCTTTGAAATGACCTGAAGAATCCTTCCCATCTGAATTTTCCCATTATTTTCTGCACTTCTTTATATCTGGGACACAATTCAGCTTTAATAAGACAAGAAGTTCTGCTAATTTGTCAAAAATATTTCTATTTCTCTGTCAGTAGATCAATCAAGTTTTCCTTGTTCATTATTTGTTTTATTATTGGTACTTGTATATTTCCTCTTTCTATACCCAACTATGTGAACAAACACCTAGAAATAACTGGTATCATTCTGAGAGCCAGAGACCACAATATCTACGCACTTATACAAACAAACAGCCAGACAAAGGCTGTCTGGAGTTCTGACAAGTTTATGTTTATTTTCACAAGGTCTCCTTATGATGTGGAGTGGTAGAGAATTTTAAATATAAAAGATTTTTGGAGGATATATAGGTGGTGTTTTTTAAGTACAGTAGGAAAAGAAATTTGGAAAGAAAATATATACAGGTGTACTGTATTTCATAACAGCAATGTTCTAGAAAGTCTAGAAAGGACTGCCTGGGTCTAGTCCAGTTTCCTGTTCTTTTAAGCAACACATTGGAAAACATCTCATAATGCTTCTAGTTTCTCTCCCCAAACTGTTTGCGTTTCGGCTTTGTTTCAGTTTAATTATCTGTCCTCAGAACTCCCACTGAGAGGGTTTCTTGGACTGCAAAATACATTAAAGCCACAGGTGAGTTAAAATATGGTACTGATCCTAATCTTTGTTTGACATTACTCTATGAAAATCAGCAGAAGGATTAATTTCCTCAGTCTCTCCATGTGTTACAGACTAAGGGACAAACAATGAGTATTTTATGAGGCTGCTCAGTAAGACAGTGGGTAGAACTCACGGAATATTATATCAATATTGTATGATATTTGGAGTACCACAGAAACAGCAGGTTAGAATTTGATTTAAAATTTTGTGGGAAGCCATCATCGGGAGAAACTGTATTACTGAGCACGTAGCCTGCAGCACTATGTAGCAGTCTGGTCAGCCTCTGCACAACAGCCTTTATGCTCTGATACACTGTATTATTGAGAGGTTAACAAAAAAGAAAGGCTAGATCATTTTATCCTCAAGCATGTGGTACATAAAACATTTATATACTGTAGTCCCAAAGAGTCTAAAGAGACAAGCTTCCTTGGTGCAGTATAGATTAAAATCATGGTCTCTAACTACGAGAATTTCCAGTGTGAACAGAAAATATAGGCTTTGTGTAATAGGAAAGTGCAGCAAGAATAAAATTCAGTAAATATGATGCTGGTATTTAGATTTCTATATATGCATGTCAACAGACTACATCATGTGAAATGGGACTCATCCAGTACTTAGTAATCCAAATAAAAGCATCTGGTGTACTATCTGATTCCAATTCATTGGTAGATATTTTCCCCCAGGCTTCAGTTGTTTCTGTAGAATGGATTCCTGTAAATCCTGTGTCAAATCAGCACCGCTCTCTCCCCATACCCTCCTCAGGAAGCTGTAGAGAGCAGTGCAGCTGCCCCTCAGCCTCCTTTTCTCCAAACTGGACAAGCCCTCAACCCCTCTTCATAGGATACACCTTCCAGTCCTTTCACCAGCTCTGTTGTCCTCCTCTAGATGCATTCAAGCTCCTTCACATCCTTCTTAAATGTTGGGGCCCAGAACTCCACCCAGTGCTGAAGGTGAGGCTGCCCCAACTCTGAACACAGCAGGACAATCATCTCTTTTGACCGGCTGGCAATGCTGGGTTTGGTGATCCCAAGGATGGCTTTGCCCTCCTGGCTGCCGGGGCACTGCTGACTCACGTGGAGCCTGCTGTCACCCAGCACCCCCAGATCCCTGTCTGCAGGGCTGCTCTACAGCCACTCCCCTCCAAATTTATACTTGTGTCATAATTGCTCCATCCCAAGTGCAGAATCCAGCACTTAGACTTGCTTAATTTCATCCCATTAATAATGCTCCAATGCTCCAATCTGTCTATATCCTACAAGGCATTTTGTCCAAGAGAGCTAACAGCACCTGCCAGTTTGGTACTGTCAGTAAACTTTTTAACAGAATACTCAAATCCTATGTCCAGCACTTCTGGGACATTTGCTGTTGCTGTTCCTAGAAAAAATTTGCTGTTGCAAACTTGGGCAATGCAGACAGACACAAATGACTATTGGTGTCTGTAAACCTCCCAACTCCCCAAAGCTTCTGACTAAGAGGACAAGAAGTTGTCCATGACCCAGCAGGCAGTAGTAACCTGGGTGCATTAGGGAGTGCACCAAGAACAGGTTGAGGGGGGTCATCCTTCCCCTCTACTCAGCCCCAGTGAGGCAATATCTGGAGTGCTGTGTCCAGTCCTGAGCTCCCTAGCCCAGGACAGACAAGGAATTTCCCATTCCTGGAAGTGCTCAAGACCAGGTTTGATGGGGCTTGGAGCAACCTTGTCTAGTGGAAGGTGTCCTTCCCGATGGCAGGGGACTTGGAACTCGATGATCTTGAAGGTCCCTTCCAACTCAGAACAGTTTTTGACTCTAAACACTACCATCAGCAGTACCAACAGCACAGACCCTTGACCTCTCTTCTTTTTGTAAAAGAGTTAATGCTTTCTATAAGTCTGTTAGCTCTAATATGCACACATGGAAAAGTTCTGGCATTAAATGACACACAAAGAAGAAATAATATGTCTGTTAAATATTGCTGAAAGGTATTCCAACTAAACTTCTGTGTCTTTTAAGAGCCTGTAGTTGAGCCAATGTGAACATTGCTTTTTACTTCAACCTCCGCTGTGCTTCACATAGGTCTTAAAATAACAGAGTTTATAAAGTTTTGAAGTTTTAGATGAAGACAATCTTCCCTGGAAAACAAAACTAAATCTTAGTAGTATTTGTTTCACTGTTCACAGGAAACAGGTACTAAATTTGTCTAAATTGGTTGTTTTGTTGATCTCTGTAATGGCTTCATCTATTATAACTGGGCTTTAATGTTTTGATTTTTGTTAGTAAAGCAGTTATCACTGAATTTTTGATAACAAAGAAACGGCAGTAAACAGCCCAGAGTGACAAGGATTATTCCTGTTTTGAGTATAAATAATTGAGTAGCATGTGTTAGAAATGAATCTTTTGCCTACTCTAGACAAAAAAAATTGCATACAAAAATAAAAAGAGAACTGGCTGAATGTCTCTGGTGCTAGAAATGCCCCCTCGCAGGCTGCAAATGTATTTCAGTTTATTCCTTCTCACAACAGATGTGATCTGATTAGAATAATGTTATCACTGTGATAGATTTGAATACTACTTACATGAATGGTAGAAAAGTAGAGGATACAGAAACATCTCTGTGTTATGCTTATTTACTTGATTATCCTGCAGCAGTCCAAGGCAATTTCTCTCTCAAAAGGCTTCAAATGTAGATAAGATGAAAAATATTAACATAAAATATACCTATTAATACAGTAATAAACTGAAAGATTCTTCATAATTCTTCTATTGTTTTGTTTTGTCTTTATATTGTCTTGCATCTCTGGAAGTCCAGCTAAGCAAGAACAGTTCCTTGACTCAAAGCCCTGTGTACTCCACGGACAAAACTCATGCTGGCAGCAAGGATCTCTTGGTGGAGTCCTAAATTCTTCTTCCCTGGAAAAAAAAAATCACGACCTCAACTTCCCAATGCTCCGATAAATCCTCTAAAAACAACAGAAAACAAAACAAACTAGGAATAAAATATATTAAGACTACTTAAAATGCATTTCAAACTCTCTACAGAAGATAAAAATCCCAGACCAACCTGCACTTTTTCCTTTTCACTATGGCCCAATAGGTTATGTAAAGGGGCTAGAAATGCAAATGTTTTTCACCAGAAGAAAATGCCAGAAGGTGTTGCTATATTATATCCTTCAGAGTTTGTCTAGGTACCATTATAAAGTGTGGAAGTACTGAAGTTTTATTGTGAAAAGTTTTGCTGTTGGGGCAGTATGTTCACTTTGTGTGGTAAATATGCTGCCACGTTCACATTCCTTTCTATGTGTTGTGTCTAAGCTGTAATTTTGTTTGTTTAATTAGAAGAAACCAAAGTGAAAGTGAAGTTTCGGTATCCCATAACTGAGTTACCCTGATACTGTTGGGTGGCTGAGTCTGTGTTCAGTAAGAATGCAGAGCAGAACCTCCTCAAAAATATGCTGAGGTGTATGGAAGGTATGAATGTGATTGGTGACAGCCAACATGCCTTCAGTAGTGGTAAATTTGGCTTAACAAATGTGGCGGCCTTCTCCAGTGGAGTTGTACTGGTGGACAAGTGAAGGGAAATGACCCAAAGCACTAGCCACAGCATCAGGAGATAT
Organism: Dicrurus megarhynchus; assembly: GCA_013399195.1. Lineage (NCBI taxonomy): Eukaryota > Metazoa > Chordata > Aves > Passeriformes > Dicruridae > Dicrurus > Dicrurus megarhynchus. The sequence goes on from VXAD01006416.1 coordinate 913,759, forward strand.
CCTGTGCAACCAGTTCTGCCTGCAAACACACGTGGCTTCCACACTGTTTGAATTATATAAATTGTCTTCATTTCTATGTGTAGCATGGGTTTCAAGTTAATTGTCTGTTATATTACCAAATGCAAAGTATATACTACCTGGTGTGTCAGGGAATAAATATTCAACAAAACAGTAAAAATGTGTCTCATGTGGGTTATAATTCATATTACCCAACAGAAAAAAAAATTATATGCTCCATCACTATAAATAAATTAATTTGAACTGTTACAGAAGTTAATTTAAGGTCATTAGAGAAAACAGATGGAAATAACCTAATGCAAATTAAAGAAATTGCAAAATGAAGCTGTGGTTCCCAAAGTTTGTAGATATTTTATACCCTTAGTGGGGAAGTTAAAAATATATAGGTTTCACCATTCTACAGGAGCAAAAAACATCAGACTAGAAGAAAAAATCCCAGGATAGGAAAAAAGAAAAAAAAAGAGAAACAGAAAGCAGGGAGAGAACCTTATACATATTAAAGGGTAAATTGGTTAACACTTAAAAATATCTTAAGAGCATTCTTTTTTAGTAGCTAATTTAAGGATTAACTAGACTTCCAATTCCCTGTGTGTCATAAACTGTACAAAAACCAAAGGGAAGAAACCATGAATGCATCCCACTCCTTTCTAAGAATAAAGTAGTGTATGTGAGTTCTGAATGTGCATCAGAAAATGTTTCATAATAAAAAATAGGCAGCCTAATTGGCTGAAACCCATAGAGCTGAAAAATAATGTGTGAAGTATGTTGATGAAAAAAAGAGAAGCTCTACTTGTATTTATTCAGTCAAGAACTCATACTTGTTGTGACTGCTCAAATGGAGTTGTATTGGCATCTTTATCAAAATATATCTGACTTACATGCATAATTGATTTTGACCCTCTATATTTGTCTGTTCGCTGATGTCAGAATTTACTTTTACTTTTTACTGGACTTACTGAAGTTTTACTCTGGTCTAAGTGGTGAGAGTTATCCACAACACTTAGGAGCAAATGTTGATTTCACATTTTTCAGAGAATATAATGCAAGAGTACAGACTTCTTACCTTATGGTCCTCCAAAACTGGTGCCTGCACTTCTTTCTCATTCAGTGGTTTTCACACATTTTGGACACTATTTTAGTTAATGCAGCAAAGACTGAAATGGTTATGTCCATCTAGTTATAGCAATATGTTATTAAAATTTTGCTGAAGACTCTATCATAAGAAATAAAAAATAGTTCTCCCATTCTCCTGATCACTGGAAAGTATAAGAGACTATTGGAACTAATGTCAGAATCTTTTTGGTTATGGGTGATTGTTAGACTGCCAAAAAATTCACCAAAATTTATATTCAAAACCATTATGTAAACACCATTAAGTCTCTAAAAGGCCTTTTTTTCTTTTGAAAAGGAAGAACTATCAACCTCTAATACTAGATGCCTCACGGTACATCTTAATATAAATTCTGACTGAGAAATTTTGTCAGATATTCTCACATGTTACACCACAAAAAACCCCAGAGACGTGGCTGAGATAAACTGCAGAATATTTTGCAAATTTTTCAAAGTGGGTTTTTACCTATATTTTGCCATGACATTAATATGCCTTTTAGAATATTATTGGTCTAAGTTTTCTGAAAACTGAGCTTTTATGGAAAGTGTAGATTATTCTACCTTGTCTGTATTGCATTGTGTTTCATTTATAGCACATTTATAAGCCCCACACAGCCTCTTGCTCACTCCTCCCCCATGGGATGGGGGAGAGAATTGGAAGGATAAAAGTGAGAAAACCTATGGGTTGAGATTGAGCAGTTAATAATTGAAATAATAATAATAATAACAACAACAACAATAATCATGAAAAGGAAAATAACAAAAAGAGAGAGAATTAAAACCCAAGAAAAACAAGTGTTGCAAGTAGAAAGCAATTACTCACCACCCAGTGACTGATGTTTAACCTGTTCCCAGGCAGTGGCCCCCCAGGCAGTTTTCCTCTTGGTTTATATGCTGAACATACTGCCATATGGTATGGAATATCCCTTTGGTCTGTTGGAGTCAGCTGTCCTGGCTGTGTGCCCTCACAGCTTTTTGTGTGTCCCCAACCTCTCCAGTGGTGGGACAGCATGAGAAGCTGAAAAGTTCTTGACTTTGGGTAACCCCTGCTCAGCAACAATGAAAACATCAGTGTGTTATCAACATTATCCTCATTCTAAATCCAAAATACAACACTGTAGCAGCTACTATGAAGAAAATTAACTTTACTTCAGCCAAAACCAGGTTGCTTTCCCAGCTGTTTTATTGGGATGCATATATTTTGGCCATTAATGTTTTATTTGAGAATCTCAAATTAGCTGTCAGAAGACGGCCAACATCCATGTAATCATGCCACCCGGCAGTTCAGTGTCTGAGAGAAATAAACAGAAAATATGCAGACAATCAAAAGAGTGCAATTTGTAGATGTGGGAATGGCTACAAATAAAGTGATTTTTTCTATATAATAGTCAAGTTCTAAATTTGGTACTATGAGTGAGAGAAAACTACCCATTACCATTCTTGAAAATGTAAGATTATATAATCTGTGCACTTGTGTCACTGTAGCCTATTTGTTGAGGTTTTATCATAAAATGAAAAAGACTCCACTCTGCAGTGAATGCAAAAGCTAGAATATAAGGACAGGCAGGGCAAGGGAGGAAAAAGAAGGGTAAGAGAAAGGATATAATGCAAGGCTGAACATCTCCATTCTTCAGCTTTACTTTCTGGATTTGGCATATAGAATCATGCTTTTCAATTCCAATGTGTATCTAAGTATCCACTGTACAATTCATAACCCCCAAGCCATTGTCCTGACAAATACAAATTACTCTGCAAAAACACTCTGTAAAGTTGAAAAAGCCTAAAAGCCAAACCGGGTGGGGAGGGGTGGTTTTGGGGAAAGGGGTGTGGGGCTGAGATAAAAAAAACCAAGAAATAAAGATGTAAGAGTTTTCTAGCCAGCATTTTGTCTTAAAATTTCTAAACTAAAGCCACCTTTTGAACAGCAATAGCTGTATGAGGCAGTTCCCTCAGCGTGACAAACAAATACAGGCTGCAGGAATTGATACTTTTATTTTGTACTTTCTTTTTTGGCCCTGTATTAGAGAGCCCTGTATTAAGTTATTTTCCATGTAGGAACCAGGAAGAAAAACTAAAGGAGATTTAAAACAAGCCACTTGCTTGAGGCAAAGTGCCCTATACTTCTTAGGTTACTTGATTGACTTTGGGCAAATGACTCATGGTGTTCTGCAGTGCAATGGGCCAAGGCACTGATCTGTCAGTAACATCCTTTCTGCCTTCACCTCCTCCTCCTCCTTTCCCCACATATGGACACTGTATTCTCCTGGTTGGGATGAGGGTATGCATCTTGACAGCCAACGCATGTGAATCCTCAACAACAGCAAAAGTAAATACCTATTGAATTCATTCCTACATAGGGTAAGGGGTATTTTCCATCATGTTAGTCACTATTTCATCTGAGCATAATAATGTTCTCAGGTTGATATGTTACTCATTACCAAGTCCCTAGCTTTTAACCAGGAGAGTACTTAAGAATGCATTATTAATACCAGTGAGGCATTAAGTGAACTAATTAATCATTCAAATTCTCATTTATTAGCTTAATTAATGGCCTCTTTCTGAGCACTTGGAATACAGTCCAAATGCTACAAATACAGGTGTCCTGGCATAGTTAAATCTGACGATGAAGATTAGTCCATTTATAGTTACCCTCAGCACCACAGTATCTACCCACTGAGCCATTTGACACGTCTGCAATCACCAGGAGACTGGCATTAATGTGCTTTCTCATTCCTGTTGTCACAACACTGTTCCCCACCAGCTGGAAATGACAGAGTGGCTGGGCAGTGAAACAGAGCAGCTAAAGGGTCCCTGCTATGGCAGTGGCATGTCAAGACAACATCTGTTACCTTGATGAGGCTTCTGTGACAGACCTGACCCTGGAGGTCTGGGGAACTCTTCTGCAGACACCTGGTCCTAGAAGATGGCCCCTTTCATGAATCTGTGTCTTGTGTGATGGAAAACTAGTGGTCACTACCTATTACATGGACAGAAGACCCCATCCATCCTCAAATTTATCCTCCTGAAGTCATTGTGAGGTCAGAAATTGCTATGAGTCTATTACACAGGAAAAGGAAACAACTCATTTAAGGTGACTTAAGTCCTATTAGTCTTAAGTCTAGCAGAATAGGGATTCCAGCCAGGGGCTGCACCTGTACTGTCAAAGGGCACAAAAACTCAGGGTAGCAGGGCATCCCAAAAGCTTATCTGTTGTTTGTTAACTGATCAAATAGCTCAAGCAGTACAAACTGTATTGTAGTGAGTTATTTTGGCACCATGGGGTTAAATCGGTCTGGTTTATTAGCAGCTGTCATCTCCCAACTGCTAATAAACACCTTCCATTTGAAAGGAGATTTGACAAGATAAGCTGAATTTTTGACTGACAGCCATTCACTTTATAACTATAAAAGTCACACCAAACTTCTACAAAGCAGAAATCTTCCATACATTTTTCTGGAAATGTGTGGAGTTTGTCCTGTGAATAGGGATGCCTATTTCACAGTCACTCCCCAGGGGTAAATGAAGGGAACTGTGTACATTATCTTCATTTTAGTGGTAAGTTACTTTCAACTCCTAATCAATATTCTTTCTTTTGCTAGCTTTAACATAGGTACCTTGATACAGTGCACTGTTTTATGTTATGCTGTAATCTACTAGCAGTCCTTTTGGTTTTATACTGTGCAGTAAGTATTTCTGATTACGATCTTTTGTCTGTTTCATATGTTCATTTGTCTTACTAAATAGTTCATTTTCATAAATATATTTGATTTGCCCATCATTAGAACTTGCAGGACAAAGGGATTCAGTTATACCTCTAACACCTTCTGTTGTGAACTGTTCCTTTACAAACCTTCTACAGAATCAGTCCTTGACCTGTCTTAGAGGGAACAAACTGGTTCGTTCCAAAACAAAACTCAGAGCAAAACAACAGGCACAAAAATAGGATGACTGTAAATAATGGAATTTCACATGTGGATACATGTTCTGTGATAAATGTATTAACAATTAATAAAAGGAGAGGCAAAATATTTTTGTCAGATTTAAGAATGCAATGAAACTGTTAAAGTCACTAGAAGGAATCAGGATTAACAACTGAGGTCCTAAATTGAGGTAGGATATAAGATTGCATTTTCCCTTGTATCTAAAAGTTTTCTACTGTTTCTTTGCAGCAAAGTCATGAAAACAGCCATCAACAGGCTTGGAACTCTATTGAGGTAAACATTGATGAGGAATTGATCTGACTCTGAATATTTAACGTATAATTTAAAACCTTCAATAGGAAACTGTAAGCAGGACCATAGGACTACTCAAGGCCACCTGTAGCAAAACTGTCTGAAATGTATACAATGTCAATATTGGGCTCTCGGCACCCTGTATCACTCTCAAATATATTCCTGTTGGGGTGCATCTCTTGTGAATATAGAGAAAGAGAAAACTGGATATAGCTTGCTTCTCATTGAGATTGCAGCAGAAAAGTAGTTGTCTTGATTCTTCTTTCAAAGAATAATTTTATCCCTTGAAATCAGCCCAACTAGGCTGGGGTGAAATTGGTATAATGGAGGAACAAAATAAATGCAAAATTAAAAAAAGATAGAATAGACTTTCATATTTTGTAATAATTATATCGCAGATAAAAAAATTCTCAACTATGCCTCTGTGTGATCAAACACTATTATCATATATAAGGGGGAAAATGTAAAAGCAAACACATATAAAGTCTGAATTATTAACTATCTCTTTGTAAATCATAAATTATTTCAGTTGCTGGTAAGCAATCTTTTTCTATTTCAAAATAAATTGTTAGCAACCTCATAAAAATGTCATTACAAATGCTGGATAATTGAAGGCCTGGAAGGAGAATCGGGGGAACAGATCTGCTGCTGGGGAAGATCATGGCAATCATCTTATGTGCCATCATGTGGCACATGCAGGACAATCACGACATCTGTTCCAGCCAATATGGGTTTATGAAAGGCAGGTCCTGCTTGACCAGCCTGATCTCCTTCTATGACAAAGTGACCCACTTAGTGGATGAAGGAAAGGCTGTGTACATTGTCTACCTGGCTTCATTAAAGCCTTTGACAACGTTTTGCACAGCATTCTCCTGGAGATACTGGCTGCTCATGGCTATGTACAGGTGCACTCTTTGCTGGGTGGATAACTGGCTGGATGGCTGGGCCCTGAGAATGGTAGCTAAAGGACTCACATGCAGCTGGCAGTGGTCACTAGTGGTATTCTCCAGGGCTCAGTGTTGGGGCCAGTTCTGTTCAATATCTTCAGTGATCTAGACAAGGAGATCGAATGCCCCCTCAGTCAGTTCACAGATGACACTAAGTTGGGCAGGAATGTTGATCTGCTGAAGAGTAGGAAGGCTCTGAAGAGGGATCTGGAGAGGCTGGATCAATGGGCTGAGGCCAATTGTATGAGGTTGAACAAGTCTGACAGCCAGTGGAACATGAGCCAGCAGTGAGCCCATCTGGCCAAGAAAGGCAATGGCATCCTGGCCTGTATCAGCAACAGTGTGGCCACCAGGACAGTGATCGTCCCCCTGTACTCAGCACTGGTGAGGCTGCATCTCAAATCCTGTGTCCAGTTTTGAGCCCCTCACTACAAGAAAGACATTGAGGGGCTGGGGCGTGTCCAGAGAAGGGCAATGGAGCTGGTGAAGGATCTGGAACTCAAATCCTGACAGGAGCTGCTGAGGAACCTGAGGTTTTTTAGCCGGGAGAAAAGGAGGCTCAGTGATACCTTATCTCTCTCTACAACTACCTGAAAGGAGATTGTAGCCAGGTGGGTACTTGTCTAATCTCCCAGGTAACAAGCAAAAGGACAAGAGGAAATGGCCTTAAGTTGCTCCAGGGGAGGTTTAGATTGGATATTAGGACAAATTTCTTCACCAAAAGGATTGTCAAGCATTATAACAGGCTGACCAGGGGAATGGTGGAGTCACCATCCCCTGAAGTATTTAAAAGTTGTGTAGATGTGGCACTTAGGAACATGGTTTAGTGGTGAACATAACAGTATTAGGTTTGAAGATGGACTTGAAGATCTTAAATATCTTTTTCAACCGAAACAATTCTATTGTAAGATGATAAATATATTTTAATGTAAATAATGTTTGTGATATTCTTTACTTTCAATATGCCAGATAAAAAAATCGTATCAGGTAATACTTAATTATGCATGAAATGATGAAATATATATTCCATTGCAAAGTTGAATACATAGAGCTATAAAATCCCATCACAGAACGGATTTGTATTATGGTGATACACATTGGTCTAATGTTCCTGTGTCATAGAAGAACACAATTATGTCATCTGTTACACCTGATTGGTACATGATGCATCTTGTAAACATCCATAGTCTGCAAGGAAATATCCAGCAATGTCTGACTTCACAGCTTTCTACATCTGCTCAGCTTCCATTAGGCCCACCACCTTTTCTCTCATTGCAGCACTCATTAGCTGACCTATTATTCTATTCTTACAATACTTTGCCAGAAAAAGGTAATTCCAGTTAGGACTAATCAGGAATTCATGATCTTCAGAGAAGATAATGAAAAGGAAAAAAAAAAAAAATTACTAGAAAAAGAAAGATTTAGTAGAAATAGTAACTGAACTTGATTTTCACTTACAAGTCACAAAGAATTCACATTTCATGAATGGTTCAAAGGAAAAACAGCTAAAAAATATAAGGGACACATTTTAATTAGAATGTCTAAATATTTAGGAAACATTCTGCTAGCTCTGGCCCCTCAACATTCAGTCATTTAAATATTAATAATCACTTATTTGCTTCAGTTTACTCTCTAGTCTTTAACCTTGACTCATAAATTTATGAAATGCTCAAGATTCTTCAATAATACAGACAGAAAAAGAGTATTTGCCGCACCGACCGATTCCTTGCCCAAGCTTGGCGGGCGGCAATGTGATCCGATGCCCTCAGAGCTGACAGTGGGCTCTGAGGCTTTTAGTTCTTGGATCCACAGGGGCCGGATGGAAGTTCCGCAGGGAGCTGCGTGGCAAACGGCTTTTCGCAGGTTACGCCGGTAGCTGTTTCTGAGCGACGGCAGAGGCAAGAAGGAGAGAGCCCGGCTGCTTGTGGCTATATACCTAGGCTTTATTTCTCGTCCCTCGAGGGACGGAGGAAACGCGGCATAGGCGGGAGCCAACAGAACAGCCCCCTTCAAGGGTGGAACAAAGGTTTTTAAGGGCAGAAGAACGGGGGGGAAGGAACAGCGGAGATAACCAACCAGGGAATGACAAGGGTTAACACTGACCACTCAGGGGACAGGACAGGAGGGACAGACTTGGGACATCAAATCCAAAACGGAGCCCTTAAGTTCTTTCTAGAAACTAATTGCATAGTATATGAACTTATTATAAAACATGAACCAGTGGGACCAATCCTGAACCAAGGAGGGAAGAAAGGTCTGGAAACAGGGTGGAGATGAGGTGTGAGTGGCGTCTCGTGGGCGTGGATATCAAACCTCTGCGTCTCCCTCAGGATTCTCCTCAAGGGTGGAGTCCTGGGCAGAGAAGTTCACCCACGGGGTGTCACTCACTTTAAATGCAAGGGGCTGGACCACCGCCACAAGTATTGGACAGGGTCTGAAGGCTGCATAGTTAAATGAAGTCAGACTGTTGCAAATACTCGGGAGGACCTGTTTGTTGAAACGTCTCACATTTAAAAATTCAGTTGATTCACTCGCTCAATAGAATAATTAACCTCGTTTAAGAGCTGGTATGCATGAACAAAACTAAATCATCAGGCCTATTTTGGCTACTGGGGAGTGTTGGCACCTAGCTAAAAATGGTAATCTAGAATCTCTTCGTAGAAAACAGAGAAATTCAGGAATGTCTGCATGTGTGATTTGCTTTCTCCCAAGGCATGTGCAGGTATTATTACATCAGTAGAGATATGTCCAGAAAATAGGTCAGATTAGAGTTTTGATTTGCATTACTTCAATATAGCCTTCCTTAAATGAGGCTTAATAATTGAAGTAAAGTGAACAAGGTATGTCTGGTTTAGAGGACAGTACTGAATCTGGTGAGCAGATATCTGATTTTGGGAGAGGCTGTATTAGTGTTCATGAGATATTCAAAACAATTATTATATTTTCTTCTAAGTGAACAGTACCTTAGCAGTATCATGGAAAAATTTTAATAATTGGCATGATTATAAGATCATATTTTTTATTTATTTGTATTTTTGTTTAAAATAAAATTTATTTCCATAAAAAGATAGTCATTCTACAAGGTGTAACAAAGTAACTTAGGCCCTGTGATCTTCAACATCTTCATAAATTACTTGGACATAGGACTGGAAGTGATATTAAGAAAATTCGCAGATGATACAGAACTGGGAGGAGCTGTTGACTCCCTCTAGGGCAGGGGGGCCCTGCAGAGAGACCTCAACAGATTGGAGGGCTGGGCTATCACCAACCACAGGAAGTTCAACAAGTGCTGGATTCTGCACCTGGCATGGGCCAGCCCTGGCTGTACGGACAGACTGGGAATGAGATGCTGGAAAGCAGTGCTGTGGAAAGGGACCTGGGGGTCCTGGTCAATGGCAAGTTGAACATGAGCCAGCAGTGCCCTGGCAGCCAGGAGGGCCAACCCTGTTCTGGGGGACATCAGGCACAGCATCTCCAGCCGGGCAAGGGAGGGGATTGTCCTGCTCTGCTCTGCACTGCACTGGGGCAGCCTCACCTCGAGTCCTGGGGGCAGTTTTGGGTGCCACAATACATTCTCTTTGGACTTGCTATGGTTTGTATCCTTTAGACATGAAATTCCTGAGAAAGCTTTTCCAGGAAAAATAGTCTGCAATCTTGTGTTGTAAATCCTTTAAAAGCAGTAAGCAAGCAGGCAGGAGCTTTCTACTGAACCTTATACTACACATAGGTAATAATTTGTTCAAATATGAACGAATTTTGTGCTGGAAAAAAGCAAATAATTTTTTTCTTTAATTATCAACTATTCTTTGCACTTAAGTCTGATTAAAGTTAGGATTGCTTTTTGACAATGAATGGAATATTTCTAACTCATCTAGAAACTGAATGTGAATCACCTAAGCACTGATCTCTAGATATTTAGCCTGGCCTCTATTTCAACTAAAACTCAGTATGTTACAGATGAGAAAATAATTCAAAATCTGAATTTTTCTTGAGTTATCTATTTGAGGTTTGTGATTAATTATTTAATGTAATTAAAACTGTTAATTTCTTAATTTCACAGAGAAAACTATAGGTAAACTTTTTCCATTTAAGTTTCCTCTATGATGTAGGTTTTCAGCCAAATTTGACACTAACAGAAATGCATAAAATAGCAAATAAATTTGGATTAATGAGTTGAGCACTGTGCTATGTTTTATTGACAAATGTTTCTCCTATGAATACAAGCTGAGAGAGCTGAGGTTGTTCATCTGGGAGAAGAGAAGGCTTCAGAGTGACCTTACAGCATCTTCCAGTGCCTAAAGGGGGCCTGTGAGAAAGCTGGAGAGGGACCTTTTCCAAGGGCCCATAGGAACAGAATAAGAGGGGAATGACTGCAAACTGAAAGAGGGCAGGTTTAGATTAGATATTTGGAAGAAAGTATTTACTGTGAGAATGATGAGGCACTGGCACAGGTTGCCCAGAGAAGTTGTGGTTGTCCCATCCCTGAGAGTGTTCAAAGCCAAACTGGATGAGGCTTTGAGCAGCCTGGTCTAGCAGAAGGTGTCCTTGCCCATGGTGTGTCTGTCTGTCTGTCTGTCTGTCTGTGTGTAACTAGATAATCCTTAAGCCATCCAAAGCATTCTATGAGTCTATGTCAATATAATAAAGTGAGGGATATCTACACACTTAATCTGCTCAACTACTACACTTGTTTTAGCCTGTCTAGTATACTGTAAAAACAGTGGAAAGGGACAACAAATCCTGGAACAATTAATTTTACATTATCATAAATGCAATAGCACTGTAATTTATTAGTATGAATTCAAGATGCAGTCACAAGTTTTAAGCTTCTGTGTATTCAATTTAGGTGTATTATGCATACACTTAAAGATTTTGAAAACTCTTTTTGATAGGTTGATTTTTTTTCTGTTTGTTTGTTTAAATGCCAAAATAGCTTAAGAATATGACTTGCAGTACATGTTTGGGCAAAATTCCTAGTATTTGGTATGATGTTATTAATAGACAGACCTATGGCGTAAACTTTAATTAAATTATTATATTGACAAGCAGTGGACTAGACAACTGTCACAAAAATGTCACCTCAAGTGAGACATACAGATGAAGCTGCAAGTGATTGAATCTAGCCACTATTCTATAATATTTCCATAATTAAATTCCTGCATCTGTCAAGGAAAAGAAATGTGTTTTGTTTGGTTCAAGTATTTTTCACAGCACAAATCTGAGCATTCCCTAGATTAAATTGAAAATAACAGAAAGTCAGAATGCAATTTAAAGATTCGGTGAATACAAAGAATAACTTAAATGTGGGTATGGGGGAATTTTTGTGGTTGAAAAATACCAATACAGCAAGTTTAACAGAACTGCAGAAATTCACTAACTTAATTGCACCCTTTTACCTCTTCTGTCACCATTCCTTGATTTTTGTACCCCTTAGATTATCACCTTAGACCTAATAGATAGATCAACCTAGAATCATCTGCAAGTTTTGTCAGTGTAGATAAAAATGTAATTTTTTCTTTTCTTTTCACAATAAGATTTCACAACAAGATTTCACAACTTGCTCTAGACACAAAATGCAAAGGTTTCACTCCAAAGCACAAAACTTGTTTCACCATTTCTGTCGACTGGATTCTAGTTAGCTCAAGCTGCATTCAGTCTGTGGAAAGCCACTTCACTATCAATGCATGCAATATTTAACAGCTGCACAGCCCGTAGAGAATTACTCATATTCTGCAAAGCATCTTTATAAATACTCTGGGGTTAGTAACAGAAGATATAGGGGAAAAACAACAAACTCACTGCAAACACTCCTCATCGAGTCTGTGTTCATGCCCTGCCAAGCTTCATGTAGAATGGATAGATTCTATAGTCCTACTTCTGCCTATTGTCTGCATCAAAGTATCCTAAATAATATTTCTCTTCCCTCCTTCAGTTAACTCACTTAGAAATAATAATTTTGTTCCTGTTTCCTTCTATTAGACTACTCATTTATTTATTAGTCTTTCCTCCTTTGCTACAAGGCACAACTACAAAGTCACAAGAAGAAGGGCCAAGCAGTTGTCATGTCATGTCATTAGAAGGGGTCACAAACCACCAAAGCCTCCGGAGTGCTCCCCCAGCTCACTTCCACAGGATTGTGTCAGACAGTGTAAAACCCCTCTGGAGCATTCCCACGTAAGCCTGAATGTCTATAACCCACAGAACTCTGCTGCACCCACCCCCACCCCCAATGAATCAAAACTACGACCATCAGTCTGACCATGGACATTGAAACTGCACAGATCAAGTGTTATAGCTGGATCCATGGGTGGTGATAGCTTTCTTTTCCACTGTATACTCATGTCCTTTCCTTCTCTTTCTTTCCTTTCCTGAGATATTTTCTTCATTTTTATTTTTTAAAGAAAAGAACCAAAATGGTCACATACTTCCTTTCTGCTCAAATTACATTGTTTTTAAGTAAACTTGCCTCACATATACAGGGGTCCTTCTGTGTTTGTGTTCACCCTCAAAGATGGGTCATGACAGAAGATCATCAAACTTGATGACTTTTTGACTTTTATCTTATATGAGATCAGATGTGCAAGTATTAAACTTCTCTCTTGTTTCCAGAGGCTTTGAATCAGAATAATAGTTATGGATATCAAGATGCAGCCCACAGAAATATGAGCCTGAAAGACAATTCCCCTGTTTCTAATCAGATGAGAGAATGAGACATAGCATTGCATAAATGCATTTTATTAAAATTCTATTTTTAAAGAGAAGCACATAATTCAAAAAAGGATCAAGTTTCTTCTCAGAAAACTAATTTGATAGTATGTTATGTATTAGAAATTCTGCCAGTCGTTCCTAAAGTGTTTATGGATGTACAAACGACTACCGTTGTTTTGTTCTATCAAATTACTTTGCTCCCTTCCTGGTTTTCATGCTGCAAAACAAAAACAATATACAATATACTTAAAATTAACTACTTGAGTTCATCTGCAGAGTATACCCTTCATTATTCAGTAAAATCTTACAGTATTAGGTCTCAAGTACCTTAATCTTTTCAACACAGCAAAATAGCAAGAGTATATGCATTTATCATAATGTTGCAATACATTTCTTCAAAAGAGAAAAATAAACATTTCCTTTCCTTAGCAAACAGTTTTATTTTCAAGAAAAAGGGAAATACAAATTTTATTATATATAAATTGGAAAAAAAACACATACTGTAAATTAAAATATAACCATTTTGCAATTTAGCAATCTGAAAATCCATAAAATAAAGGTATTTTTTGACTGAAACAAAAATACAATCTATAATTGTATATGTACACTTTAATAACACAACACTAATGGTTATTGGCATGTCTCTCTTCCACTGGCACATTCTAACTAAAAGCTGGCACAATAGGTGGGATTACTGGACTGTGGGATTCAAATGAGAAAAAGGAGCAATAATCCAACTCACAGAAATAATCTAGCAGCCAGTGAAAGGTCAACGTTTAACCAAATTATTCATTTTTTAAAACAAATTTATTTCTATGATTCTTAAGCCAGAATTAAATAGGGCTGATGAATTATTTCACAATATTTTAGATGCTATATGTAGATCGGTGAGATTTCCATGCTAGCTGTGTGCCACCTTGGAGGTAACCTGAATGAAAATCATGTTACCGAGGCAAGATCTGAATTGTCTGATTGAGTTCTTAAGTCAAACCAAAAGTAATGGTGCATCTCATCCCAGCTCTGGATTCAAAGCCTGCTGAAAACACTGCCAGCTCCTGGGATTTCTGGAGAGGTTCCATCCAGGTACAGTTGGTAACAGATGCAGATATGCCAGGGATTGAGCTGTGAGGTAATGAAAACTCTGTACTGAAAATGTTTATCAGCTGAAATGAGAAAGGAAAAGCAGACAACTGTTGGAGACACTGAAACCAAAAGGGTTTCACAGCAGTGAAACAGAAGCACAGAAGTGCAGCAAAATGGCTCAATCAGTGGAAGGCTCTTTGTAACAAGAAGGTCTACAGAGGCAGAGACTTACCTACTGCATCCCTGTGCTTCCTGAAATGGCAGCGAGTAATGGGTTTAACTTTAGGCCAGTAATGAGTTTTGAGGCCAGAGACTCACAGATACTGAGTTTGCAACTGCAACTGATTTGAAACAGAGCTTCATGTGTTTGCTTTTAACTAAAATATAAATGAAAATATATATATAAAATATATATATATGAATATATATATATTTGGGCTTACACAGAAAAGAAAATAACCTCTGTGGAAGGAACCTACATGAGAAATTATAGAAAATTGTTTCTGTCATCTACTTCCATTCTGTGGACAATGCAATTTCACGCAAATAAATATCAAAACATCTCATAAACTTTTTCCTCTTTTGCTCCTCCCTCTAGTAGAGATTGTTATTGTCTTGTTCATATGGATTCACTGATTTAAGTGCACACAAGCACTTCCCACAAAAAGTGTGAGAATGCTAAATATTTGTCAGACAATATTAAGTAATTAAAGCTTTTACTGTGTGTTGCTTCTTAAGGCCAGTAGTGCCTTTGTATTGAAAAGCAGCTGCACAAAGGAAGACACCAGCAACAGGAACAGCATAAACAAATGTTGTTCAAATTGTACAGGAAGACGGATCCAAAGGAGCAGTTGAGAATTTGCTAGCATATTCTTTTTGAAGGTATTACATTTTTGTGGTGTCGATTACTGAACATTCCATCTCATCAGGCAGTGAATTTCTAAGCATATATTCTCAGATCAAAGGCATTGGCTCCCACCTACTAAAACAGTACATTTTCATGACTCAGAAAAAAACCAAATAAATTCCTTGAATGCCCTTAAGCAACACTGTGTTTCTGCATTCCGAAAGCTCTTCATATGTCATGTAATGTTTTCCAAATCATCCAATCATTTTGTGTCTGAATTAATAAAGGATTCATGAATATAAAAAGATAAAAATATGTAAATAGGTTTCCACATTATCTGAACAGAGGCAGAGAAGGAACTACAGTATTTGCAATTGAGAGTTTGTATGCTTTTCAGGTTTAGCAAATAAAATCACTGGAAAATGTTATGCCTATTATCCTTATAAAACAAGGTATTTCCTTTTGTTTATTGCCAAAAACATAAGGGTGGTGACATGTGAGTTGCTTTTGGTAGTCTTCTTTGAATTTCTTTATAAACTGCCCAGAAACGCTTCCAAACTTCTGGGGTTTCCATGTGTATGGTGAAGAGAGCAGCTGAGCATCTATAGGAAGTAAAACAGCTGGATGTCACTGTTCAGTATGGTGTATATTGTGGTAACACAAGCAACCCCAGTATGTCTCCATCTCCACAGAACTTCCTTTTGATTTGAGTAAGGTAAATGACAGGACAACTACCCTGATGTTATCTTAGGATAATAGTTTTATAAGTGAATGTAAACAATATATATTGACTTCAGTTAAGCATCTTGTAGAACAAGGAATTTCATTGTTTCAGTTGCACAGGTTTGTTTCATGCATCCTGGAATATGAAAAAAAATATATTTAGGTACCAGAACTATCCTAAAAAAGGTAAAAAGTAGGCTACTCAAAGATACTGGCAAGTCTTGCCAACGAATGAGTTTCCAAACTCCAAATTTACCTTTGTTCTAGACACACCCACTAATATGTAAATTTCAGTTAGTTACTAGATTTTTATCACTAGCCCGGGCTCTGCGGCTTCTGTGCCGGAGCACAAGGTGCTGCGATCTTCCAAAAGCGTCTCGTAAGCCGTAACAGGATCAGCCACACACTCACACACACGAGCACACACAAACGCACAGATAGCTTCAGTAATATGGGTCGGCAGCAAAGAGGCAGGAAGGATTTCCACTCAGAGTTCCACAGAAGCAGTTTATTGCACCTGCACCATGGGGGAGTCAAGAGGCGAAGACAGAGAACAATGGAGGATCCAGGTTTAAGTAGGGGAGCGGAGCAAGCGCCAGGGCCCAATGGTCTGAGGGCACGGGGGCGGTGCACAGACGGGACTAGGGAATGGGAACCAATGGGGAAGCTCTGGGGGAGCGGTGAGGGGCAAAGGCCAATGGGGGGAACCTGGAGTGGAGAACTTTCTGGGATGTGAAACATATAAGGTACCAAGGGGGCGGGGTGGCCAATGGCCAACCAGGAACACAGAACTGGAGTAGATTAACATAACAGAACAATGGATGCTGGGGGAAATCTTTTCTGTTCATCCTGGGGAGGAGCTCTGATACAAGGGACTGTCTCACTAGCAGACTCTCTTTGTTCGCAGCTCACGGGCCACCACAGATTTTTATTTATTTATTTATTTATTCCATAGACCTGTGGAATCATTTTGGTCAGAAAACACCCTTAAAATCGTCGAGTCCTGCTGTCCAGTTTGTTTATTGTATGGTAGAATCTGGGCTAAGATGTCTTATTCTTGTGCTATTTTATATCTCAGAAATGCTTGCTAGACTGTAGGGTTAAGTCTACTTTTATCTATTTAAAAATAAGAAAATCTCTAAATTCACCTTTTTTCTATTGGCAAAATAGGGGTGATTTGCTCCTGAATTTAGCTCTCAATATCATGGGTATTTATATCTGGAAAATTCAAACCACATGGTCATTAGTCAGTGGATAGACACTCCTAAAGCAAATTTCTGAGGTTCTGTTTCAGAATTGAAGATGTGATGAGACAGGTTGCAAGTTCAAACCATTTTCTTCCTAGAGGGCACAAAGATCGTAATTTCAGATATATGCAGTTCATCAAAGGAATATTAGGATAAAATTTTTATTAGTATCTATGTTATTCAAGGTTGTTAACTGGAATTCTTAATGTCAAGTCCTCTGGAGATATCTGAAACTTTCATCTATAGACACTGAAGCGGCACTGATTTCTGAGTGGTCCACCTGCCTAAGCCCATACAAATCTCGGGAATATGTTTAAAGTGTAAGTATTTTATTTGAGACACCTGGGGTGGTTTTTGAGTTAATTTATCAGGCAATTGGAAACGTAGCTGTTGTGAAAGTGGTGGATATGGTATGTTCTTTAAGAATTCTAAATCGTGGTATCTTGCAGCATTCTGACTCTTGAATACCAGAAACCCTCATCAGTTCTAGTGCAAGTTGCTGAGTAACCATCTACAAAGAGCGGCTGTAGTCTTATTTACTATTAAACAATGACATTCACAAAAATGTTCCTTATTATTAACATATTTATAGAGTTTATTTCCAAAGAAATGTAATTTTCAGTGTGTGCTCCATCATATGGGTGGACTAAGTTAGCAAGGGCAAATTATAATCATGTAGTTTTATCATGTAGTTTATTAGATACAATAAAGTGTACAAGCAGAAGGGGCACTCTGTTCAAAAGACAGAAGTCTTGAGAAATTACAATGATTGTGCATGAAACTGAGGACATGCCTGGAGATAGACTTGGTTTAATGATCTGTCACTTTCTGTAAACCCACATTTCAAATACAATGAACCGTGTACAACTGCATGAAAATTACCTTAAATGTCTGTTGGAATTATAGCTACAGATATCTATGAGTTGGTTAAAAAAACCCTGCTTTTGAAATATAGACCTTTTTACTTAAAGTATGTTAAACTGTGTAGTGGTTTGGTTCAAAATGCCCATTACTTACTTATTTTCCTTCTGTGAGATAAGAACCAGGAGAAAAGCAAAGCAGGCACAAAACTTAAACCTTAAAAGCATAAAGAAGTTTATTAACAGAACTAAAAAGCAGAAAAAAAAGTTAAGACTAAACCTTCAGAACACTTCTCCTCCCCCCACCTTCTTCTCCTCCTCCCACCAACAACATGAAAAAACAACCCTCAAGGTTTTCCAGAGTCAGTTTACCATCTCTGTAAGAACTTTTCTCAGTCCACCTAGGAAGAGGAGTCCCTCTTGCTCATGCTATGGAGACATCTCCACACGAAAACAGTTAAACAGTTCTCTTGTGGCTCAGTGTCACAGCAAGGCCGCCCGGGATGGTTTCTCCTTGCCTGTGAAAGTCCCTTCCCTCAACTTGCAGCTTTCCCCACAACTGCT